>OY735235.1:43432674-43622674 GCA_963457665.1 Thysanoteuthis rhombus | reverse complement strand
ACCTTGATTAATAGAGATAATCTTCTTTTCTCTTTTTTATTGAATAAAGAGCTTTATGACCCTCTCTCGTCTTTCTCTCTCACTCTCCCTCATCTTTTTATTATTCAGAACTTGAATCAGATGATCAGTTTTATTCAGATTGGAACTTAACTCTTTCCCCTACCAAAATTTATTTTCATGTTGAATCTCTTATTAGTGAATGTGAAACAGTGATTAAAAACCAATTGAATTAAAACCAGAAAGCACTCAGAGAGTGCATACCTCTGCCATTGTCATTAAAAACTGAATGAAAATCAGTTCATATATACAGACGATGCAGGGTAGGTGACTGTAAAAAAATTCCTGGATCTGCTCCCAAAACTTGATCAATTATTCTTTAGCTCATGGCTCACCCTTCCACAAGATGTCACTGAAATTCATTAAGCACTTTTGGAGAACTTTTGGAGATATTGTGGGGACAGTTAGAAAGACAGATTGATAAACACAAGTGAATGCATATATGCCTCTTTTAATATCCTTGGCAGAAGCCAATAAGTGGAATAGCAAATGAAAACCAATCAAAATATAAACAGATCTGGTTAGTCACTCAATAGAAACCATAATGTGACCTACCTCTTTCGGCAACATACCATGTTGGGGATGATCATTTTGAAAAAAAGGTCATCAATGAATAAGTTATTTCTCTTGCCTTTTGCTTGATCATCAAAATTAGCAGCTGGGCACTAATTAGGGACCAATTTAGCGAAAACTGGAATTTTAAAAAACAAGCTTCTTTTTTTCCTTCTCTTAGACCAAATAAGGGGGGAATGTTTAAATTTTCAGCCATCTAGCTCCATTGGTACAGCCTGTACTCACAATACATACAGTCAGCCTGCTAGACAGGTTTAAAACCTGAAGAAACTAGTTGACAGATTCGGTTGAGGGTTTCTAACAAATTTCCAACTCCCATTACTCAGCTGGGTTAAAGCAATAAAGTCTAACAGACAAACTAATTCAAGAAGAAATAAGTTTTCTGTTTGCACACAGGCCACACCAATGGAGCTAGAGGGCTTGGAAGTTTGAAAGTTTACTCCTTATCATGTATGGAAAGAAATTTTTGGGGGCTTTTCAAAAAATCCACCCATAAATAGGTTTTTAGTGAGAAATTCAACATGCAATGTAACTGATTTATTGATCATCCCTTTTCCCCATTTTTTGTTGATTATTCCTTACAAGGCATCCTGCCAAAAGACATTGGTCATGTGATAGTTTCTATTGAGTGACCAACCAGACTTAGTTTTTTTTGTTTTTTGTTCGTTTTTTTCATGCTGCTGGGTAACCAAAAGATAGAATGAAAACTTGAATCTGAAAAAATTTTCATTGGTTACAGTTCAAATCTAGTTCTTTGAATTTTTCTCATCATATAGATAGTTGGTTTTCACCAGAAATAAAACCCCAGTTTGTGTTTTGATGAAAAAAAAGAGTGAGGCGGGGGTTCTCAAATCGATGTACATACACTTTTAGGAGCGTGCACAACATTAGAACACTTCAATTTTGCAATCATCACGACCAACTAAATGCCATTTGTGTAAATAGTGAACAAAGTTTTCCAACAATGTGTATAATAAAGAACAAATTTTGTGCAACAATGTGTCAATTGAGAATGATATTTGAGTGTGTCTCTCTGGAACTATGCCAAAAATTGATTTACTCATTGGGAAAAGTCAAACTCATCCATCTCATGAAAAATGAATTATTAAATTAAATCAAATTAAATTACTAATAAATACTAAATGTCTGTTGTCTGTTCTATGGTATCCATACATTTTACACTATATTCTTTGTAAGGGGTTTGCCAAAACTGCCGGACAGGATAAGTTGGCTGAAAGGAAAAGTTTGAGAACAAACAGCTGGTATAAGGTGTGTTTCAAGAGTAGAGAGGCTTTCCATATTGAGAAAGAAGGAAGGATTAACTGCATTGCTGATAAGGATTATCATAATGAAGATAATTGAGAAACAATTATAATAAAGATGATGATGATGATGATGATAATGGTAAATTAAGATTTAATACAAGAGTTTTGCGCACTGCTGAGATATCATTTCATTTAATCAATTAATTCCTTTTGAAGTTAAATTTAAGTTCAAAAGCCGCTCATCCACTCTGCTGTGGTGGAACATTTAATGAAGAACGTTTCCTGTGCGTCTTTTTGTCATTGCAGGTGTTGACTCACCTGATGTGTTGATAATGATCCTTCTGCTTGCTTTTTAAAAAAAATAACAAAAAAAAAAGAAACCATGAAAAAATGCTGTGTGCAAACGTTTTTATGTGGAAAGGTGAACTGATTTCTCTGTGGATCCCAATCTGCTATGATAATAGACCACATATATTTGAATGTTCATTTTTTGTCTGTAACTCCTCCAGAAGAAAAGGAGAAGGGGTGATGAGCATGTTGATGTAAAAGTTTTTTCCATTGACTACTTGGTATTTTCGTCGAACTAGGTCCATTTTTACAGTTGGTATAGTAAGTAGGGTGTAAAAAAGAATGTTAACGCAGTAACTCTGCCATGGGGCTCACCTGCTCAAATGATCAAAATGACGAGTGATAAAGGAGGGCAGAGATCTGGATAAAAGGTTGCTGTCTTTGAGTGGACACGAGAAAGAGTCATACAAACATCACAAGCAAGGTACAAAATTTCTGCCTTAAAACAAAATTTCAGCATAACAATTTTGGAGGTTCATTTGATCACAATTCTGAATTGAGACTTAGACACCCCGAAAGAATATCAATTCCATGTATGTATTCATTATTTATGACACAGCTACTAGTTTGATATAACGTTGAAGCATCTTCAATATAAGAATTCTCTTCATCTTCTTCATAGTATTTTGATTTTTCTCAACTTAGGCCAACAAAGTTGGCAGAGTTGTATGTATTCACCTGTGTCTTTCTCTCTGTGTATAATATCAAAAGATCTCATAATGGATTTCAATGACATTTTGTTGAAGGGTGGGCCATAGGCAAAGGAAGATCTGATTAAATTTTATGTTGGATCCAGGGATTTGTTTTCAATTTTGGGATTTTTTTCATACATCAAAGCAAAAGTCTGAAATATGGAAATCACTTATGTTTGTTTGTTTGTTTGTTCGCTCAATATCTCCAGAAGTTCTTCATGAATTTCAGTGATATTTTGTGGAAGTGAGGAGGGGGGACATAAACTAGGGGAAAAATCGTTTAAATTTTGGGGCAGATTCAGGAATTGTTTTTTTTTTTATTGAGAAATATATTATATAAATATTATAGAAAATCAAAACCAGTACAGTTACCTTCCCTACATCATAGCTATATATGAATTCATTTTCTCATCTAGAATGTGAATTTTAATCATTGGACATAGACCATGCCTAGGATCCACCACAATTCTCTGTCATGGGCATTGCGGAGCCAGTATTTTCTGAATTTGTCCATTTCATCTCTCCATCTTGTATTCTGTTGGCCTCAGTTTAGCATGTGATCTCTGGGGATTCATGTTGTAAATCATGATGTTCATTGGTTGTCTGCTATTCTTGCAATATGGCCTGTCCATTGCCATTTGAGTTTTTTACTAGATTCTATGGTGTCTCTAACTCCCGTTTTCTCTCTGATATACTGTGCTGTCTTGTGATCTTTCCATGTTAGGTTGAGCATGATTCTCTCATGCGTATACATGGACTTTAACAAAAATCATTTGCAACAATCGCATCGAGAATACGGACGTAACTGTCAAAATAGAAGATGCAAAACTGGGGAAAGTGGACCAAAATTTAGTACCATCATTAAATTTGAAATTTGGAGTCCAGATCCAATCCAAACAGAGAAAAACTGAGGAAAATTGGTTTAAATAAAGGAAAATACAGTCAATAAAACTTTAATGAAGAATAAAATGCATTAATTTTTCCTTTCTTATTTGAGTAACAGACTTTAAAGCTTTTTAAAAGATTTGCTGCTTTATTCTTTGGTTGACTATTTTCCAATTTAATCAGTTTCCTGGAATCGAAGACGTTATTTTGTTCCTGAAATTAGCCTGGAAAATTCCCCTTGCATCCTAGAGGCCAAAGGTCACTTTTGTTTATAGACCTGTTTTATTTTTATGCTTTTTTTTTTTTCAACTTTTTCTAGTCAAATTTTGGGTGTGTCAGAGTGTTCAGCAGTTACTGAGTGGAGTTTTTTTTTTTTTTCTTTCTTTTGTTAGGCCTTTGCTTTGCGGCTATTTTTTTTGTAAAGGAGTTAGTTTTAAACTGACTTTAATATCAACATTTGACGACGTGTTCCTTGCTTTTCTTTTGTATATTATCACCTTGTGTGCATAGAAAGGAAAACTTAGTTATCCTTTGTTTGTAGGAGGATGTTTGGGGGTAGGGGTCATTGGATTGGATTTTGGCAGTTCAGTGAAGTTTGAAATAGGCTTACCCACCACGTATGGATCGTGAATGGTTGATGTTATTGTATGCCGGGGGTAGGGCTGCTTGTATTGATGCATGTGGAGTTTTATTAGCATATAGGAGATCAGACATTGTGTGTAGTCTTCAAGCATTTCTTTCTTCAATTCCAGTGTTACTCTTCTATTTTTTGATGTATTTCTCAGCTTCTGAAAATCATCTTTCACTATTGAACAACCATAGCCATCAAGGATGGTGAAAGGTTCTATCCTCTTCTACATGTACATGTGTTTATGTATTTGTGTGTTTGTTTGTGTATTCTAGAGCACCTGGCCATACCCTCTTGTCTACAGACTTGAAATTGGCATCAGTACTCCACTAGACCACTTCTAAAAATGTTTTTTATTTAACCTTTTTGGGGCCCAATTCTGATGAGTTTCTTAATAACAATTCTCCAGAATTTAGATGTTTCTAGGTGGGGTTTTTTTTTTTTCATTCTATTTTAGGTGTTTCCCTTTGGAAAACACCAGTGATGTCATGAATAGAATTCATTCCGACCATATTCATTCTTTCAAAGGATGATTTTTTTTAAAATTTTTTTTTATGACTTGAAATTTTGACGCTACATTTGTTCAATTATCGACAGTCAGGGTGACTTTCTTTGGATTTTCACACTTTCTATCACCTGCTTCTCTACTACCTAGACAGTTATTTTTGCTCGATTTGATGTCCTTTGATTTTCAAGTCATACTTTTCATATACTGTTGTCATTTTAGAAAATGTGATGAAAGTATACCACGTGAGTATTAGTACATGGTTCATTTCATTCAGAACAAGAGACTTTACCGATGATAAGTCAAATGAAAGTATCATATTCAATGTCCTCAATCAAGCATTCAATACTCATTTGATACTTTTTTCCAGATGACCTAATCTGAATCCTGTTTGGTTTTTTCTCTCCTATCACACATGAGGATATAAAAAGCTGTTGTTATTAAAGAGGCCAAATAGTTTACCTAAACCTGACATTCCCTTTGATGATCAAAGCATTAGTAATTGCTTACATAATGCTATGGTCTGCCCTTTGTTTCAACTCTTTGAACCTTGAGCAACCCATACCCATGGGCACCCACACCCTGGTAAAAATATTGCTAAAAATGTGAAATGTTGTTAGATGTTGTTTAACATCTAAAACAATGTTTCTTGGTAATTAAATTCTAAATAAATATTATTTAGTCATCAAAGCCTGTCCTTTTCTTGATTCTTCCTGTGTTCACACTATCTAGAAGTGTGTGTGTATATATATATATATATATATATATATGTATGTATATATCCAAACGGCTAATGCTTTGGCTTGGGAATCCTTAACCCAATTCACCATCTGAATTCATAACTATATCCAAAACTTCCGGGCCAGTAAATTCCTTGTCATTTCGTCAAATTTTAATCAAAATTTATGCAGTAAAAAGTATAAAAATTCTCTAAGTTTCAAAAAATGCATGGTGAATCAGATCGGGGATTTGTTGATCGAAATATTGGCTGCCCTGGTATATATATATACTTCTAGATTGTGGTTGGAAAACGGGCCTCTCAGGATCTTTCTTTTTTTTTTGTGGTTTTGTTAACATTGTCAGAAGGATGATTTTCCAGATTTGATAACACAGTGATTACATCATCGTAAATGATAATAATTGATTGCATTATAGTTGTTTTTTCAAATTTGATGATATATATCTTGATGAATAATTACTGCAAGATTTTGTCACAACATAGTCTGGGATCTGTTACTGAACTGGTCAGTTTTTAGTGACAATGGTATTGGTAGAGGTATATGTACTATGTGCATTCTGAGTTCTTTCCAGTTCTTACCTTGTAGATATTAAGTTAATTTGCTGATGGCAACGTATTCATTCATGCTGTAGATGATAGGTTAAGGGAAGAAACAGTGTTGAAAGGGTTGACTTTCTTGTCCGCTGTCCTCTAGTGGCTTCAATTAAATACTCCCTCATTGGCTTCTGACTTTTTTGACGATTTTTGTTTTCATTTGTTTGCAGTTGAAATTTGAATGACAGGCCTAGGGCTAAAGGAGAATACAGTGAATCAAAGGGTGGATCCAGAATTTAAAAAAAATTTTTGCAATTACCTTCCCTGCATCGTAGCTATATGCCTTCAATATTTCGAAAGGTTCTTGATAAATTTTAAATGAAATTTCATGGAAAAGTAGACCATAAGCAGAGGGAGAATTCATTAAATTTTGTGTCTGATCAAAGTTTGTTTTTTTTCACCATTACCTCTAGTGCATTGTAGCTATATATGAACTGTTTTTAGTAATGATAGAGTTGGTAGAGGTAGGCGCTCTCTGGGTGCTTCGTACATTCTGGATATTAATGGCCAAAACAATGTCTGCTTTCCCTTAGAGTCTTCAATTAAATTGCTTCAAAAAATTTCAAATGGCTGTTGACCTTTTTAACAATATATTTTCGTTTTCACTTGTTCGCAGTTGAACTAGAGTGAATTTTTGCAATTTGCATATTGCGTACTTGTTCTTAAGTAAGAGTTGTTGCATCGACAGCATACTATCACATGACTTCAGTTGCTAAGCAACTGCCATTTTCATTTATGTGCCAACCCCCCCCCCCTTGCAGCTACTTCTGTCAAAAGAAAAATGTCAACTAGTATGTTCTATAACTTTTGTGGCTCAGATTATTAACACTAAGATAACGTTCAGGTTAGTGATATTACGTCTCATGATGAAATTGTTACCACAACATTTCAGCAGATTCATTCTACAGCCTTCTTCAGGTGTATGATCTCGAAGGAGATCTTAGTACTTGCAGTAGATTCTACTGTAGTTTTGTACAAGTCCATAGCCGATGAGGACTTACTCAGCCTCAGTATTGCTCAGAGGCCCAGGATT
Organism: Thysanoteuthis rhombus; assembly: GCA_963457665.1. Taxonomy (NCBI): domain Eukaryota; kingdom Metazoa; phylum Mollusca; class Cephalopoda; order Oegopsida; family Thysanoteuthidae; genus Thysanoteuthis; species Thysanoteuthis major. Next base: position 43,615,355 of record OY735235.1, on the reverse strand, counting down.
TGTCCTGTAGTCTCAAAAATTTATTTTGACCTATCTTGGGGATTAGTGAGCCCTGCCTTCACAACACCAATTGCGCAGACAGGAGCAAATCATTTAACCTCTTGTATTCAGGACCCCAAATCAGACTGACCTTGTTTTACTTGCGAGGAAGTGGGTAGGTACAATCTCCAAGATAAGAGATGATAGTGACATAAATACTAGTCTGAAAATCTTTTAGTTAGAAATATTTTGCCTTGTACACTTGGATAATTCTAAAAGACAATGATGAGAATACCTGCATTCGTTCATACATTATGGATAATATGCTAATGGTAGAAACAGTATTGGAAGAGTCGTATTTCTTGTCCTCTCATTTAAATGGCTCCAAATGGTTGTTGCTTTTTTTGTCGTACTTGTTTGTAATGGAATTAACTTGGATTTTTGCGATTAGCAGACGTGTACTTGTTCTGAGGAATATGTTGCTGCAGTAACAGCATGTGGTCATGTGACTTCGGTTGCTAAGAAACTCGCACTACCATTCACCCCCCCCCACTCTTTCTGGAGACAAAAATGTCACCAAATGCTTTCAATGCTAATTATTATTGTAACTAACAAGTCTCGGACAAAGATCCCCTTCAATCCAGGCCTTGGATCAAGTATCATAGACTAGTTGATCCCTGTAAGAAAGGGAAAAAAAAAGGCACTGCTCCATTTGAATTTCTATAAGATGATTTCATTTGGAAGAGTCCATTGTTACAATTGGTAGGTAAGAGATATTTTTATCAGCAAAATTGTTACCTTTGAGTGAAAGAGTTCATTGTTACCGACAAGCAAACAAAAAAAATCATACCTTTTATTTTATGTATTCTATAAAAATGAGGATTACAAGTCAACAGAAACTGTCAACCTAGGTTTCTTTAGTTTTTAAGTGATTTTGGCTGGCTATCTATCTATTATATGCATACAGGCTATACCAATGGAGCTAAAAGGACAAAAATTCAAGCATTTGCTCCTTATCAAGTCTAGAAAAACACAATTTTCTTTGTTTTTTGAAAATTTTGCCCCCCCCCCCGTTTTAATCGGAGGGTGGGGGTTCAGTTTACAAGGTAATTCTATATTAAATTGGTCCCTTAGTTTGTTTCTGACATTTTTTCTTTGAATTTGGACATTTTATTGAACTAACAAAAGGAGAGAGAAGTAACTTATTCATTGATCATCTGTTTTTTGAATTTTTCAGTTGATCCCCCTTAACATGGCATACTGCCAAAAGACATTGGTCATGTGTCAAATTCTATTTTTTGACTAACAAGACCTGTTTTAATTTATATTCCACATATATTTTCAATGGCCCCTTTGGCCCTATCAGGGTTGACAAAGGGGCAATTCTGATGATGATACTAATCTAAGAATGTTCCTTCAAACTTGGATAATTCTGAGAGACTTATCCAAGAATATAAGCTGGCACAAACAAGTATTTATATTATAGATATGTCAGTGATTGAAAGTATTGAAAGGGTCTTATTTTTTCTCCCTTCAATCAAATGGCTTCAAATGATTGTTGACCTTTTTAACAATATATTTTGTTTTCACGTATTCGCAGTGGAATTAGCTTGAATTTTAGAAATTTGCATATGCATACTTGTTCTGAGGCAAGTGCTATTGTCGTAATAGTATGCAGTCACGTGACTTCAGTTGCTAAGCAATGAGCACTACTATTTATTAACCCTCCCCCCCTCCTACGACTGCTTTTCTCAAGAGAAAAATGTCATCTAATGCTTTCTACGCCTTTTCTTAGCTCTGATTATTCAAATCATCCAGGGTGGTGTCTTCTTTCTCATAACCCTGCCTTTTTTCAAAAATAATTACAGATAATTGTGTGTCACATTAGCTTTTCATTTTATCCTCGTTATGCAGTAATCAATGTAATTACATTCCTTTAGAAACCGGTTAACACGTGTTCTTCTGTGAAAGATATTAACAATGGTTCAAACACTTTCTGGTGACTTAAGGACTTCAACCATATCGTGTCATCTCAAAGCAATAGGAAAGGTTAAAAGTTTGAAAAATAGGTCCCACAAACTAAATGAAATGCTTCATGACAGTTCCACAGCCAACAATTCTCGGCTGACAGTGTGTAAGATTAAAAAATTGCAATGTGAAGTCCTGCCGCCTCTTCCATTTTCACCTGACATATCTCCTGAAGGATATCATCTTTTCAAGCATTTTTGATTTCATATCCATTGATAAAAGTTTGAATAATAAAGAATCATAATTTGTGTTTTTACTAAATTTATGACCACTAAACCTGAAGAATTTTATAGAGATAGCGTTTTAGCATTAGAAGATTAGAGACTAGGGTAGAGTTTATCATTTCTAATGGTGTCAGATTTGGATTGAATATATACCGTTTTTCTTTGTTCATTATTCTCCATCTCACTATTTCACATGTAACAACCAAGTAGCTTCAGCCCAGAATTCTAACTGTGGCCTTGGAAAAGAAAACCATGTCAAGTATTGAGGACGGGGGCTGCTGGTTTGATGCAGCACCTCCCCATTTCATTGAAGTGAGAGGGTTGTGGGTTGCCTTGATGCCTTTATGACACTGGTCGCGGGGGGGGGGGAGTTTTTGTTATTGCCCACACATACATGTAGGTGCCCATGTTGAACTGACCTTGTGTCACATTCCACCTTGATGAGAAGGAGGATAAATACCAATCTAATAATAGTAATAGTAATAGTAGTAGTGGTGGAAATGGTGAGTGAGACGCTGGGAGAAATGTTGCTTTTATTTCTGGCAATATGGTCCACTTGAAGACCAATCTTGGAGCCAATGAAAACAGTCCGTGTAGGCAGAGGAAGATGAAAGTACTGACCTTTTAAAACTAATCTCTCTTGAAAAGGCTTAACCAAATGCATTCCAACAAATGCACTGTCAAAATTAAAACAGTTATTCAAAGTGTTTTCCTGACAAACTCGTTCTTTTTGCTAATTGTGTTGTTCACAATGTTTCAGATTATCTATTCAACGGACTTCCTTGGTTGTACTGTTCGTATACAAAAAAGAGGAATTTTGTTTCTTAGGTATTGTCAAGTAAAGGTAGCAAACACTAATTTTTGAATTAAACAGCAACAAAAATAATCAGAAGAATGAGTTCGATTGTCCCCAGAAAACCTCTTTCGAATGTTGAAAACTTCTCTCAAAATTATAGACGAAATCCTGAACCAGCAATACATGGTGCAATCTTAACAGGCAAGGATTTCTGAAGCAGAATTGAATATTTTAATGAAAGGTTTTTTAGTGCAACAAACACTGCTGCAGAGTCGATCTCCATTCCTATTCTGACTTGAGATGACTACTGAAACTTCTATATCGTAAATATAATGAATAGAAAATATCTTCTTTTTTTTTTTTGTAAAAATATATCTATTAAAATGAAATGAGCCTGTGCATATCTGTATGGTGAATGGTGAATTTTCATCAATATCAAAAACTTGTCAATTTAGCTCAGTCAGTAAGACAGCCTTCTAGCAATCAGTTGGTCGTGAGTGCAAATCATGGTAGGAGAATGTCAATTTGATATATCGATCTACACCCCTCATTTCATTGAGGATTGTTCTTTTTGTGATAGTAGAACAAAGCCAACTCCAGACTTGGTACTGGAGTTAGGGCTAAAGAAGTGCACTTCAAAGTGAACGGTAGAGTCCATAATGATTTGCAGTATTTGTTTGTTTTGGTTAAGATTCTAAGATGTTTTTTTTTTTCTTCTTTTTAATTGACGTAAATCTGCAAAAAATAACGAAAATGTTTAATTTTTTTTCCACTTCTTGCTCATGCAAATATTGCTTCATATTGTTTGGCTCATATCCTACACAAGGCAATAAGATTTGTCCCAAGAAAACCGGCTTTTGATATTGAAAATATTGTTCTCAAAATGTACAACCATTTCTGCATCGTAACAAAACCAACATCACAGTTGAAGGAATTCTGTGAATTTATGGATGTTGATAATCGTGATCTGTTGCAGCATTTTGTGACTTGATAGCTCCGTCTTTTGCCAGCTATTGACAGAATACATAAGTGTTGGGAAGACCTAAAATGTTATTTTCATGGTCAGGATGAGGAGGAGAAGTAAGTAACCCAAAGTACTGCAGAAACTTTGAAGTTGAAGAAAAATGCCTGTGAATCGTCAGAGATCTATTTCTACTTCCTTAGTCAAACTCTTGAATTGTGCACAGACTGGTCCTGTTCAAAGGAATGACATCAATACTGTATCAAAGGGGTGACATATTAAATAGGCTTAGGGTAATTTACCTTAAAATAAGGAAGTTGGAGAACCCCAACTGTGACGGCTCCAAATGAGCACCGCTGAAAGCTGACTACTTATTTATGCTTTGAGATAGGTACTATATGCTTTAGAAGTGATCATTTGATCATTGTTCCAGTTTATGTTTCAGAAGTATTTCTCGAGCTGTAAAATTGATTCAGAGGCATTTTATATTGTCTCTTCATTACTGTAATATTTATATCACTAAAATTCATCTCCTAAAATTTACTCCTTTGTTATGTCACTCTTTCATCACTAACCCCTCTCAGACAAAACCAAAGCACTAGAAGCCGAGTTGTTCAGCATCATTCCAGTATTTAAGCTCGGGGCTGAAATGAGAAGCAAATTTAAGAGAAAAATGAAGGACTGCTTTTTAGGTTCTTTTTGGCTGTGCAGTGAACCCCAGTCTTAGCTAACTTCTCCTGTGTCTAAGAAATGTTAAGTAGACTTCATCGTTTATCATGGAGGAACCATAAAGTATCCAAGTGACACGTATGACTTCTCTGAGAACAGCTTTCATAATAAAGTGTTCAACTTGAGCCTAAAAAATAAGCCATAACTGTTTGCATTTGTTGGAATTTTATGGAAAAAAATGTTTTTTTAAATGCACTTATGTATAACTTATGCATGTATGCGATGTCTTTCTTTTTGGAAATTTCAATTGGCTGTCATTTAGTGTCAAGATTTTTTTCTAGTTGTTGAAATCCCTGAAGTCAGTACATCAAACCTTCGACTCCTTTATTCTTCTACTGTCTAAAACAATAAAATTGAGACATGGATACTTGAAAATATTTTCCATCTTGTGATGAAATGCTCAAATATGGCTGACTTCATCAAAATAAGAAAATATTTTGGATTCAAGGGTTAGATTTGATCTTCTGTAAGCTGTAGAAGTTCTTGTAGCTCAAGCGGTAGAGCAGCTGGTATAGATAACCGGCCTCCCCAAGGCATAAAGCATGTAAGCTCTAGACCCCCCTCCCAAGGATATCTTTGAATCTTAACCAATTTTAGAGATATTTTGAGGCCATACGGGATGTTTATTCGGACATATTCTGGCTAAATTTTCTAATTAGTGAACTGTTCAAGTATAGATTTTTGCTATACATATTTTATGCCTGATTGGTGAAATTTACAAATTTTTTGCCAAAAAAAAAGTTTGAATTCATTTAGACTACATAAACATAGAAAATAGTCGCTTTATATCCTGGTTTTGATTAAATGAACTCTTGATGAATTTAAAGCCACATATTTACTTATTTTTTGTTTACCCCCCCCCCCCCCCCGCAATTTCACCAATAGTGTATATATAATGAGAGAGTACCATTTCCCCTCCACCCAAAAGTAAGAGAATGCCATACCTACATATTCCCACAGCAATTAACCTCTGTTTACCTCCCACTGATTATTCAATACCTGCTTGGTTTTAGATTGCAAATCTATAAACAAATTAAGAAGCCAATGCTTGCAATTCCAGGTAAGGTTTTTGCAGATCTGGATTTCCAAAGATAATTTTAATATTTCAAAGAAAGATTTTATCAGTTCAACAAACACGAGAGAAAAGAAAGTTCATATAACCAAATTAAGATGCCAATTGCTATCTATATATTCGCATATCTCTATTGATATTTCAAACAGGTTTCCGTTCTCTCTTTGGTGGGTGGTCAAGTGAAAATACAAATCTTGTGTTTATTACTTCTGCACGCTTCAGTGCCTGGTGCTTCATAAATAAAGGTGAGGATTTCTCGCTTTTATGCCTCATTGATGGGTTGTCTATCCAACCCAGCAGAATGACTTGCCCAGATGAATTGTTTTGGGCCAAGTCGGTTAAATGGCTTCGCAATCTTTCTGGATTCTGGAAAATAAATTGCCCAGAAATTATGAAACACATGCTTCATATATTCTTTATCATAAATATATTTTTATTGTAAAGCAACTTCATGTGGATGACCATCTTTTTTTTGTTTTCTTGTCTTACTAACATAGTACCCATCAAAAATGATGGTATCATTTATGCATGAATTGCAACTTCTGCCTGGGATCAAAGTGTCACTCCCTGGCTCTAGGATCAGAGTTTAGATTTTGTATGCTCCCCAGGACTTCTACCTAGGATCAAAGTGTACTATCTGTGTATTACATATACACACGCATATATATGGATACATATATTGTGTTTTAAGAAGAGTATAATGGGACAGCAATCCTTCATTTTAACATTTATTGTTGAAAATAACAAACTAAGTCTATTTAAATTTTTTAGTCTATTTTTATAGTTTGTGTACTAATGAAAGACCTATATGCAAACTAGAAAAAATTAACAAAAAATTTAGCTTGTCTGTTATTTTGACAATTTATTTTTAAATATTGTGTTATATATATGTGTGTGTGTGTAAAACATTTATTCTTGGTTTAGTCTGACACTAGGTCACAAATTTGATTCACCAGGTGAGGATCAAATTCATGAAAGTGATAATTGTCTTTGAGATAAGTATGTTAACCACTGCGCTACAGAGTAGTAGTAATGGTTCAAGATAATAGATTGTTAACCACTGCCAAGGGTGAGAAACACCATTTTACTAAGCTAAGTCTGACAAAAGGATACACGATAGAGCGCTCAGGATTATATATACTGTACTCAACAACATTCCCCAGTCACAATGTAGAATGTTCTAGAAAAAGTGGTGTTTGAAACCACTTACCAAAACTGTCACCATAAGTTTCTTCGGTTTTCAAGTTGGTGTAGCTCACTGGCTATATATGTATTACACATCAATGGAGCTAGAGGGCTGAAAATTTAAACATTTACTCATTATATCTAGAAAAAAAATTCTTTTAACCACCCCCAACAACTTTTTGTTGAGGAGAGAGGGTAAATTTGCAATGCAAGTTTTCGCTAAATTAGTTCCTCAGTTTGTGTCCAGCAGCTTTCACGCTCGTTTTTTTTTTTTGTTTTTTTTTTTTTAAATTCAGACTATTTTAGAGAGCATTGCCAAACAAAAGGCAAGAGAAATAACTCATTGATCGCCCTTTTTTTCTTATTCTTCAATTAATCATCTCCCAACATGGCATGCTAAAAGACATTTGTCATATGACCATTTCTAGTGGGTGACTGACCTGATATATTTATTATGGTGTTTAGGACCCACACAATTGAGTGTTGTTGATACTTTGGGATCTTTGTATTTATGACAGATTTTGAATTGCTTTGATTACCTCATATCATTATCTAGCTGCATCTGTCATATTAAATCCTTTGATTTGTGACAGATTTATGATGGTTTCAAATCAAAACTTAGAGGTCAATTGAGGGTATCCAACCCAACATTACAATCAGCCGACCAGACACCAGACATAAGATTCAACCAAAAGGTGTAAATGTTTTATCTAAAAATGTACAGAAGATAATTTAAAACTATAGAATATAAAAGTAATTTTTAAAAATTCTCCTGAGTTATCAACAATTTATTTGCACGACTGAGGTATGTTTTTACTTACCGTATATGCTAGTAAATGAGTCTAGGTTTTCCTTGAAAAAATGACGTGAAAAACTGCTTGCAACTTATCTACGGAACTTTTCTCCAACCTGGCGAGACCTAACACAACAATGTGTATCATTCATATCTATGTATGCTTCTCACCTGTTTATGCACAGATTTGTTGACAGAGGTTTCTGTGGACTCCTGAAACCATTGGATGGATATTTTATAAATGTATTCTTTATAAGACTCTTTGGAATGAATTCATAAATGCCCAGTTCTTTAATAGCCAGCTGTAAGGCTAATTTCCATTACATGCTGCATATAGTATTGATAACAAAAAGCTTGCAATTTAGCTAGGCTGTATTGGCAATAATTTGGATTATTTTAGCTTGATATGTTTATTATTTAAACACTTGTTAGATGAAGAAATTAAATGCTGTTTCGGAGAGGAAAATCTATGATTTCCATCTGTTTTTTACAATCATGAGAACTCAATTAACTTCAAGCATAGTTGCAAACAGTATTCAAAAGAAGGTACACATGATTTATGTACAAGTCAAAGGCTGGAGCCTAAATATTAACACACAAGGAATGCAACTTATCGACCACTGCATATATATATATATATATATATATATATATATATATATATATATATGCAATGCTCTTCCATAGAAATAGAGCACTCTGGTGGATGGGGAATCTATGCGTAAATGATTATATCACTCAAGTTCAGCCTTACTGACTGTTCGGTTCTGTTGCTCAGAGGTAGGATATATATATATATATATAATATATATATATATATATATATATATATATATATAGTAGTTTCAAAGAGTATTCATACTATCTTCAGAATGAATGGTATTGTTTATCCATTTGGAAGATTTACACAATACAATCTCCCTTCTTCGGTTAGCCCTGAACCAAACTAAACCAAGCAAAGCTTAGTATGTATATACATATATATATATATATATATATATATATATATATATAATATGAGAAGCCTGTTTGTTGGCTGAAGTAGTTGTGTATTTCTTGATGGCACTCATGGTTTGTATATGAACCCTAGAAAAACAGGACATTATATATTAATTTTTTTACTGGCAGGCAGACGCACCTTCCTTGGTGCAACACAATCTTCTTCCACCTTGCTGAATGATATTGCAGATATCAGCAGATATCAGCACTGAAAATGGAATCAGTGGACTGATTTCAAGTTTTTGCCCCGACCATTTTCCACTCCACACTAGTGCTCTTCAGAAAGGCATGAATCCTCTACTTCCCCCTGGTGTTGGAAAATAATTACACGGTTGGAGTCGTTTTGGTCTGTAAGGCAATCCATCTAAAAGAAAGGACTTATAGCTAGGTAGTCACCATAGACGGTCCAATTCCTGGGTAAAAGAGGAGGGTTGGGCATGGGATTCTGCAACCCCCTCCCCCCGACACCTATTTGCCACTGGAACTGCAGCAGAGTGATAATGGCTCTATGCTCATCAAGGAGCCAACAGGAATAACAAAAAAACAAGATGATCTTCTGACCTTATTTATATGGCTTTCTGTCTGGTTTAGCTAATATGTGCATGATTATTCAATTTTTTTTTTTTATCCCTCCATTCAATTTGTTTATTAGGCTGAGGCAGTTATTTTTCTGTACTCTGAAGCAGAATAAGTAATAGAAACTGCAGTAATTTATATCTATTATTAGATGAAAGCACTGTGATTATTAGGGTGTATCGAAAGTATTTTTGTTTTTTCATGAACCTTTACTCCAAAGCTTATTTAATGTATACGTCAAAAGACTATCTATCACTCCACTATATTATTAATATAAGTTTTTGAGTGCTGATCTTTGGCTTCTCATCTACCTGATGTTTTCAAACCTTCATAACAACTGTTGGTCATCCACTTGTAATGGGCTTCATGTCAAGGGACTGGTCACTACCTTTAAAATGCTCAAACCAGTTATGGGCAGTAAGGTCAGATATTGTTTCATTTTCTTTCACTTAATGAATTCTTTGGCCTTGAGGGTCAGTTTGAATAAATGCCTCAAAAGGTAGTTTTTCCCGTTAAGGCAAGACCAAACCAAATAAATGTTGTTCATAAGGTACTTATATAAAGAACCCAACCATTTTGAATATCTCGAGAACTAGTTGTGTGGCCTTGATGTAACTTAGGAACTAATCAGAAAGGACCAGACTACACATGTAAGGAGAGATACTCTCTGGTGGGGTTACTCAGTCAGCAGTGAATTTGTGCTGTGTGACTGATGCATTCACACTGACTGAGCAAGTCATTATTCATGTCTCCTGCTGTTTTTTTTTTTTTGGTAAACATCGTATCATCCAGGTCTGTTTGCCCCTTCTACAGTCTAGATTTGGCTCACTGCAACTTCTAGCTTTCTAAATCTAAAGAGATTTTAGACAGTGGACGAGATTAGGTAAAAAATGAGGTTGCTGATGGTGATTCTGAAAGAGGACTGTTTTGAAAAGAAGGAACAATGCTGGGATAAGTGTGTGAGCTCCCAGGAGGTTTATCTTGAAGGGGGCTAAGGTGCTATTGGCTCTAGGTTGGCTATTTTCTTCTTTAATAATTTCAAATGGACGGAAACTTTCTAGAAAGCCATCAAACAATGCCTTGTCAGCAGTTGTAGTTGCTATGATTGCACCTTGTCAAATAAATCCATCTGTGCCCTTGAACAGTGGATAACCATCTGTTACCTACTGAGTGAACATTTTTATTGGCTCTGCTTAAAGACAACCTATAAACAAATCTTTATTTCATGCAACTGGAACACCGATTCTCTCTACATCAAGGTCATAGTCATAGAATATAAATTTGATGTGTAATAAACAAAAGTTTTAGACTTCGAACGGCATCTTCGGTGATTTCACACATTCTTGTGTTCTTATAAAAAATCATTTTTTCTGTTAAAAGAGATTTTTTTCTTTAGATAATTGAACTCCTTGTTAGTTTTTGTTTTTCACTCAACGTTTCAGACGATCCATTCTACAGACTTCAGGTGTACGATCCAAATGGGATGGTAATAAATATGCTTATAATGTAGGATTCTAGTGTTTTTCTTTCCTTTCCTCCTTAGGCCAGGATTTTCATACGTTATATCATATTTCTGATCAATACTGCCTACTAACAATCATGGATTGACTGTCAGTGTTTCAATAAAGAGCTACAGAAATTTTATGGTACTAGTACAATAGTCCCTCTGATTTTGCAAAACTTGCCAGTGATTGGACACTAACAACTGACTGTAACTTTACTAATGATGATCATTTAATCATTTATTTAGAGGATTGGGAAAAATGGAAAGCAGAAATGGATTAAAAATTAAGATGAAAATTTATGCTTGTGTTGACTTCACTGACATTGTAATGATTAATACAAATAACTTTCAAGTGTTTTTTACATTCATTGACTATGAATAAATAAAGATTAAAAGAAAGATATTTTCTAAATTGTAAAAAGAATTAAGTTAGTATCTTAATACTTAATAAAATTTTTATATTAAGCATTACAAAATTCAAGTGCATTTAAGTTTGTCGACTATAGTAAACTGTAAAATATTAATTAACGATTCACAACGTACTTTTTCTATTTACAAATATTTGTTGAATGAACTAACCCATTCAAAATCCAAGCTGTCTTGCATTATTTACATGTATTTACACATGACATCAATGCGATGTTTTTTTAATTCAATAAAAATGAATTACCTTCTGTTCTTTGTAGATATTGAATAGGCAAGATATTCTAAAAGTTCTAGTAACACCACAAAATATCTGTAGTAAAACTTGTTTTCACTGGTATGATAACGATTATTTTTCCGTACAAAAATTTCTGACGAACCTTGAACCTTTATTATCCTTTTCTTGTGCAGTAGTTATAACTGAGTCTCTTTGTCCAACTCTGAGATTTTGTCAATTATAATGCAACGATATGATTAATTTGAGATAATCACTGAAAAAAGAATAATATGCTGGAAGTATATTTATTGGTGTTTTTTGTTCAATGGTAGCTTGTTCATAAGTATGGAAGGCCAGAATCCGTTTTTTTGGTTTTCTTTGTTTAACTTTTTACTGATCAAAAATGTCATTCAACAAACAATCCAGGTAGAGTCCTTACCAAATTTATCAAATGTTTATTACTGTTTTCTTGAATTGAAGTTTGAATTCAACTTTAAGTCAAAGTTCAGTTATGCCTGTCAAGAAGCCCTTTATTAATGTTTTGCTGGTAAAATTTTGAAAAACAGAAACTCTGAATTGAAACAGCCCTAGTCTACGTTATTATTGATGAAAATTTGTTTTTCTTTCATACAAGTATTTGGACTTCGGTCTTTCTATTAAAAAGAAAAAAAAACTTGAATTTTTTCATCAGAAATCTATTGCTTCTCTTTATAGATGAGAAAAAAATGTGAATAATCAAGTCCTAGAATTTCAATTCATTACTGTAAATTCAAATATCAACAGTTTCTCTATGCTTATTTGTGCATACAATGTAGCTTCTCTTGGTGTAGATAGCTCTTTCTTTTGAGAAAATATGCTTACTAACTATTACCCATGAAAAAATCCATGGATATAGAATATCTATGAGGTGATTCTCTTGAGAAATCTGGCACATATATACATATATATATATATATATATATATATATATATATATATATATATAGTAAGCTTATGCAATGCTCTTTCATAGGAATAGAGCACTGATGGATGGGGAATATATGCTAAATAAATATATCGCTTATGTTCAACCTTACTGACCATCCAGTTTCGCTGCGCAGAGGTAGGATACCGGCCTCCAGGTCTGAAGCAGGGGTTCAATCTTACCTCATGGTACTGGATGGGATAATGGATAGTCTGTAACTACACTGAAGAGTTGTAATACAACGAAACAGCTGTCTGTGGATGACACAATAATTAATATTATATATATATATATATATATATATATACTGAAAGCTGTGATGCCTTTGGTAAAAATATCAATCTGCTTTTGTAGAATTTGAGCTGTTTCTCCACATTCTCTTTCTTATTTTAAGATTTTCATTAGTTCACTACTTCAAAGCTGTTGATAGTTTGAAGAAATTTTTATGTCTTATCAATTTCATTTGAGGTTTTATCAAAAAAGTTACCTAACTTGTTAAAGTTGAAGAGTCTATTGCTTCAGATGGTGGGTAGCAGATATTTTCATCAGCAAAATTGTTATCTCTGAGTAGAAGAGTCCATTGTTACAGACCAGGAAACCAATTGTAAAAGTTTCTCTATTCATTATATATAATTGTGAACTCATATATATATGTGTGTGTATATAATTAATGTGTTGATAAAAAACCGATGATCTGCCTATAAATTAGACTGACCTGTTGTTTTTTTTTTTCTCTTCCAGATTGAATAGTGTAATGTCTCGACCCATGTGGCTCCATAGCCAGTCCTGGTGGCTGGCTTTATTATTTCTGATTTTCACTGTCTTCATCCGAGGGCCGTGTGCTGCACAAAACACGGAGAAATTGGACGATTCCAACTCATGGACTTTCAAAGTGCCTGGAAAATCTTACGCTTCTTTCTTCCCCGGATATTCTAGCAAACAACACCAACGACTCGGTTTAGTGTTCCGAACGCACCAGTCGGACGCTTTGCTTCTCTACCATAAAATAGAGGATCATGATCGGACAAAATTTCCCGAGATCCAATATTATGAATTAAAAGCTGAATTGATACAAGGTGTAATACGTGTACGTTACAGATTGAACCTGTTTTTGGATGATTTTACCATTGGGCAGAGTGAGTATGCCTTTGAGTTTTTGCATTTGAGTTTACGAGCCGAAATCCCACCTGATAGGGTGGGTTTTCAGTAACTAGTTCTTGTGCAAGCCCCTAATTGGACCTTTGAATTTGAAGCATGCATTTATTGAATCATACCTTATTTTGAAATCATCATTTTGAAATCTTTGATCATATTTAATTTAGATATCAGGGGTAGATAGGTATGTAGATGGAAATCAGATCATTGGTGAGAGCGAACGCTGACCCCACACTATTATCTATTTTTCTAAAAATTCAGTTACTTTTTACTTTCTGTAGCATGACCAATAGACAAAAAATAAACTACATCGACCGACATCACCGAATTATATATATATATGTATATGTATATGTATATATATGTATATGTATATGTATATATATGTATATGTATATATATGTATATGTATATATATGTATATGTATATATATGTATATGTATATATATGTATATGTATATATATGTATATGTATATGTATATGTATATATATATATATGTATATATATGTATATATATGTATATGTATATGTATATATATGTATATATATGTATATGTATATATATATATATGTATATGTATATGTATATATATATATATATATGTATATGTATATATATATATATATGTATGTATATGTATATATATGTGTATGTATATATATGTATATGATTGTATATGTATATATATGTGTATGTATATATATGTATATGATTGTATATGTATATATATGTATATATATATATGTATGTATATATATATATATATGTATATATATGTATACGTTTATATATATATATAGGTATATATATATATGTATATATATATATGTATATATATAGGTATATATATATATGTATATATATATATATATATATATATATATATATATATATATATATATATATATATATATATATATATATGCATACACACACACGCAGTGTGTACCACGTTATAAGTGTGCCCACATTATAACCAATTTTCCATTTTTACAAAGCTTGATCTAAGATTTCCTCTCTGTTGCGTGAAGTATGCTGTGTCACTTCTCGACAAGAAGTGAAAATTGGTATGAAGTTAGTGATCTATTTGTATCTATGAACTGTAATTACATAATGTACACTGGCAGGGTCGGATGGGGCTGGGGGGATCCAGACTCTTGTAATTTTTTGCAGAAATAAAGAGGAAACCCTGGGGATAAGGATAGTTTGGCAGGAAGACAGAAATAAATATTAATTAAAAAAAAAACAAAAAAAACATCACCAGAAAGTTATATTGTGACGAAATACAAATGTAGCGAATTTCAATGAAGAGCTTACAAATAAGAAAGGAGGAAGGGGAAAAAAAAGAAGTTTTTCAGATGTTGGCCAAGGAAATGAATTAGACTTGAACATTTCAGCAGTCAATAAACGGAACTCTTCGCTCCTTTTCTTTTCATCTGTCGCCAAAAAGATTGAGATCAAACAAAATCTAAGGCTAAAACTATAAGATTGACCCCTCTGTGGTGGAAATGGGGTAAATGCACAAGACACGTTCAAGGCTCTAAGTACTCAGAATTTAACATTGATTGAACCAATGTATAACTTCTAGCTATTATTTTGAGAACCAAATTCAACGTTTTGAAAATTGGTTTTAACAGGTCTTCAGTGGAGTTGAGATATTGTTGTTTATTCCTATTGTGGGGCATCGGGCTGCGACCATTCTACCAGGGTTTCAGTAGCAAGTAGGTTTAATGGAGTCAAGTTGCAAGCCTCAACTTTCTTCCTTTACCTTGATTTCAGCTTAGCCCTACGGCAGCAACCTGGCTATAGATTCCTTTCTGTCAGAGTACTCTTCTTTCAGATGGACTACCTCACTGAGCTAGAAGGCTCCAACTGTCCTGCTATTTACTCCTAGCTGAAAGGGGAAGAATTTCATGTCTCTCTCAAGGGCATCAGTGTGAAGTGTACGCAAACAGCTTGGGTTAGGGGTGTAAACGGATGTATTAAAAATATTTTTTAGTGGTAACCCTCTTTCTAGTGAATAATGATATCTTTTTATGTGAGAACATTGAGTTGGGGTTGCATAAAACAATTTTGCAGCACCATTATCCTTTAGTGACTAAAAGGTTCGAACTTTCAAACCCCTCCACCCCTGGTCTCGGTAATGCCCCCATTTACCCCCTCCCCCCATCAGCAGATGCCCACGAATATCATCCACAGTTGTCAAGCAGTAAGTTAGAAGACTTTGTAAAGCAGTCTGTCAAATAAAGAGGAGGGTTGTTCAAATTACAAAAATAAAATACAATTAAAAATAAAAGGAAATAGATGAAAAGTTTACATGACTTCATATATATATATATATATATATATATATATATATATATATATATATATATATATATATATATACTGTATGTGCATGTACAAGCTACTCCTTGAAGATTCATGGAATTTGAACAGCATGCATGATCTGAAGGTATGCAAGAAGCTACTTTAAAAACTAAATGTTGCGATGATGGCAAACTTTTTTAGCATGGTGTGTTGAAATTTAATATTTTGAAGAATCCTGTTATCAGAGAGTCACTCACATGTATACTTGTATTTTAGTTTAAGGTAAATGCTTTCAGATAAGCGGCCTATTTCTCTGATATATCTATGGAACTAGGAGTTTGATAGAAAATGGCTTGAACGTTTTTTTTCCCCAAGTTCATCACCTGTCACCTGTAGCATGTCACTGCTGACATGCGTGTCATACGTTCGTCATCACTGTGTTAAGAGGACAAATAATTTATATTCATGGTTGAATTCCAAAATCTCTTCTAAAGCACCTAGTATATATATATATGTATATATATATATATATATATATATATATATATATATATGTATATATGTCTCTCTCTCTCTCTCTCTCTCTCTCTGAGAGAAAGAGAGAAGATGCATCAATAGATCTGCAGTCTAACGTAGTTATTAACTGAATTTTAACCGGAAATTTTCCCTGTATGATGGTCAATCTATAAATATTCCCAACTGATTCAAGTTCATTGACCAACAAAGATGAATAAATGTAATTTTCATGTTATTATGCTCCAGTCTTGCGCAGTCTTGATAATGGCTTTTGGGACTGCTTTTAATCAGATGTATAAGTTATTGCCATTAGGCTTTTTGCCAGTTTCATTCTGATGTGGAAATTTCCCAACCTTGTTGATTCTAGTTCCTTCTTTATTCGACAGAAATACACATAAAAAAAACTGAAAAGAAAATATTTACAAATGCTCATCTTGAAATTATAGACTAAAATATCCAGCCATTATTCAGATTTAGTAATGGTTAAAAAAAAAACAAGTTTAATCATTGAAGTTATGCTATTTTCTTTTCCTCATTTCTTCGGGTATCATTTGTCTGGAATGTTGAAACTAATTCCTGTGGACAATGCTTATTCCTCCTAGTGTGCACACCACGTACAGTTTTTGTGTCTCTGTGGTTTGGGGATTGAGGAACTAGTCCAAAGCACCCTTTCCGACAAAAATTCAAACAAGAAAAAATTAAATATTAATAACTCATTACAAAATCTCAGATGAAAACATCCGGCCATTGTCCAGGTTTTGTACTTATAAACAATACTTGATGATAATTCTTCCTTAGCTTATGGCCAACCCTTCCACAGAATGCCATTTAAAATCATTGAGAACTTTGGGAGATATTGTGTGGGGAGGCGGACAAACATGAATGAATACATATGAATATTTTGGGAACTAACTGATTGACAGGCAAACAAACAGATATAACTGAATACATATACCTCTTCCAACTTGGTTCGCAGAAGGTAAAAAAATCTCCAACTGTTGTTCAGAATTTGTGCCTATAAACAACACTCGATAACAAATCTCTCAATACAATCCGCTACAATCAGAACAGTTGGAACGTTAAAGGGAGATTTCTATCATCAATTCAACATTAAAAAAAAACTTTTTTTTCTATCATTTATAACAGCGAAAAAAGAAGGTTTTCTCTTTGATAAAAAAGACAAATGGTTAATGCTTTATCGAGCAAATTAGCAAACAACAATTCACAAAAAGGAAATGTAGAAGTAAATCAATTGATGATGGGAAAATGGATCTGCCGAGGAAATTAATCTGATAAACGCCAGCCAATGAAGGAAAATAAACAGGACACGTGAGATAGAAATTTTAGCCTTTTTTTCAGTTGTTTTTGCCAATAGAAACGGTCAATTCTGTTTGTATTTAGAACACTTGATAAACCGACAATATTTCTTTGATTTACAGATTTCTTTCGATCGTTGAAGCATTATGAGACGTAATCTTTTCTAGTGTACATTATTAAACTATTTAATATCGTTTTGGGGCCTTTATGGAAATGAAAATTTAAGTATTCCATTATGCATATATATATACATGCACACACATTATATATACGTCTATTGTTATAAAGCTGGTAATTGTTTGCCTGTATGTGTCTAATGGTCATCCAAGTGGTTGGACCACCGTAGGGACTGAAAGTTAGTCTATGAAGGCAACATGAATTAACGTTAAACACAGGGTAGGGATTGCTGACCCATGAGGTCACTAAAAGTTGCTTCAGGTTACTTCTGGGTTAAAACTGCTGTCTCTGGTAAAATTGCGGAAAAGATATCTTTTCGAGTGATGGAGTATGAACAGAAAATGCCTCAATTTAAGTTCATGAAAGCATTTCTTTATTTTCAAAAATTATCAAACCTAAAATATGAAGAAATTTTAGCAATTTCTTTTTTTTTTTGTTTTTTTTGATGGAAACAGTCAATTCTATTTGCATTCGGAACATTTTGATAAACCGACAAGATTATCTGGTGTTATCAGATTTTTTCCTGCTGTTAGAATCCCAGCTGTCATTATGAAATTCAACCTCTGTGTTATACATTAATAAACCATTTAATATCATTTTGGGCCTTTGAAGGAAATTGAAAATCTTCCTATTTTTTTTATATACCTATATACATGTACATGCATTCTAGCATAGTACGCATAAAAAATGACCAGATTATTTATGTATGGATCGGCACTCAGTGTAATATCTGAGCAAAGTATTACTCCCCAACACTTCTGCCCACCTGTGTGCTCTGCCAAGGATCTGATTGTTGCTCCTCAACCCTCTACCTAAAACCAGAGAGTGGAGTTTCGGTGGTCTACCTAGGATTAAGTGTAGTATCTGTGCATTGAAATGTGTTACACTATACATATACACAAACACTCGAATATATATATATATATATAGTAGATTGTGGATTCGCTACACAAACTAGCTCATGTTTCTGCCCTCTTAGGGCCTCATCAGGCGAATGATGAGGCCCTAAGAGGGCAGAAACATGAGCTAGTTTGTGTAGCAAATCCACAATGTACTACTTATTTCCAGCTCTACTCTAAAACAACATTGCATTGATTTTCCTAAATGATTGGTGAGTGACTTTGATCAGTGGAGGCATGAGTAAATAACTAACATGACTATCTACTATAACGCTTCTATAATGACCGTTTAGAGAGAAATCTGTTTCTATTAGAACTAGCATAGGGGTCTCCAAAGTCGTCACTATGGATCTTTTGGGGTTGATGTGGTTATCCAATGGGTTAAATGCTTGCAGGTCAAAAGGGACCAATAAATGCTGGATGTGGTCAATTGAACTTTTATGGTCAAAATGTTTACATTTGTATAAGAAATAAAAACATATATTACAACTTTCTGATATACATTTTATATTTAAGTATAATAAATTGCTGTTGTCTTTATTTTTATATTCTGTTTACTGAGACTTGATAATGATATATTCCTTCGAGGTGGTTTGATTTGTTTTTTTTTGGTCCACAAATCATAGTCAATTTGAAAAAAATTTTTTTTAAATTTCAAAGAAAATAAAGCAAAACAAAAACCATATCTGAAACTATCTATTTTGTACATGCCTAGGAGTTAATTGGGGTTCAATGATTTCCTGTGAGGGTTGATGATCCAAAAAGTTTTGGTCCCCTGAACTAGTCAGTGACCTGCATTTCCGCTGACAAATATCATAAGTGTTTAACAACAGACAGGTTTAGTTGAACCATTGGATGTAGACACTCACAATATGCTATAGTAAATAAACAAAAGTGTCATAAATAAAGACAGAAAATAAAAGCAATCACAAAAATTCATTCCTATATTTGGTATTCTTCTTCCTGGGATAATAAAAAAAAAATTGTTGTATCAAGGCCACGTCAAGTACTATAAAAATCTCGAAATACTGTGCCAGCTGAAGCTTCAACCATTTGCAGGCACCGACACACTGTTAGCCAAGAACTTTTCTGATGAAACCTTGCTGGGCATTTAATACCACATACATTACTTGGTAATCTGTTCGATTTTTTCACTACGTTGATATGTCAACTTCAGAAAAGCTTATTAGATAATAAAATCAATGTACTTGAAAAAACAAAAAAACAAAGTATTTTAAAAATCAATGAACTAAAAAAAAACAAACTATGCTAATCGATATATACAGTAGCAGCCGAAGACATGCTACTTGAAGCATCGAGAGTGTGTGGAATGTACACCAAAACAAAGCCATCAATTCGTGGTCATTGTGTTACCAGCATGAACAATCTGAATGACTACCGCATTTTTCAATTCCAAACACAATATTATTATTATTGGTTGCAATAGTGATATTTCAGTGAAGGTAAAAACCATTACTTGGTTACGGACTTGATTTCAGAACTTGAGTATCATAGCATAAATGTAGTTTTACTATGGCTACTTAGCTGTAGGCTAGGTGTGAAATCTAATTGAAAATTTTACTATATCGCTGTATTATGAGAGAAAAATAAAAAAACATTGACTTTAAATGGTCCAGAGGATCTACCAATTGCTAAGCCATCCACTAAACGTCTTGGTAAGGTGGTGCTGAAACATTATTCTAATTTTTTCCCAGAATTTTGAAAATCGAAATTAGGGTGCATCTTTAAGGCTACGAAATACTATAATACTTTCTGTTTTTTGAAGAAATATCAAAGCAAGACATCTTAAGGATGAAGGATGCAAGTTCAGATATTATGGGATGGATATTCTTCATTTATGGTCAGCGATGTTTACTGGTAGTTGCAATGGAAAGCAGTAGAAATAAGATGGTAGAAAGACTAATGAAAAAAAAATACTGCATTTGATGGCACATAAGGCTCCACCTTTTTTTTCCCCCCTAAAATGGCTTAATAGGTTGTGCAATGTTTGCTGTTCAGACCCATATCAGCAAAGACTTGGAGAGTTGAAAAAAACTGGATGATTAATGAGAAAAGTTGCGGGAAATGCTTTTTTCATGATATTCTGTGTGGAAATACTATCTTGGGACTATCTCTGTTAGCCATGGCCTGCAAACCCTTGGTATAAAGAGTGGGGTCAGTCATGTGTATGCTGCACCTCACCTTAAACTTCATCTCGAAGATCATAGGGATATTCCGCTCATAAGTCACCCTGGCACCTGGAGGCCAGCAAGACTAGATTTAAAAAATGGTATAAAAAAAACCTGCTTTAAGTACAGTTTTCTTCTTCTTTTTATACCCTTTCATTTTAATCTATTTGGGGGTAACGTGTGCAAGAGATGAAAGTTATAAATGTTCTGAATACTTAAATATAAACAAAAATATCGCATGACTGTTTTAGTATTAAAAAGCAACAGATGCTTGTTTTTTATTTACATTTGCTTCCATCTTGATTTTTTAGTCACTTTTTATCGTAAATTGACTCAGGCCGTCAGTCTACGGCAATGAGTGAAGTGTGGATTGGAACTGATTAGTGTAAATATATAGAGGATTTCTCTGTGCCTATTTTTATTTTATACAATCCTCGGTTCTTTTGATCAATTCCTGAATATTTTCAGTTTTTTTGTTTACTGCTCGTTAGAGTGCAAATCTTATGAATTATGTACCCTTAATTGGTAGACACACTCCTAATGGTTAGAGCTGTTAGTCTCCTGCAACCGGTTTTGATCTTTAGTTGTATTTGTAGTACAAGCACACTTATTGCTTTGTTATATTTGGACCTGTATTGTTTTTGAAGGGAATCTTCTAATATTTTTATTCCACAGAGAAGTTTTAGCTGCTCTTCGAAATTAGAGCATTCCTATAAAAACCTTTTGAAGCTAGAAGGTCATTCAAAGCGAAGAAGCAATTACCATTGTTTTATGTGTGTAAATTTTTTGAGCATTCCCGGACATCAAAAATGATGCTGGTATGTTGGGCAGTCATCAGAGGATGGAGTGGTGAGATACACAGAGTATTACGATGTAGAAGAAAGAGGAAGAAGGTGCATACTGATTACATGAGAGGTTGCTGCAAAACAACAGTGTTTTCACTTCTTGCCATTTTTCACCAAACCATATAATATGGCCGTAATTTCATGTCCGTCCACACAACATCTCCAAAAGTTTGAGATTAATTTCTATGAAATTTGTAGTATGATGGATTGAATTTAGGAGCAGATCTTTACACAATTACCCTCTCTCCTTCGTTATAGTTATGTCTAAACCACATTATATTGCCAATTTTTTCTTCCTGTTTGCAATATATCCCCATGAGTTCTCAATGGATATCAATGAAATTTTGTGGAAGGTAGACTATAGGCTATGGCAGTGATTAAATTTGGGGGCATATCTATGCACAATTACTCCACCTAACAATGGTATTGGCAGAGGTATGTGCTCTCCGAGTGCTTTCTAATTTTGTGTAAGTGGAAATTAATGTTATGTGAACGTCTAAAAGACAGGGTATATTTGTATTTTGAAAATCAACTCTTGTTTTTTGTACAAGCAAATTTTTTTTGTGCACTATAATTTTCACTCAAATCAAGTGATCCAGAGTCACATTCTTAGAATATTTGGCCACAGACTAGTGATTAAAAAGGCTTATCTTTGAGATCATATTTATTGCGGGAATTTTGATACACACAGGGTGCCCTACACTTATGCCCTTGTGTCATACTGAACTAAGTAAATAACTAATCATCATTACTAAATTGTATCGCAAAGCCACAGTGGGGGGACACCTGTATCAGTAAATATTGATGATATTTGCCTTTGCTTTTACTATAGCTCTATGTAGAGTCATTTGGACACAACAGATGATTTCATAGGTGAGATAATCTGACAAGGTTCAACCATCTTCAGGCTGATTTGGAATCCTAGACTGGCTGCCAACCATGAATAGAGAGCCCAGTCTACCCTACTATTCACCCATATCTTATAGGAGAAGAGATGGATTTGTGCCTTTCCCAAGGGCATTAATGCAAAGTGAACACAAACTGTCTCAGCTGGAGTTTGAACTTGGCTTACTCACTGATTCCATTCTCCTTTTCTGTTAACAGTTCGACTACACTTAACGTCCTTTACCGATAAAATCCCAAATCTCTGATATCTGTCATTAATATCTTCCTCTTGAATTTCGTTTTTGGTGAGAAATTATTCTCTCATAGCTTCCGAGGTAAATATTTACGAGAAGAAAAATGTGTTTTCAGAAGAAAGGAGATTTATTCCTGAGATAATTTCTGAAGAGTTATTTTGGTCAGATTGACAGCAGCACCATTCTTTACAGCAGAGATTAAACCAGAAGATAAATATAATCTGGTTGGTAGATTGAAAAAAAAACCAAAACAGATGGCTTACGGCTTCATGAAGAGTCTCATAGCAATGGAACAAATATGATGTGTGTGTGTGTGTGTGTGTGTGTGTGTGTATACACATATATATTCCTTTTAGCATTGTACCTGTCTATTTACATACGGATTGGAACTTCTGCCTGGGATAAGATTATCTATGCGCTCTGCCTAGGATGAAAGTGACCCCCTCTCCCTACACATACAAGAACTTCTGCTGAGGATCAGAGCGTAGTATCCATGCACTTATTGAAAAGTGTTATTCCTATAAAAAATATGTTCATAGATCCAGTTCGTGTATTATATATATATATATATATATATATATATATATATATACATATATTATATCATCCACAGACAGCTGTTTCGTTGTATTGCAACTCTTCAGTGTGGCTATAGACTATCCCTTATCCCATCCAGTACCACGAGGTAGGATCGAAACCTTAGCTTCAGACCCAGACCCACTCTATGGAAGTGGACGGTCAGTGAGGTTGAATTTAAGCGATATATTTATTTTATCGTATATATTCCTCATCCACCAGAGTGATCTATTCCATGTTGGAAGAGCATTGCATATGTATATATATATATATATAAATAAATAAATATATATATATATATATATATACATATATATATATATATGCACACACATGTGCACATTCCTGACAAATGAGATAAAACCTCAGATAAACATAATCTGGTTGGCATATAACAAAACAACCAGATGGTTTATATCTACATTCATGTAGGAATGAATAAGAGGTAGCTATATATATATATATATATATATATATATATATATATATATATATATATATATATATATATATATATATATATATACATACAGGTGTGCCCCTTGCCTTTCAAACAGAAATACTTACCAATATTTTACTAAGGTTTACTTACTATGGCACAATGTTTAGAGCACTCATTAAGAATTTAGCTCACTGAAGGATTAATGTTCTGCAACAAAGCTCTCAGCTTATTTACTAAATTAAGTTTAGTAAGGCATAAGGCTACAAGTATGGAGCACTCATTGAGGATCAGACTCACTGCATTAGTAATGGTGTGAGTGACTTGCATGTTAAACACTGATCTTAGGCAGGACATCCAAGTCCTTGAAATTTTATTACAATTAGTATTAATTTTCCAATATAAATTAACTGAATTTGTTGAAAGCAATAAAGCTCCATATTGACCTGATACAAAAGTTGAACAGGATTATAGATAAAGAAGATTCCAAGTCCGATATGTCATTAAAAGAAAGTAGCCAGCCCTTGGAACCATAGCGCCTGAATGAGTAAATATGTCCTTGGACCTATAGTGACTAAATGGGTAAAGATGTTGAGCTCAATTTTTCAGGACTTCATTTCAGATCCTATATAACTTCTGATCTAAGGGCAAAATTGGTGATGGTCAAATAAGGACCATTAGTCCATTTGATATGAAATAATCTATATATTTTTTTATTAGATAAAGTATTGCCAACTGTTATTAATTTTATACTAGTTTTTTTCTCGGCTTTTTAAAAAATATCTTTTTTGCTTTTCTTATTACAACTTATTCAGGCTATCAGTCTACTGCAGCGTGGAAGCAATGCAGACTGAATATCAAGAATTAACTCCAGATGAGACTCCAACTCGTATCCCTGTTATTTGGGAAGTCCCTTTCTAAAAATGTTTTGTTTTTTATTTTTGGAAAAATAGCTTTTTTGACCTTTGGGGGCCTTATTTTGATGGATTTAATGATAACATCTAGATTCTCCATGATCTAGATGTTTCTTGTTTTTTTCCTTACTCAATTCCAGGTGCTTTCCAGTGGAAAATGCTGGTGATATCATAAATAGAATTTATTCTGACCATATTTATTCTTCAATGGAATTTTTCTACATGACTCCAAATTTTGATGCTACGGTCATTTAATTATTGATTTTGATGACGAGTATTAGTAATTTTTGATGTGTATTCTACTTCATCTTGGTTTTTTTTTAGTTGTTTTTGTTTTTATTGCAACTTAGTCAGGCCATCAGATTATAGCAGTAAGTAAACAACACGTATCAGAAATGAAGTGTTATCCGTCAGAAGAGATGATGGCAGAAAGCCCACTGATAAGAGCGTAAACATCATCGTTAAAATGAGATCTGTTTTTTGTTTTTGTTTTTTGTTTTTGTTATTGTTATTGTTGTTAGAAACTGTCGACCAAAACTGTCAACATTTATTTCTTCACCTTCCTCCCAATTTGGTCCAGCTGGCTGGCTATGTATGTATCCATCTTACGATGAAGCTAGAAGGCTGAAACTTGAAACATTTTCTATTTATCAAGTCTAGAAGGAACGTTCTTTTTGCCTTTTTGAAAATTTCCTCCACTGAATAGATTTTTCATGAGGGGTTCAATTCGCAATGTAAGTGTATGCTAGATTGATCTCTTAGTTTGTGTCCGGCAGCGTTTATGATTGTTTTTGAAAATTCTTTCTTATTTAGTGTTCACTGTCCAACAAAAGGCAAGAGAAGTAAATTAATTGATAATCCTTTTTTTTTTTCAAATTTTTAATTTATCACCCCTAACACATGATTCCAAAAGACATTGGTCACATGGTGGTTTCTGTTGAGTGACTAACCAAACCTATTTTTTTTTCTCATTTGGAATTGGTTTACATTCTGTATCTTCTAAATTAGTCAGCAAGAAATATATTAATCTTCGCAAGTCACTTCTGACAATAACATTCACTTGAACTTTCTAGAATTAAATCATTATTCTGCTTGTTTGTATGTACGACCGTTACTATCATTATTATTCAATTTCCTTATATCTTCTTTCCTTTTTCTTCTTCCTCCCCACTCACTCTTGCAAAGTAATGGACAAAGGTGAGAATGGAAGCAAAAGAGACTCAACTTCCACTATTACTGCTATTCATTAATTCCCTGATTAGTCTGAAGCCTGAAAATTAAGTTATAGTAGTAGTAGACCACAGGAATATAGATAGATAGCAAAAGTAATCAATGGTAATAACAGATCTATTAGTTTCATTTGCCTTTGTGTATATAGATACATTCTCAACGTAATGAATTCCCTAAACAAATCATAGATTTCAATTATAGTTAGAGAATATTCTACGGGAAATAGTGTGACAAAATTGCAACCCTGAACATAGTTGTCATACAGCCAGACATCAGCATTGGTCCAGCTTACATTCTACTATTATGGATGCAACTTGATCTGGACATAAATGGATTATTTCTGGGAGGGAAATGAAATATATGCACAGTACAATGTAAGATACTATGACACATACATAATTACTTGAAACCTTATATGGTACATATGTCTCCCTTGCTTTCCTGAAGCCAAAGGAACAAATGTCATCCATTACATTCCTTTCAATGAGTCATTAGTCCAACCCTGTAAGGTTTCTACTCTTTCAACTTCTCCTTCTCACCTTCCCCTGTCCAGGGAACTTGAAACAAATATGACACATACATTGTGTTCTCTTTAGCAAGAAATTTTCATTATTCACAGTCAAGTCATGGAACTGTATTGACTGAAATTCTTGCCTTCCATAGTTGATGGGATTTGTTGCAATCGGGGTAACCACACTTTTTATTGAATGACACTTTATCAAAAATGCAAAATATCCACTATATACATACACATTCATATGTGCACACATACGTCTCATATGCACACATATGGTTACACACACACATGCCACGAACATTCTCATGAACACATACGTACACGCACATACAATGTAGATACTGTGTGTATTCGTGGTGTGTGTGTGCCACATACCAGGAAGTATCTGCGTCCACCTTTGACTGTATTTGGTTTGTGGACTGTTGTGTTGGTAATTAGAATCGGCAAAAGCATCAGAAACAATGAACAGCTCGATAATATTATTAGAAACCATCAACTAAAACTGTCAGCATAGGTTTCTTCAGTTTTTAATCCAGTCTGGCTATTCATGTGTGCATCACGCACACAGGCTACACCGATTAAGTTTGTGGGCTGAAAATTAAATCATTTTTTATTCATGACTGTAAGAAACATATTTCTTTTTTTCTAAATTCACCCTAAAAATAGGTTTTCAGTTGGAGAGGGAGTGTTGATTTACAATGTAAGTTTATGCTAAATTGCCCCCTTAGTTTGTGTTCGGCAGCATCCACATTTGCTTTTTTTTTTTTTAATTCCGACTTTTTTTGTGATCCTAAGCCCAACAAAAGGCGAGAGTAGTAATATTCACTGATCACCCATTTTTTTCAATTTTTTTAATTGATCATCCCCAACAAGCTATGCTGCCAAAAGACGATCACATGATGGTTTCTATTGAGTAACCAACCAGACCAGTATGGTTCGTGGTCTGTGGCAATTTGTAAAGGAATCGGCAATAAAATCAAAAACGTTGTACAGATCTGTTATCAATATTCCATGTCTTTGCTTTTATCGATTTCTGATTATTCCATCCGCAGGATGTCCACTGCGTAAATTCCCCCCCCCCAACCACCCCTCGTTTGCCCCTGCTGCTGGTATCTACGCAGTTCGCAAACTTCCTGCTATCTTCTCGTAATTGCTGCTCTATTTACAAAACAATACCTTGAGGGGCAAATATAGAGGAAGTTGTTGATTATTATCACTGATGATGTTATCAAATGGTTATTATTATCAAAATCAGTCAGTTCTGATCACTTTATCTAAAATCAATTAAAATCTAGAAAAACCATCCACAAAAACTATTTGCAGTTTTCATGACTGTATGTATGTATATATGTATGTGTGTGTATGTCATGAGTTTTTTCTCTCCTCCTTCCAAATGTCATTTTCATCCACAATGTAAGTATTTATGTATGTATGTAGCCTGTGTAAAGGCTGCCCAATGAGGATAGTGGGGCTGAAAATTTGTACATTCACTCTTGTGTCTAGAAAAATATTCCTTTCGTTTATTTTTTTTATGTTTCCCCCTCGAAAAGTGAAGAGTTTAATTTACAATGTAACTTTTTGCTAAATTGGTCCATTATTTAGTGTCCAGCTGCGTTCATGCTTGTTTTTAAAAGATTCAGGCTTTTTAGTGATTAAACTAAAGGCCAGAGGAGTCACTTTCATCAGTCACCCCCTTTTCCATTTTTTGATTGCTCACCCCAACACAACATGCTGCCAAAAGACGTTGGTCATGTGATGCTTTTTATTGAGTGACTAACCAGACGTGTTTCATGTAAATTAGATAATTATTTCTTATAGTTTCTTTTATAGCGTAAAGTTCTTTATTACAATGAATTTAATCACTCCATAGCCCATGGCCTGCCGTCCTATAAAATATTGTTTTTATTCATTATGGACATATAGCTACGATGCAGGGGAGCTATCAGTGAAGAAAATTTTGAGAACTTTTGGAGATATTGCATGGACAAACAGTTAGACAGACAGACAACCGTGAATATATATACCTCCTCCAAATAATGAATACTAGTATACCACGCGTGATTATGAATCACCTCCATTCATATATGCTGTGTTGGGGATGATCAATTAAAAAGTTGAAAAAAAGGGGCGATCCATGGATAAGTTACTTCTCTTGCCTTTTGTTGGGCTGTGATCACCAAAAAAGGTCTGAAGTTTTTGAAAAAAATGATGACCAATTTAGCATAAACTTACATTGCATATTGAACCTCCCCCACTGAAAAACCTATTTTAGAGAGGAATTCTTCCTTAAAGAGGAAAAAAATTTCCCCTCCTCATTGACAGGAGTGAGTGTGCAAAATTTCAAGTTTCCATTATGAACAGTAAGGAGGGGGCAAAGTGCAGATACATAGATATAAATGTCAGAAAACATGAATAACCTAAACCCAGCAACAGTGATTAAACTGGTCTGTTGTGGGTAGCATTGATTAATTATATTATCCTGTCTGAAACTAAGTGGATTAGATGTTGTATGATACATTGAAAGAGTCACATAATTCCATCGAGGGATGAAGAAGAATGATTAACAATAGGGATGACATTTAATTTAATCCCTCAATTCTAGGAATGCAAGTGTCATTTCCCAATTTGTAATATTTGGTCATAAATTGTTGGGGTTGACAGCTTTCCTAAATAGCTAAAACTGTTCATCCACTTTGGTTTGTCAGTATCCAACTGAGAATATTTAAATTACATCAATGAAAACTGAAGAAGTCTTTAAAGAATTTGTTTCTTAGTAAGGTTTTCGTATTTAGGCAATTTCTATGAAATAAAATTTAATTTCCTTATTTTAAAAATGTCGTCATTGAGAATGGAAGATTTTTTTTCTATGATTTTCCAAGATGAGGAATTATCGTCTTTATACACTGACAGTGGATAAAAGCATTGCTGAAGTCTATCTAGTAACCTGCCTGGCGGTCATAAATTCAATCCCTGATTCAGTTAGTACAAAAAAGCCATACACTCTGGTTCAGTGGAATAGACAGATAAACCACACCTTAAGGATGAATTGAATTGGGAGAATTCATTTGTATGAGATATAATGTGACCTGGACAGCAGAATGAGAACAATCTAAACCCATGGAAGAGTTCTCTGAAAAAAAAAAGTCATCTTACACGGTTTTCTCATTTAATCAATTTCTGTAAAAAGTAATTGTCAAATTTCTTCTATTGAATTTTGACTTTATTTTGGTGTTTAACAATTATGATGGTTAACAATAACCAAACGAGAAACCAATGATGTCATGCACAAATAACAGTGACACACTGATATATGCAAAAACTGATGATGAATTCACTCCCACTTCTGAAGCCCAACTCAGGTTTACTTGTTTTGCTAAAGTTGGCAAATCCGATTTACATGAACTACTAATCAAGAAGTTGAAAAAAGACTTGTAGCTTTGGAATAATATTGTATAGAGAAAGGAATTTCATTTTGTCTATCTTAGATTTTAACGAGGTGAAGGAGTTCGACTCTAGAATAGCCAAGCTTGTTTAATTTCCTCATTTGAAAAAAAAATGTTGTGACCCTAATCCTAACTAGGCCAAGAATGATATCAATACCTATATGATTCATCGTAAGTCTGAAGAAAGGGATTGTCTGAGGTCATGAATTAATACAAGTGTTATTGACAGAATAGGGCTATTCTATACATGATGCAAATACATTGCTAAAGATTCTGCTTTGGATATGCATTAAAATTCAGGAAGAAATGGATTTCTGTCTGAATTTCTGAGGAATTTGAAATCTAATCTAATCTGAACTGAAAGAAAACTCAACCCTTTCAAGATTGACCTAATAAGGTGCTTTATGCTTGAATTAAAATGTTTCAGTTGATTTCTAAAAGAGATCTGTTGTACATTCATATCCCAGCCATCATAGAAAACTTGGGATATTTATGTCCTAGGAATCTTTGAAGGGTTAATGTTTCTCTTTGGCAGCCACCATTATCTTACCCATTGCAGGATCAGAATGTTTCTCTTTCACACCAGAAATCAAACATTTATTCTTGGTATCTGACTCCCCCAAAAAACAAAGATCAGGGAAGAATACTTGAGAGCAGCTTTTGTTGACTTGTGGGGATGAGAAGCCAAAAGCATTTCTTTCAATATGAATGGATCAGCCTGAAAATGAATAATATTCTGTTTGAATAGTACAAAACAAGTCAATATATTCATAACTGAGGGAAAGTTCTCAGGATATTTATTAAACTTTTATGCCTCAATGACATACTTTTTTTATTAAATACTTAATTTTTTTCTCACATTATCTACATAGGATCGAGAGATATCTACTAAATCTAGTTTAGCTCTAGGTCAGTCTTATGATATGATAGTAATTTTTTTGTTGATCTCCACTTGTAATCTAGGTATCATAAGTAGAAAGAGATATTGATTGAGGTATCATTGGTAGGTTGAGATGGTGGTAACATTATCCCGTCCTTTCATTTTCACTATCCTTTATTTTACTTGAGCAATTAATAACTAACATTTCAAAGGAAATCCTAAATCAGCACCGCCTATATATGCTGTGTTGGGAGTGATCAACTAAAAGGTTGGGAAATGGGGCGATCAATAAATGAGTTATTTCTCTCAACTTTTATTGGGCTGTGATCACTAAAATAGGTCCGAATTTTCAGAAAACCAGCAGACACTATTAGTGACTAATTTAGATGGACTTGGATTGCATATTGAACCCACCCTAAAAAAATAAAAAAAAATAAAAACATTTTACCTACTCCTTGAGAGGAGTGCAAAATTTCAAGTTTCTATTATAAACTGCGGAGGTTGGGCAAAGTCCAGATGGATACATATCTATTTAGATAGGTACACATGATTGTCAGAACACATGAATAACGTAAACCTAGCAACAGTGATTAAACCATTCTGTTGTGGGTAGCAGTGATTAACAATCCACTTTTGGCTTACTACACCCATCAAAGGTTCATCAGAGCGTCAGCTATCATACATTTCAGGAACATGTTCCCTACACTGTCGTTCCCACCCTCTCACAATGCTGGGTTAGGAGTTAAACTTTCCCAATATGGATTCAGAGTTTTCTATCTCTCAAACAGGTTGCCAAACAAGGCTGAAGAGCCCAATCTGCCATGCTATTTACCCATACCTGGGAGTGGATGGTACACAGTTCACCTATTCTATTTTCTGTGCTACTTGCTATCGAGCCAGCCACACCTCCCTGATAATGAATATTATTTTTTATTTGTTTTTATTCTTTTATTTCATCTTTTTTTTGCTGTTTACTATCTGAACACAGATTGTTTTACATTCTATGGCAATTTATGTAAGCAGCATAGATTGGAAACGAAGATATACAAAAGTGCAACCATACGATTAAATTTGGATAATGCCTAATGATTGGTTCCTTTTGCCTAATTGGTCAAAGTGCTATACGTCAAGTGTATTTAAGCGTTAGATTTGATCATCTGGTTGCTGTAAGTGCTTTGCTGGCTCGGACAGTTAGAGCAGTGCCATACATAAGAAGCTTCCCAAGACGAAAGCTCGTTCTTTATTTCCTATCCGCACTGTTTACTCACTGCCATAGACTGATGGTCTGTGTAGGTTGCGATAAGAAGCAACAAAATCAAAGATGAAAGAAAATACCAGTAAACAGGTTTGGTTAGTTACTACATAGGAATTATCACGTGACCAACGTCTTTTAGCAGTGTGCAGCGTTGGGGGAGATCAATTGGAGAAAGGAGTGAGCAATGAATAAGTTCCTTCGCTTGCTTTTTGTTGGACAGTGATCACTAAAAAGTTTGAACTTTCAAAAAACAAGCATGAACGCTGCCTGAGAAACTGAAGGACCAGTTTAGCATTAACTTACATAGTAAGTTGAACTCCCATTAAAAATTTATTGGAGTGTGGTGGGTTAATTTTCAAAAAAAAACTTTTCGTTGATGTAGTAAGGAATAAATGCTCAAATAGTGCAGCTTGTATGTGTGACAAACAGATATGTATATATATATATATATATATATATAGATAGATGGAATCTATGGTTACTGTCATGTCATATGATATCTACTTATTTGTGCTCCAAATATTCTCTCTTGATCTAGCCCACTGTTAGCTAACTTCAACTGCTGAAGGCACTCTACCTCTTTTCATTAATCATTGCTACATATTTTTCATGTCTTTATTCTGGTGGAAAACGGTGAATATTTAGAATGGTAAAAACTAAGGACTGCCTCTATCTCTTCCCATCATCCTTGGATTTCAATCTAACAATATTTCCCCCGTCTAATCTTGAGAATATTTAAGACCTGATGAGGATATCAGTCCAAATATCTCATGGAATTAAATAGTCCTGTCAGAATAAAACAGGTGAGAATATGGTTGTGGTTAATTCCTGTAAACGCTTTGTGAAACATAGGGGTGCAATGAAAGTCTCCTTTTTAGGGAAACTTCCCTTAGTTTGGTCTCATGTCAGTCCAGCTGCTTTTGCTTCTCTCTCAACTTATCTTCTTCAGGTTTACTTGTGCCTGTCAAATCTTTTCTTCCCCTTCTCAAATACAATTCTGATGTTCCTGTTGTCCCTATCCTGGTTTTTGCCTTTATTCTTTACTATTGTTTGGCACACTGGCCTTCCATAGGCTTTTACCAGCATGTACCATGAAAGAGTCATCTTCCAAATCATACTCTCTTGGATGATGACTGGAGTAACGCTACTGTGGTTTCAGTAGCGGGTAGGTTTTACAGGATGGAGTCGCTGGTCTCACATCTGACCTCCTTCCTCTTACCAGGCTTGGGACTGGCAAGATGACCTCAAAGGAACCATCCATCAAAATGGTTATATTGTGTGGACTGACTGACATGATTTAATACATATACATCTGCCAACAAAGTTGAAAGAGGTTAACTGGTTTGTTGGCAGAGGTCAAATAAAGGAAGAAAAAAAACCCTCTCACCTTGTAAGTTTTATATTGATTAATGTTTTTTTTCTATTTTGAATGAAATACTTCACCCAATTGATGAGTGTTTGTTTCCTCTCCTTTGCTCGGTTGTTGGTGTGGCCAAGAAGAATACTGACTACTTAACCTATTTCAGTAGGACGTACAAACAAAGTGGCCAAATCAGACATTTCTCAGCTAGATCTGACTGATTTTCTCACAATTTAGCCGATATAAATCCATCATAGCCAAAAATCTGTCCATTTAAAGAAATAATCAGCAAGTTTAATAGAAGTGAAGGTACAACTTTTATTGATGTTGTGTTCTGGAGTCTTAATGCAGAGGTAGAGTTAGATAAGTGGCCTCTAATTTGCTGTACATAACATTTTTAGCTAGAAATGAAAAAATTTGGCTGATTTTAGCCATTATTGAAGACATTTGTTGCTAAAAAATAATTACCCATACTTGGCAACACTGCTTGCAAACTACCACAAAAAGTGTGTATGTATGTATTAATGTATATATATATATATATATATATATATATATATATATATGTGTGCAAAATAGATAAATGCGCAATGACGTACCTCTTTGGTTGATTGTTTCGATTGCAGTGCAGTAAATCAATTAGTAATTAATCTGACATTTTCCACTTAAGCTCTTCAGTACAGTTTCTCAAAAGATATAAAGTCTATTTCAATGCATTCAGCCATTTGAGGAAGATGAGAAAATAGCCTACCTAGGGTGATGGCACCTTACTCCCTTCAATGTACCCCCTTAAGACCTCACATACTTATCCTAGCATTTCTTCTCCTCCGCAAAATAATCTGCAAAGTCCTCTTTTAGGATCACCATCAGTTTAAAAAATACATACCCACTTTATTGATAGCATCCCTGGTTATTAGGTAAAAGTTGAACACTTTAAGAACTAGAAAGTACTTTAAGAGCATATACCTCTGCCAACGCTGTACACGAGCATTTCGATTGCCCCTCGTTCTATTTTTGACACAAGCACAGAACGAAAAATAAACAAGGATCCAAACAGACTGTGCCATGACCATGCAAGCACATACCAGAATTCCTTCACACTTGGGTATCCAATCAGTCTTGGTATACGTATGATAAGTGATTCATTCTCACATTTATTGAACTTCGTTCAGTGAATAAGAAGGAAGTTTATTATGATCCATGAGGTCGCAGCATCCATCAAAACTTGGTTCTGTAAATCCAAAGTCCGTCCAGATGGATCAATGAATTTGTTAATGCTAAAATTCATTGTATCAAAATTCGGTATAGTGAAGGTTTACTATATTTCATTTCTTGATGTAAATGTATTCATCTAGTAGAATGAAATAAGCCCTTGTGTATTGTTAACATGAAATTTCGTATATGTGAGATTTGTCAGTTTGGCTCAGTTGGTAAGAAAGCTGGCTACCTTTCAATCGGTTATGATTTCATACAGTAGGAAAACGTTCATTTCATATATTGGTTTGGTTTGGTTTGGTTTGGTGACAGGACAGACAAACAGTAAAAAGTTTACTTCTCTAAATTAGGTGAGGATTGTTGTTGTTGTTGTCAACTCCAGCCTCCGACTTGGATTGGAGCTCGACGATACTCCTTTGTAAACATATTCTAACATTCGTTCTCCATTATGAAAGGATTAAATTCAACTTTCAGCTGAGAAGAATGAAAGTTTCTATCAACAAAGTGTGTAAATATATTTTGAGGACACGGTGTATTAGTCTTTCAAAATGTAATTACAATCTGTCCTAATAGGATTAGTCAATCTATTTTATCTCCGTAATGCTCTAAGCTGACCACTTTTCTGTCTCCCTCTTTTATTTTCTCTTCCTTCCTCGTTCTTGAAGTTAATCCAGTAGCGGATTAACTAAATCTAATCTTCTCATCCAAAAATAAATAAATCAATCAGAAGTCTCCTTTTTTGTTAACATTTTTTCCTACTATCTGAAGTAGTTTATTATCATCATTCTACCAATTAATTTGACTAATATTCTCATTTTTGCTATCTGTTTTGACCAATCTATTCTCTAACTATCTCCAGGTGTTTCTTGCATCTGGTTGTCCTTTATTCTCTGTCATTTTTCGTTTTAAAACTTGCAAAACCAAGCAATGAAATGTCAGTTAGGGTCTGGTGACTTGTACATGAGACAAACATAATCGAAAATAAAAAAAATCTACAAATATTACACTGTGTCCAACGTGTTAGTACTATGACAGGGGAGGGGGGGCATAGATTCTATGATGTCTCTGACTCCTGTTTTCTTCCTTATATACTGTGCTGTCTTGTGATCTCTCCATGTAAGGTTGAGCATGATTCTCTCATGCGCATGTTGTATACTTCTCAGCTTGTAGGTCTGTCTCTTGGTTAGGTTCCATGTTTCAGCTCCATAAGTGACTATCGGGAGAATGCATTGGTTGTATACAATTTTCCCCAAATTGGTGAAGGCAGTTACCCTTCCTGGCTTGTATTCCTACTGTAGTCCTCCAAATACCCTTGTAAACCATTTGTCTTATAGTCTAGCATAGTATATTTAACACTATAAAACAGTCTTCAATCTGATCGTTTTTATTGAAGACAATAGGCAAATGTTGTCCTCTTGGCCTCTTGGATTACTTATACAGTTCATCTTTGACAACCTCATATTGACAGTTTCCTCCAGGTTACACACTTTTTCCTCTCTCTATTCCCAAATTTATAAGTTTCAACTCTTCATAGAAATTTCTATATCCAATCAAACTTTGTTTCATTGAACTATTTGATCTCAGTGGGTTTAGGTAAATGGTATATTTTTGAAAAAATATTTACATGTTCGGTAAATATTTTAAAAAAACATACAAAAAACAACCTGAGGCCCACCGAGAAAAAACAAAGAAAGTTCTTTTAAAAACTGTTAGTTTTTTTCACAATCCAAATATTTTCCTTTCATTATATATGAGTGTGCATGGTGTTAACCCTCAGTTGCAGCCATTGTTACTATTAAAGCATATGAAAGAATTCTAACCAATAAAAAGAGGTGACATCTCAAGTGATATTCTTGACAAGAACATATAAGCTACCTAGATTCAAACATTAAATAGGCCTAATCATTC
This sequence comes from Thysanoteuthis rhombus, assembly GCA_963457665.1. Lineage (NCBI taxonomy): Eukaryota > Metazoa > Mollusca > Cephalopoda > Oegopsida > Thysanoteuthidae > Thysanoteuthis > Thysanoteuthis major. The sequence goes on along the minus strand of OY735235.1, from coordinate 43,578,617 downwards.
TTATCTTAAACAATAAGAAAAAGCTGTTCCTTTTGAATTCTATAAAAGATTAGTAAGGAAGAAATTTTTGATCCGTTAATATCAACGTTGGTTTTATTATATTATCTGATTAGAGGAAACTAATTGTTTAATGAGGCTAAAAAAGAAAAGGACAAGCTGCAGTGCAATGTAGTTGATCATAATTCCCTATTTTGCTGCTCTCTGACCCAGGCTCTTTCATAAATGGCAAATATTTATTAATCTGTTTCATCATGTGAGTCTTGTGTCATGATGCAAAAAGTATTTTTCTCTTTGGGTTGGAATGGAAGGCTCAAATATGGCTGACGTCAGCAAAAGCTTCTCTGATGTGGCTCACCTTGGTTATTCCCATGTTGTGTGACACACGAGGCGATGATTTTGTCTCCAATCCTCAAACAATCAATAGAGACCTTGTCATTGTTTGCAGCTATATTGTGTGTATATTAAATAAATATATATATATATATATATATATATATATATATATATATATATATATATATATATATATATATATATAATGTATTATTTATCTTTTTTTATTTTCAGAGAGCCAGAGTGCTCGCCTGACTCTAAAGATTGTCTGTCTTACAGGGCTAAAGGGCTATAACTACCCTGATATTTACCCATGGCAGGATATTCCTCTTTGAAGGGCATTAGTGCAAATTTATAGCAATTGTTGTTTTTTTATATAGCCTGAGTGCTAGCCCGACTCCAAAGATGTTCTGACTTACTGAGCTAAAGGGCTATAACTACCCTGATATTTACCCATAGCTGGAGATTCGTGCCTTTTTCAAGGACATTAGTGCAACTTGAACACTAATTATCCCTGTCAGAGTTTGAATTTGGAGTTTGCTGAAGTTCCATTCTTTGTGCCAATTACCATTACATCAGCATCTTCTCCTTCTTTGATGTAGATATATATCGAGAAAAACTTGATCAAGCAAAATTACAAAGATTTTTTTCTGAAAATTCGAATTGTTCAATGCTAAAAATTAAAACAAGAAGTCCAAAATGAAGTGAGGTTGGGATATTGGAAGATCCTGTTGCTCCAATCTCCCTAGACTTGAACCCTGACCTCTATCACCTATGAGAAATACACAACTGCCTCAACTACTGAACTAACCCTTTTGCGATCATATTGTACTTTTTTTTATCCCTGCCAACAAAGTTGAAGAGGAATGTGTTTAGTTGCATTTTTCCATCTTTCTTCCTGTCTATCCACATGATATCTCTGAATGGATTTCAATGAAATTTGTACAAGGGTGGGCAATAGGGAAAGAAGAGATGGTTAAATTTTGGGGTGGATCCTGGGATATTTCCAAAAGTTCTCAATGAAATTTTGTGGAAGAGGGAATAATAGAATACAAAAGAAGTGATTAAATTATTTGGGCAGATCAATGCATAATCACCTCTCTCGCAATATAGTTATATGTCCACACTACATAATATCACCAAAAGTTTGTCTGCTCACACGATATCTCCAAAAGTTCTTAAGGAATTTCAATGAAATTTTTATGAAAGGATATGGTTTATGGAAGTAGTGATTAGATCTGGGGGCAGATCCACCAACTGTTACTTCCTCTAATCATGGCATTAGCAGAGGTATGTACTCTCTGAGTGCTTTCTTGTTTAAAGTAGAACTGTTATGATCTTATTGACTGCCCAAAATTGTATTCAATATAAACTTAAACTCCACAGCTCTGATTATATTCTCACTTCATTTCCTGCTTCCAATTCCATAGACCACAAACGAAATAAAACTATAATCTACCAAATTATTGTGACAATAACACAGAATCTTATTTGATAATTATGAAATTTCTATGGTTCACACATATTTAGTAGAATCATATATCAAGTGTTAATAATGACTGAAGTGGTATTTTCTTTACAAAATATTATCTCTTAAATCGAGTACCAATTGTGAGAAGAAAGCAGGAAGTCAGATAACTGCGTAGATACTAGCAACGGGGAGAACAATGGGGAGGAGGAAGAAGGATTCATCCACTGGACAGCCTGCGGATAGAATAATCAAAAATCGATAAATTCAACGACGTGGAGTATCAATAACACTGCACGGAAATTGTTTTGCAGAAATTGAAAATTAAAAGCAAAAACTGAAATCTCATTTCTCTATCAATCAATCATTACAATGAAAGAGGCTGGCAGTTTTCTTACTGGATCACAGGTTTATTTTTCATCAGAAAATGTTTTTTATTCAGTGAGGTTGCTTGATTTCATGCTTCAATTAAGTATCTATTACATTCTGTGAATATTTGCGTGTCTTCATCAATCCATGATACTGGTGATTGTTTTATACTTGATCAACCAATTTATCTTATATCATACATACATATGTATGGGTGTGTATGTATAATATATATATATATATATATATATATATATATATATATATATATATATATATATATATATATATATATATATATATATATATATATGTATATGCACACACACACACGTATATTTTATACTTGGTCCACCAATTATTTGATATTATTAGTTATTATATCTATATGTTATACATATATACATGAGTTATATATATATATATATATTATAATGCACACACACATATATATTTATATATATATATATAGAGAGAGAGAGAGAGAGAAAGACACAGTTTGAATTAGATATGATCCATGGATATATATAAAGTCTGTTTTGTGTGTGTGTACAAACATACCCAAACTTATACTAAGTTGTATTTATTTCTGTTCATATGTGAGTGTGTGTATGTATGGATATATATATATATATATATATATATATATATATATGTATATATGTATATATATATATATATATATATGCATGCAAAGTACAAATCAGGAATACAATATGATATAATGCAATATCTGATGTGTGATAGTTTTTTACGTGAAGTGCTTGATAAATTCAACATTAAGTCAAGTTAGAGTAGACCTTAAAATATGATGAAATAAATTTATTTCATCACACATATCTGTATATGTGTGTGTTTGCATATAGACAAATATTTAGGAGGATAATCATTATGTACATTATCATTCTTCCTAAGTAATTATATGAGAACAGAATACAACACTGAATGGATAAATTTCTGCTCTGATAACCTTTGTTACAGAAGTTATTTTAAAGGGTAACTCTGGTTATAAAACACTTGGTATCTATTATTTTTTTAAAAATGTGTTGTTCATACGAACAAGTGCTTGATATTTGGATATCAAGAGTATATGATTGTGATGTTAGAGGCATATAGATATAGACAGAGTAGACTCAGAAATCAACACATCATGGTAACTCAGAGTTTTATGCCACTTCAATATTCAGACCATATAAGTGTATATATTTATAAAAATTATATTATTTTATGTTGTTGCTATTACATTTTCTGAAAATGATTGGATAATTGGTCTTATTATTGCAAACACTGATCTGGACTCTTTTGGCTTGATTACAATTTGATCAGGAATATAGACTTTGGATACTGCTGTCAGCTCTTGAGAAACTTATTGACATTGCTCTTACAAAAGACTTTGACCTTAAACTGAGATTATACTTTACTCAGGTGCATTTGATATTCAAATAATTTCTCTTGAGAGAAAATATGTCAAAATGTCTTTTATTGATTGTTGGCTGTGAGGTGTTATGCAAAAAAGTAGAATTGAAAGACTTCTGAACATAATTGGCTGAAAGTAAATCTCAAACTCTACAAGGCAAATATTATTCCCCGAGGGAAAGATAACATTACTTTGTAAACTTGTGTAAGGTATAAGCTTTTTGAGACCAGTTTTTAACCTATGATTTGGGGGTCAAACATTACATGATGTATGCTTTTAAAACAATAAAAATTTGGAGCCTAGGCTAGACCTGCGCATGCCAGGTCTGTTTGACCCTCTAATTATCAGTTAAAAAGTTGGTCTCAAAAAAATTGCATTTTACGAGAATATATACAGTAATTGTTTCTACTCACAAGATTAAAAATTGTCACCTTATGCTCATTGTGGTAAATTATGAGCAACAAAAAGCAAAGATATCATTTATAACCTGTAATAATTGATATAATCAATTAATAACTCTCTGTCTAAGAGTTTTATAGACAGCGAGCACCTCTAATTGCAATGACCAACACTGACTGACAGACTGACATCCAGTCAGCAGTAAGACGTCATTGAGTGAGCTTGTGTATTGTGTGACCATTGCATTTGCAGTGACCAAGTATACCTTTCTTCATGTCTCATGCAGGTGTTTTTTGACAAAACATTACATCACCCAAGTCTTTCAGCCATCCTAACAGTCCAGATTTGACTCACCCCATCTTTTGGCTTTCCAGCATTGAAAAAGAGGAGGTTTCAAACCATGGGCAAAATTAGAGAGAATTCAACGAGTCAGCTGATAGCGATCCCAAAATAGAACTTAGCAAACCGTTTTGAAGAGTGTAAGGAATGCTGAAATATATGTGAGGTACCAAGGAGAATATTTTGTAGGATACTAAACCAATATTGCCCTAGGTAGGCTAATTTATTTATTTATTTTTTTCTTTAAAAGGCTAGATACTTTTGGGGAAGATATCGTATATCTACAAAAAAATATTTATAATCTGCTGGGTAAATATTTGAAGAAATATTGCAAATGTTTTCAAAGACAAATTTCTAGAGGATAATATACAACCTGATTCCAACTGAGAAAAGAAAAAAGAAAAATGCTTATAAAAACTGTTTGTTTTTTCACACATCAAATATTTTCTTTCAATTATATGGTCATTTTTTGTCAGGTTGCGGTATTTGAACGTTTGATAAAAAGGATGTTCCCAATCACTGGTCACCTTATATTCAAAAGCAGGATGTTCTGTTAACCGTCATAGTCATCAACAAATATAAACATAGCAACAATGCGTAGAGTATGGTTAGTTTGACTAAGTACAAGATTTTACTCTACTTTAACTAAAGTGCTATTCTTGAGAAATATCTTTGCTCAAGGGGTGGTCCTATGCCCTCATATACAATCCAGGGACTATCTTTTAAAAGTAACCTATTGAATCTCACTTGCAATTCAGATGAAATTATTTATTTTTATCCAACAATATATCTATCCATCTATCCTTGTTACCCTCTATCTGAGTCTTTTCTAATATATATATATATATATATATATATATATATATATAGATATAGATATATATAGAGATATATAGATATATATAGATATAGATATAGATATGACAACACCCTAAAAATAATAAAATAAAGCTATGTATCGAAATCACAGCTTAAGAGGAGGTGGTGTTTGATCAACACTCCTGGGGAGCCATGTCAATATAACTGTTTTGTTTTTAAATCCTTGAAAAAGTTACATGGTAAACTACTAATGATTCCTACAAGAAGAATTCACTCATAGTACCCTAATATCTAATTCTGTATAAACATAATCACTGAAAAAATTACATAGACAGATCTTGGTCAATAGTTGACTGAAATGACTTGAAGTTTTGGGAAAAAAAGTTTTTTGTATTCCAAGTGTTTAAAGCTGTAAAACTTTCTGAACTCTATACATAAATGTGATAAATTTGGCTATGAAAAATCCACTGACTCCATAGCCATTCAAAACACCTGCATAGATAACAAGAGAAACACCCAGACCACCTTCTATACTATGCCTACAAACATCCTCAACTACCCTCACTCTAAATTGGACCATCCCAAACACCTGAAAACAAAAACAACCATCTTCACAAGCACTTGAGAATTTGCTCTGAAGATAATGAACTTAACAAATATAACTATTACTAAAACATTTCACTAAACAAGGATATCCACAAAAAAGGTACAAATGACCAAATAAAAAAGGCCACCACAATACCCAGAGAAAAAACCCTCATACTCTCTAACAAAAACAAACCCAGGCGCATACCATGCATAACCACCTTCTACAAAACACTTCCACCTGTCGCGTATAATTATTAAAAGATGGAATATACTTGTACTTTAAACAGAATCTAAAGAAATCTTCCAAGAATCAATGCATTATCACATACTGCAGACCGAAATATATGAAAGATATGACTAGCACTAACACCATAATGAATAACAAGGTTTCACATTATACCATGCCTAAAACTGTCGTATTCTGCCAACTTTGCAACAATAGAAATAGTCTATGTTGCAACCACCTTAAAAACACTAACATCTTCACTAGCTCTATCACTCACAAGACTTTCTACATCTACCATAATTCCAATTGCAGAAGCAAAAACGTCATCTACTTCCTAAAATGTACTTAATGCAAACTGCCATATATAGGTGAATCGGAGTGGCAATTTGACATTAGGTCTAATGACAGTAGGCACAGAATTAAATCGCCCGATCATCCCAACCTACTCCTAGTAAAACCACACTTCTATACCCATGGCCACAATTTTGGCACAGACACTAGATTTACTATCATCAAAAAAATAAAAAATAAAATATCCTGCATGAGGATATGTTGATTAATAAACTTGAATCTCTCTCTCCTAATGGACTAAATTTAACAACCTTAACCACTTTAAGCTCTAACCCTATAATCCTCTTACTCTTAATTACTCTATTCTTACTGACCCACTATCTTTATACCTTCACCTAATACTATACTTACACCCCAGCCCATGAGCATGCACCATAACACCCCATAATATGTATATACTCTTTTTCTCCACAATTGTCCCACCATAGCCCCACCTATACAATCTGCACCCCTGCCTACGCATAGTTAATGTTACGAACTTATCTTACTCTATTCAATTTCTCTTTTATGTATATCAAACATTTGGAAAATCACATATAGTTACCTAGACCCCTACCAATCAATACCTATGTATGGTTCATTTTATTTGTACTTGAAGCAATCTGACCTTTCAGAATATCTTCAATGACTATTAAGGTTACTGAAAATGCATTTCTTAACCGATATTCGATCATATATAACAAGGCCCCCTCTAACTTAAATCCTACATCACCTTGATTATAACTATGGATAGCCTCGACCTCATGGCCCACCAACCAGAATACTCCTAAATAATTTCCAATACTTCACCCCTATTAATTCTAATCACTCACTTTATATACAGACATTTGATTAATACACCTTTAGTTTCCCTCATCCATTGATATCGATCTACCAATACTGACAAGTAACTTTCACCTTATCTTTCGCTTATAGTGTTTATTATAGTGTTTATCAATATTTCCACCCCAACCTGCACACACTCTCTCCAGGTCTTATATTTATATGTACCTATACCCAAGTCAACATACTTTCTACGAGTATACAATACTTACCCGGACAGAAGTCCACAGAATTGAATACACAGGTTCTGCATCAACTATTACATTTTCTCCGCTTGATATAACATTGTATACTACTTAATGTTGTGATGGTAGATGTATGTATGTGAGGTGAAGTTAGGTATATCTATACATGCATATGTGCGTGTATACACTGTATATGTGTGTGTTTTTACAGTTGGGTGTATTTGTAAGGTTATGCATGTATGTATGCACCTTCCAGCAATTCAACATATAAATATATATGTGCAAGGACTCTATATTACCTTACTAAGCACACAAGTAGTTTAGCACTTGACCATGACCTAGATTCCCAATGACCATGACAACTGATTCTAAGGATACACATTCCCCTTTACCAAAATAACTCATAAAACAACCATAACTGTTGCTACTACTTCCACAAAAAGATCCAACTAAATTTTCATATATTCCTTCACATACAGAAAACAGACCAGAGTCTCCACTATGGCCTCCCATAGATTTTCGTATTTGCTTTCAAAGTAAAACATTTGATGCTAATTTGTTTTCTATGGAAACCTAACCTTTTAACTACTAGACGGTACACACCTACTACTGAAGATGGGAACCCTTCCCAAAACATACTAGTTAATTCATTTGCCAATCAACTAATAAAGTCTCCATATACTTTTACTTCTGAGTTTGTCGCATTCCCAATTTTTCACTCATATATATATATATATATATATATATATATATGTATATATATATATATATATATATGAATGATATAGTAAAATGATAAGCTACATCAATTTATCTTATGACTTCAAGTTTCATGCTTCAGCAATCAAAACATATGATAGCAATCATCAGGTGAATTATAACTTACTATTCTAAATTTGAAAATTATTTAGTATACTGAAATTAGGGCGCTTCAAATGGAATCAACTTGTGTAGACAAGAAGAAATGATATGTTATCATTGGGCTGATAGCATATTCTGTCTTGAAAAGAAAGTCACCATGATAGTAAGTATAATGTTTGTGGTTCGATCCTTGAGGAAGTCTTTCAAATCCCATTCTTAGTTCATTAATTTGAAAAGTATTCCATCATCTGATGGTTTCAACAAACTCCAGTCCAAGTTGGGAGTTGACTTTCTTTTTCCTCTATAATAACAAGAATAATCCTCACCTAATTTAGGGGAGTAAACTCTTTACTGTTTGTCTGTCCCATTATGTTAAACCAAACTGATTTATGAAATTGACATTTTCCTACCATGATTTGAAATCCTAACCAAGTGATCGGCGGGTGGCTCCCTTACCAAACTGAGCCAAACTGACAAGTCTTACATATCTAAAAAAAATGTTATGTTAGAAATACACAAGAGCTTATTTCATTCTAATTAAAAAAATACATTTATAAAATGAACATTTTCATACTGTGATGTGATTGATAGATGGCTCTCTTATTAACTGAGCCAAACAGATTAATTCTACATACCTAAGAAATATATACTTGAAATATGCAAATGTTTATTTCATTCTAATGAATACTTTAAGACTAAAAACTACGTATTTTCAATTTTTTTCCTAGTACATATACAATGCAAATGTTGCAGTAATTATCTTTGGTTGGATTTAAAGTAGGAGTGAAATTTGATCGTGCAGTAGTCAGTCTTGTTTTCTCTTCATCTGGGTTGAAAAGGAGGAATCCGACATTTACGATGGACCAACTGACATGTAGCTTTCATGTTTCAATCATTAGCTTCGTCAACATAGATTTCATCAGTTACTTTGTGATTCTGCCTGACTAGCTATCTATATATGTGTCACACATACAGGACGTACCAAAGGAGGGAGAGGGTGGAAAATTTTAGCATTTACTCCTTATTGTGTCAACAAAAATATTGTTTTTGTTTTTTGAAATTCTTTCCCATGTAATTTTTCAGGGTTGGGAGATCTATTTACTATGCAAGTTCATGATAAATTGGTCTGGTAGCATTTGCGCTTGTTTTTTGAAAATTCAGACATTTCAGTTATTCAACAAATAGCAAGAGGTGTAACTTCTTCGTTCATGACTCTTTTTTCCAATTATTTCATTGATCACCCCCAGCAGGGCCAGCTTCCAAAAGATGTTAGTTACATGATGATTTCTACTGAGCAACTAACCAGACCTGTCTTTTTACCTTTTTCCTCAACTCCAAGATATGTCACCCCTCCAGTAAGTTCTAGGAAGTCTGAAGAGACCCTCCTTTCAAGATTACCTGTTTCAAAGCCATTTCCCTGATCTCAAAGGTTCTTCAATTTCTGTTGGAATCTTTTGATCCAGTTCAAGTCTTTTTTATCTTTCATGCCATTTTGGATTTCTTTCTGAGAGATTTCCAGATTTCCTTTAGGAAATTCTTCTCCTGTGAAATGTGTGCAATATTATAAGACGTCAGAGAATCCAATACACTTAGTTTCCAAACAAAAATTACTTCTGTGTGTTTCTGAATATCTCATCATCAACCTTTTAAGATTCAACGTTGGACATTGACTTTACCCAAGATTTGCTAGACCTCTCTACCATGGGTGTGGTGGAGCCAGTACTTTCTGAATTTGTCTAATTTGTCACACCATCTTACTTTCTATCAGCCAAAATTTAGCGTATATATTTGCATATTATCCCTCTATCTATGAATCTATTTGATGAGCGGTGAGACATTTTTGTTTCTCTGTCAGTAACATTGGACTCTTCCTCTCAAAGTTAACAATTTTTGCTGATAAAAATATCTCTTATCTACCTTTTGAAACAGTGGACTCTACCTCAAAACTTCAGGTGAAAATTGATTGGATGTAAACATTGCATGGATAGATATATTTACCTAATGCATTAGAAAAAAGAAAGGTGAGGGGATAGCAGTGTGTGTGTGTGTGTATATATATATATATATATATATATATATAATGGTTTATTCCCTTACAAAAAATCATCTCATAGAAATTCACATATGTCTATGATTTTTCTCAGAGGCCATAACTAGTATCAATATGTACATTTTTTTGCATTTTAATCAATTTTCATCTCTTATAGAGAAAAGTTATTAAAAATCTGAATCACACAAGGACATAGATACCCTGTATCTATTTTCACATGATTTGATTTTGGATTAATATTAACATCCTTTATAGAAGTTATTAGAATCCTAACTGAAAACAGTATAGAGTTGTATAATTGATAAAAGCTGGAAACTATTTCTTTTGGACCTTTTGTCTTATTAAAAACTGTCAACATAGGTTTCTTCTATTTTAAGTTGGTTTATCATGTGTATTGCAGCACCGTCTGTTGGTTGCATGTCGTGTTGGGGATGACCAGTTAAAGAAATTGAGAATAAGGGTGATCAATAAATAAGTTACTTGTCCCACTTTTTTTTTCTTTTTTTTTTGCTGTGTTCGCCAATGAAGTCTGGATTTTCAAAAAACAGACATGAATACTGCCAGATACAAGCTTAAGTACCAATTTAGCATAAAATTACATTGCAAATTGAACTCCAACTGAAAACTATTTGAGGGAGATCATTTTTAAGGAAAAACAACTGAAAAATGTTTTTTCCTAGATGTAATAGGGAGTAAATGCTTGAATTTTTAACCCTTTTACTCCATTAGTTCAAACTGTATGCGCAATACGCACTTACATAGACAGTCAGACATATTTGAAAACTGAAGAAACCAGTTTTGGTTGACCGTTCACTAGTAACACTATACTCTAAAAGGCACTGAAATTCAGCCTGCCCTGGGAGCCAGGAACTCTAGATCTGGCCCTGGAGACAGGCAATAACTATGGAGCTTTTCTGCCTGCATTTTGTCATAAACTTGGCTGAATTTATTGGCTGTCAATTGTCAGCCATTTTGGATGCTCATTAGATCTGACACAGTTGAGATTGTAAATATTTATTAAGATCTTTTCTCTAGGGAATCTGCCTCTGATAGACAATATAGATATATCACCCTGTGCTATGGGCTTCAGTAAATCAATTAGCCATTCTGTAAGGCCAACCATACCCCCTGCTCCATTGGTAGTGAAAGGGAGTATTATATACACATTATTTCATAGCATGTAGGTTAATATGTGTACAGTTATATATAACAGCCCATTGTCAGAAATGATTTGATAGACAATGTACAGTGCCTTGGCACTACTGACCAAACTGGGTACAAACTTTTAAAGAGAAAAATAATTTTTAAAAGTAATTCTTTGTGCTTTCAATCCACTAGACCTTTGCTTCTGCTGGAAATTTGTCAGTTTTGAAAAAAAAGTCAGTTTTCTTGGGTTTTAGGGTTGGGTTCTATTTACAATGTAATCATAATGCTAAACTGGACTCTCATTTTCCACCAATTGTACGAAAGTATGGCTCACATGATTTATCTTCCCCTTGTTATGAACTCAAAATACTCATTGCATTCTTGACATCTCACAAAATTTGTTTCTTCTTGCATAAAGAGCCTGTTATTAACTCTTGAAACCAAGGTATACATGCAAAATCTGTGTTTAAATATCTATGAGCAGTAATATATATATATATATATATATATATATATATATATATATATATATTATAGTTTCTCTTCTAAGAAAAATCATTGTGTGTGGAAAATTGGTTTATCATATGAATCCAAACAGATCATAAATGATTTTTCATTCTAGTTAATTTGTTACGTGCCAAAAAAAGATTTGCTCAATTGGAGAATAAGTATTTTTGTCAATATATACATATTACATTGTAAAACACTACCATCACTTGTTATTTTCACTTTTAGAGAAATAATATTTCTTCCCATTTGATTACCAGTTCTCAAAAAATCCTGGACACCTCACCATGGATCGATTGTTAGCAAGATCATGAGATCAGATATTTGTGTAATGAGCTCAGGCCTCATCGGGGGGTCATACACTTGTGGTTTTGTGACACACAAAGCTAAACTCGAGTAAAACTTTTATTTTTTTCACAAGTATTTCAATTAATCCACATTAGTGAGTAAACAGTGCTACTCACTGACATTGACTGATGGTCTGAGTAGTTGTGATGAAAAGCAACTAAAACTAAGATGAAAGAAAAACTAGTCATCAGTTAACAGCATAGATAGGGGAAAGAATAAACTCCAGGTTCTTTCTTTATTTGCAATCTACACATTTTGGTTGTTTTTTATTGCAACTACTCAAAGTGTCAGTCTATGGTACTGAGTGAAAAACGCTGATTGGAGATAAAGAATAAGCTCTTGGCAAGACAAACTTTCTTCTATTTTGCCTCAGGAAAGCCTGGTTATCAGTACCAGCTGCTCTTACCAGATGAGCTACAAGAACCCTACTGTTGGCAGATGATCAAATCTAACCTTTAAACCTACTTTTCATCCCCCCTCTGATCACTTGGTATCATAAATGTTATTGTTTTTTCACACTACTAGTATCAGTAGCAGCAATATTGATCTTGATTTATTTTTCATTAGATGAAGTATTGTCAACCATTATCAATTTTTGTATCATATTTCTTTTGTCTGAATTTTAGTTGCTTTTCATAGCAATCACTCAGATTTTAATTCTATGACTGCAAGTAAACAGTGCAGATTGGAAATAAAGACGTAAGGGCTCAGCAAATCTGCAAATTTCTTTTTCTCTCATTCCATTTTTTTCCCCTGTCAGAGTCAATCATTTTCGTTCAAATTACCGTTTCCTTATTTTTTTCTTCAACAAAGTCTTGGCAGATGTCTAATCTTGTTTACCTGCTGTGGAGAACGATCATCCCTTCATTCGGATTTTGTTGCATGTCTTCAAACACTTACCATTTTATATTTACATTCATTGAAATTTTACGCCAGTTTTGACTGGTGGCTTCAATTAGAGATCAAGTGATAGCAAGTCTCATAAACATTCCAGGACTCTCCTCTTTGTCATAACCCTGTTATCTGGATGGTCTTGGTTCTTCATTGGATTACCAGTTTCTCCAACCTCTCTGGTAGGCTCTTTGATATTGTTCCCAGGACTCCAAACATGTTTGGTAATACTGTCACGTTCATCATCTGCATCAGTCTTTTATCATCTGGCATTGGACTTCCCCAGGAACTGTCACATTAATGTTCTGTGAATTTTTCAGTTCTCTTGCAAGGTTAAGATATTCATTTAGCTTTTGAGCTGATTCCTATTGCCAGGATTATCTCAGCTTAGTAAATCTTCGAAATGAATTTTTGAAATCATTAAATGGTTCTGATTGAGCTAAGCCTGTATCAAGATGAAGTTTGAATCATGAAAATGGCTGAACGAATAGCTAGAAGCATTCAGTCAGAAATGTATGCACAGTTCTTGTATATACTCTTCACTCACCTCATCAGAAAACAAGAATGGTTAATTAAAAAGAATTTTGTTTAAATACCTTGTCTGAGTGCTTCAATCAAACTTATTGTAGGTGTATATATCATAGCTTTTCATAAAACCAAAGCATCCTCCCAATAGTCACTTATGGAGCTGAAACATGGAACCTAACCAAGAGACAGACTCACAAACTGAGAAGCATGCAACGCATGCATTTGAGAATCATGCTCAACCTCACATGGAGAGATCACAAGACAGCACAGTATATAAGGAAGAAAACAGGAGTCAGAGACATCATAGAATCTATTAGAAAACTTAAATGATAATGGGTAGGCCATGCTGCAAGAATGATTGACAACTGATGGACATCACGACTCACAACATGGATCCCCTGAGATGACATGCAAAACCAAGGCCGACAAAATACAATATGGAGAGATGAACTAGACAAATTCAGAAAATATTGGCTCCGCGACGCCCATGATAGAGAAATGTGTCGAATCCTGGTAAAGGTTTATGTCCAATGACTGACATTAAAAGACTGATGATGATGAGATCATAACTCATGAATGAAGACTTAATGGGGTTTCCTCTATCTGTCGCAGGCTATTAGGTGGCCAGCAAGACCTATTCAGGAGGGAAGTGAGGAATAGCTCTCTGGCTTTCATTCTTAATTTTCAATGTAGAATGTGGCATGTGTATGATTTACCCCCCAACCCTTTGAATCAAGGATTTGCGTGTCATGATCCACTAAAGAGAAACAATGGGAATGAGGTTCCAAGGTTTTGAGTTTCCTATTGGAGTTCTTTTGGCAAATGACCAAGTCAAATGCAGAGGTCTGCAGCCCATTCAAAGCAGTATTCGGACAGTATGACTTACCTAGATAGATTTAGGCTCTGATCCTGGGTCTTTTTAAAGATTTATAATAACTTTCAATTCTGATTTTATCTTGAATTTATCAACACTTTAGTAATCTCTTATCTGCTTCAATTAAGAATTTCTTTTCTTCGTAAAAACACATCAAGGCTGTCAGAACAGAGAGAGAGAGAGAGAGATTTACCCCTATATTTTTAAATATCATAAAGATAACCATCGGCTATCTGATTGGCAGTTCTGTGTGATGTCAAAAAGGGAACACGGAATTTACCATTTCTACAGAGATGTAGGGGTTGAAAGTAATCCTTTCCAAAGGGAAGATAACTCCGTATATGAATAATTTTCTTGGAAAGGTGGGCACTACAACAGCAAAAAAGGATTTGAATTATTCCCAAGCTTTTTCATGCACATATATCTTTTGATTGTATAAATAACAACTCTTGTTTTTATCTGAAACCCAGGAAACCAAAAATTCTACTTTTATCAACCCGTATTTAATTTTGTGCTGATGGTTATAGCCTAGATCCTTCAGCTCTAACAAAAAATCAAAACTAAAACCAAAAAAATGAAATAAGTATTAACGAACCAACGTCAGCAAATGCAACCTGCTCTCAAATTATTTTTCCATTCTTTTTTTTTTCAAAGCATTTACTTTTAAGCTTTTTTTTATTCCTTTCCTTTTTTTTCAACTTCTTTCTTCTTTTATCTTTCCTTTGTTCCTTTTTTTTCTCTCTTTTATTTTCTCACTTATTTTTTTCTTCTACTTCACTTTCAATATCCCAATTGAGAAAAAGATTTTCAAACAAAACTTTCGAGTAGGAATTCAAATATATCTGAATTTTTTCATGGTTAAAAACAAGTTACATAAATAAAGTCATAAGTTCTCTTGTAAAACCTTTAAAAAAAACAAACATAGCATTCTACTTTATCAACCCATATTCAATTCTTGATATCTCTTGTTCTGATAGTTATAACCAGTATCCTCAATTCCCAGCAAAATACCACCCCAGAAACAAAATTCAAAAGTATTAATGAGATAACATTGGCAAATGCAACCTGCCCACAAATTATTTTTTTTCTATTTTTCCAAAAACCTGTACTTTATTTCTTTCATAAACCTGTATTTCTCTCTCTCTCTCTCTCTCTCTCTCTCTCTCTCTCTCTCTGTTTCACCTTGACTCAGATCTCACAATGGAGAAAAAGATTTTCAAATGAATCTTTCATCTTTATTTGATCTTTGCAAAATAGAAGAATGGTTTGTTGGTGTTCGCTTGATTTCAAGACAATCATTTGTAATCTGGATGCTGCATTTTGCCGATGGAACTCTTTAGCCCTGGTTCAGTGGGAACTTCATGGATTGCTTTGATCATCAAAACACCTTCACTATCCTTATTACCATCGCTTCACTTTCTCCAGTTTTTCTCTTTCTGTTTCCATGGAAACTTTGATAAAACCATACTAGTGATTTATTTTGGACTATCCTCATTTTGTTTTTAACTCTATTGTATTGTGTGTGTGTGTGTGTGTATATATATATATATATATATATGTATGTATGTATGTATGTGAGTGTATGGTTGTGTATGTGTGTATTTATAGCAGCGAACATAGTACTTTTAAATTTCAGCGAAAACTTTCTAAACTGTTAATGATATCAGCCAAAAGTGAAATTAACTTTCCCAACTTGAAATTGATATCATGTAAACAACAATTTTGAAAATATTCAAAACTATCCATATCTCATATAAATTAATCATCACAGCCCATACTAATACCAAAACTAATTAACAAAAATTATCTAAAAAAGATCTTTTCCCTAAAATTATCTTGAAAAAATGAAATTTTTTTCTCAGAAATTATTTTGAATACCAGCATAAGTTTTGGCATTGTTGGTCCCCAAATGACCATAGAGACTTTGAAAGGCACTTTTTTTTAAACAAAAAAAACGTTTTTATATGGTATACTTCTGCAAATTTTCATGGTTGTAGCCCTAAAAATGTGACAAAGAGCACCCAGAAACACACACACACTCACACACACTCATAGATAGACAGAGATACTCAAAGAGAGAAGAATCTATTGCTCTGACTGGCTGATTAGGCCATTTGTACAGCTTTTGTGATTCAATTGCAAAACAAAAAAACATCTATAGTTTTCTCCCTGATCTTGATAATGTCTAAATGTAATTGTTGAGAGCACACGATCAGAAACGTTCAGACAATATTTGCATTCATTTGATTCAGACATTCAGTCTTTCAGTGTCTGATACATAAATGAGAAATGTCTACGTTAAACTGCTGCCTAAATATTGTTTAACTCCAGTAAGAGAAAAATCCTTGCCAAAATTAAAGAGTTGAAACTTCATTGTTTGTCTGTCTAATCACATTATAACAAACCAATATGTGAATCTGACATTTCCCTACCATGATTTGAAATCAGACTAACTGATTTGTAGGCCGCTCTCTAACCGACTGAGCTAAGTTGACAAGTCTCACAATTTGTGTTATAAATATGCAAGGGTTTATTTCATTCTAATGAATAAATACATTCATACAATTAACATTTCCCTATATATATATATATATATATATATATATATATATATATATGCATACTGCTATATACATATGCACAAATACAGCTATATATATATATATTATATATATATATATTTATATATATATATATATATATATATTATACATATATATACATATGCACAAATACAGCTATATATATATATTATATATATATATATTTATATATATATATATATATATATATATATATATATATATATATATATATATATATATATATATATATATATCCATGTATACTGCTATATACATATGCACAAATACAGCTATATATATACATATATATATATATATGCACACAAAGACCTATATATATACATATATATGCACACATACTGCCATATAATTTTCCAATGCAATCTCAGTTGTGAATGATAATCACATAGATTGAACATTATTCCGTGAAATTTCACATCAAAATGCAGTTAATAACTAAGTGATAGGCCTTAGACTTATTGCTCCAAATTTAATGAGTGTGTGAGTGAGAGAGAGAGAGAGACTTGTGAATTAATCGTTTTGTGATCGTTTTCTGTTGAATAGATCATTATATTGTGCATGTGTGGGCGTGGGTATCAGATTGAGTCTCTCTGCAGGAATCTCCAATGTCCTGATCTTGAACTTTCTATAAGAAAATTTAAAAAAAGAACCATCAACTTGGTGACCTAATTAAAATAAAGAATGGCTTGTTAATGTTTTTGATCCAAGGCAAATCATTGATCACTGCAAAACTGCATTTACTGAATGAACCACTTAGCCCCGCATCAGTAGGAATTCCAATAATGGCTTGGATCAACAAACCCTCTGTTTCCATTGAAGCGTTGAAAAAAAAATAATGTGTGAATAAAAACCCCTCATCCAAAACACTGACATATGAACGACAAGGATGAATAGTTCAAAGAATAGAGTTGATATTTATTGAGTGAAACCAATTTAGACACAAGACTAGATCTGTAAACACTTCGGCCATTATCAGGGTGTCAACTATTCATTAGGGTGATGGCATTTTACATCAAATCTGGGTGATTACCTAGACAAATTACCCGATGGACAATACCATCACCTCATCATTTTACTGGAACTTGGCATAGGGGTGGATTTTGGAGAGAAAACACAATTTCAAGTTTTTAGCTAGATCCAACCAACGGTTCAAAAGTTACAAGCAGGCTTATATTGGGGTCAATCATTAACCTTGCATTTTTCAAATAGCCATAACTTTCTGTCTGTTGGTTGTAGCTATATTAAAGTGTATATATATATATATATAGAATCTGAATGATCAGTAGATTCCAAAAATGGGAATGTTTTTTATGGAAGCTGGAAAATGAAAATTTCATTGAATATTTGAAGTTGCCATTGGACCACACAGATGCTTAATTCCAGAAAAATGAGTTGAGGATTACGATGATCTCCTGCTGTCCAATTTAGGGCCTCGGTTAGGTGTTCTATCCAATTATGAAGAGAAGGAATTCTTTTTTTTTTCCGGTGTTGCTGTGTAAAGGTAACAAGCAGATATATTTTTTCAAATCAGCAACGCTTGTTATGTAGGATGCAGATGTTATTTCTCTGTGTACAACTGGTGACGACATTTTCATTACCAGTTGTTCTGGTATTAACGTGTTATTTATTGTTGGTTGTTCGACTTTTTATTATTCAGTCACCCTTTAGGCAAGAAAGAAAATTACTAAAGTAGAATTTGCGGTCATTGGTCGTTTTGATAATGAGAATGATCTATTTTCTGAAACTGCGTCGTTTGTTTATCTCACATCAATGCTTTTCTCTGTCATGAAATAAAAACCCCCAAAATGGAAGATCAGGTCTGGTTAGCCACTCAGTAGAAACTGTCATGCAACCAATGTCTTTTGGCTGCATGCTGTATTGGGGGTGATCAATTGAAAATTAGAAAAGGTGCTGATCATTGACCAAGTTATTTTTTACCTTTTGTTCGGCAGTGATCATTAAAAATGTCTGAATTGAAAAGAAAAAAATAAGTGTGAGTGCTGCTGGTCACTAAGTAGGAACCAATTTAGCATGAACTAGCATTATAAATCGATCCACACACACATATTGGAAAACCTTTTGGGGGGGAATTTTTTAAAAACAAAATCACTGTTTTTTCTAGACATTAAGGAGTGAATATTCTAATTTTCATTTTTCTAGCTGCATTGAAGTGGTTTGTTGGAATGATGCATAACCAGCCAGCCCGACTTAAAAACTGTAGAAACATATCTTGGTAGTTTTGGTTGACAGTTTCTAATAACTAACAGGGAGAAAAAATGTTGTAAAACAAAAAAACATTCCCTGTTGTTTGATATAAAATCAATATGAAGGACTAAAAATAACCATGAGAGGAAAAGAATTGACTACTACGGTTTATTTATGTTTTTTCTTTGAATATTTTTCGTTTTGTTTTCTCAGATCTTCTTGCTTGCAACTGGCTTCCAAGTCAGTTCGTGATGAAACATGGTCATTGTTTTTTTTCTTGCTCGATCGAATTCAATCAATTATTGATCCTTAAAAAAATGATTTCTAGATTTTGCTTCAGAAAAGACATCTTCAACAAAATATTTTTTGTGTATTCTCTATTCTATTGGTCAACTGTTGTTATTTGTACCCCCCCCCCCGTACACCCTTCTTGCAAACCTTTTCAAAATGACAATTTGTTGTACTGGAAATCGGTCTTATGTTCACTTTCACCTCAACTGATAGTTAGTGAACTGTTCTTTTTACAAATCTATTGATTACATTTTTCTGCCAATAGAAGCTACTACTAGACCCAAATAAGTTTAGTGGATGTCCATGAATATTGATGCACTAGTTATAAGCTGTGAAAAAAAATTCATATTGATGTGAATATATCGGATTATCATCATCATTCATTCTAAACCCACTGCTGGACAAAGGCCTTTCCCATCATCTTCGATGACAACTACTTATCTATTTTTTTTAATACATTCAATTAATTTCATCTCACTTTTACTATATATTACAGACAGAGAAACAAACAAAAAGTCACATTGTTTATCATATATATATATATATATATATATATAGATTATCGTAGAGTGATGTGAGCTCATAAAATTGTTAATCTTTGTTAATATACTCCTGAAATGGAAAGCTGTTATAATTTTCTCCTGACCTGATATCCATCCAACTCTAATCTTTTTTTTTCTTTTTTTTTTTTTTTTTCTATTGATATTCGGACCATCCTCATCTTGGTTGTTTTTCATACAACGTTTTGGCCGTTGCACTCTACGGCCTTCGTCAAGTATCATCTGGTAGATGTGGGGAAGTAACGAACCGAACCCTTTACTTATCCGACGGGGGTATATTGACCGTACTCCCCTCTTAGCATTAATAGTATTGTTATATTGTCTCACACTAGGATCGAACCTAGAACCATCAGATTTACGTCTACATCATCCACGTGGACTCATAGTGCAGTGGTTACAGCATCAGACAAATTACTGTAAATTACTTCCCCACATCTCCCAGATGATACCTGACGAAGGCCGTAGAGTGCAACGGCCGAAACGTTGTATGAAAAACAACCAAAATGAGGATGGTCCAAATATCAATAAAAATAATAATACCTCATCTCAAAAATTCCGAGATATACCAACTCTAATCTATTATGTTCCATTGGTAGGGGAAGGGGATCTTATCCCTGAACACTATTTCCTAGCTTACACGTGAATCTATAGTTATGGATAGAGAAACAGAAAAAGGTCACATTTATTACCATTTTGTTCTTCCTACTATATTTCATGGGGATTGTTTTCTCTTTTAAAATTGTGAAATTATTTTTCACTAAATATTTATGTATATTATTTCGCCTGGATTCATCAAATACTTATTAATCTTATCACCTTTTATCTTATCAAAATGAATATAGCTGTAAAGGGTTTTATTTTAAAACCTGACAAAACCAGTACCATATTAAGGCACAGGCCTTTAGGGGTTGCAGCCCAGAGGCCTCTGCCAGCTGGAAAGACTCCAGAGATTGAGTAAAAACTTATTTAATGTGTGGATGCTGAATCAAAATATCATCAGCAGCAGCAGCCCTTTTGCATCTGTTTTTGAGCATAGACCTCTTCCTGACCTCTCTATCATAGACATCGCAGAGCTAATCCTTTCTGAACTTGTCTAGTTCGTCACGTTTATCTCATTTTCTGGTGGCCAAAGTTTTGCATATGATGTCTGGGGATCCATGCTGTGAATTGTGATGTCAAGCAGTTTAACATTCTTACGTGACCAGCCCATGGCAATTTGAGTTGTCTTATGATATCTTAAGGTTTTTTTCTCTAATATACTATGCTGTCTTGTGACCACTCCATGTGATGTTGAGCATGATTCTTTCCTGTGCACATTGTATGGTACTCAGTTTGAGAGACAATATTCTGCAAAGTTTCTATATCTATGCTCCATGGGTGACTATTGGTAGGGTATATTGATTGTAGACCCTTCTTTTTAGGACTAATTGAACTTTCTTATTTTTTTAATGTTGAGCTTGCTTTTCCCAAAACTTGCCCCAACGTTGAATGATAATTTATTCTTCTTTTGGGGATATCATGGAGATTCGTTGTCCTTTATAGATGTAGTGTTCGACTTTCTTCAGCTCTGAGTATTCAATTTTGACCATTGTTTTTTTTTGTTTTGTTTTTTTCTTTTTGTACCTGACCTTTGTTTTACTGAAGTTCATTAAGAGTCCAACATATTTGCTTTCTTCATTTAGTATATCGAGCATTATTTGGAAATCATGAAGGTTCTCACCAACAAGGACGATGTTGTTTGCAAATCTGACTTTACTTAAGTATTTGCCATCTATTCTGATTCCTTTATTTCTCCAGTAATTGTTTTAGAAGATCATCTCAAGGCAGGCTGTGTAGGGTTTAGCGGGGCTGGTGTTGTCTTATCCTATCTCTTTTTTTAGCTGTAAGTGCTCAATCTTTATATAGACTGATTAAGGAACTGTTAGGTTGGTGATATGTTGCAAGACTCTAACATATAAAGGGTCTACGCTTTGTTGTATGATAGCATCAATAACCACAGATTCTCACTGAGTTGAAGGTTTTCTTGAAGTCTAAAGGCTCAATTGATATAGTGTATATGTTTTTAGTAAACATACTGTGGTAACAAAAACTTCATGACTATGACATTTAAGAACAACTAAAACAAACTTGCTTTCACAGTGACTAAGAAATATTTTCACTTGATATTTACTGATGTTTTTGAGAAATTTGTTTCTAAGAAAAATTTCGTAAATCAAATATTTGAATTTCAGTTGTTATTAGCTCTTTGAGAATAAATTTAAATTTTCTTTAACTTTTCAACTTTTGAAAATTTTATTGAGGCCCTACAGTTACTGTAACCCTAGGGCCTCAGAGTACCTGCAATCCAAGGGGCCTACAAAATCCTAATCCTGCACTGTGTGTGGTCAATGTTAGAATCGAGTTCAAAGCTAGGATTTGCTGAATATTAATTCTTTCTAATCTTCTATTGAAATAGCTGTGAAAGGTTTTATTTTAAAACCTGGCAATAAAAATAAGATATCAAGCTTCAACTAAATACCATTAGAAGAGCTAAAAAGTAAACTGACTGTAAAATTGGCTGCCGATTATTCTATTTTGAGTTCAGGTTTTTGACTTGTCCAGGACCCATCACTTCTCTGAAGGTTATCTAAGTATATAATGACAAAACTTGGCTGACAGCTGCTGCTGTAAGTATGACAGATATGATAAGGGTAGAGGAGAGAAAAGACGGTTAGGTAGTTCAATAAAAGGGTAAGAAGGGATAGGAAAAAGAGTAAGTTAGGTAGTTTGAGAAAAAGGTAGGAATAGATAGGGTAGAAAAAGAAGTAATACAGTATAAAAAGGTGTTAAGGGAGAGGAGAGAAAAGAGAGTTAGTTTACTATGATTGTTGGAAAGAAAAGGGTAGTTTAACAATAGGGTAAAAAGGGAGAGGGGCCGATGGCTGTTACTACTACATGGCCCTATATTTTGTCTTGATTTATCAAATATCGATTTGTTTTAATCTTCTTCTATCAAAATAGACATAGCTGTGAATTGTTTTATTTTAAAACCTGGCAATAAATACTCCATTAAGCTCCAAATTAATATCATCAGACTTTCAAAGCCAACTGACCGTAAAATTGGCTGCAGATTCTGTTTTTAGTTTCTGCATTTGGCTACGAAGGTCAATTGATCTTGTCATGATCACATTGTAAAACAAAAAAAACATTAATTTGCTGCAAGGAAAAAATTCAGATTCAGTCTGTCAAACTGTGTGTGTAATAAGATTAACCTTGATAAGCGCCCTAGTCTATTCTAATCCTCTATTACATAGTGTGCAACTCTCCTGACAAAGTTTGCTTATTAACTCTTCAATTACAACAGGAGCAGATCAGTTGCAGTGTTATAAATGCGGTGGTAATTTTTATCATACAGGGTGGTGCAAAGTGAGCTGAACAATGGACCCTTCCACTTGAATTTATGGACAGAGAAATGTAGAATCAAGCAGAAAATGTTGTCCATAACTTCAAGTTAAATAAAAAAAAATTCTATCTATCTATCATTTGACCGCCAATACTAGGCAAATATTAACAAAATGAAGGAAGATATTCTTCCGATGGCAAAGTATTTGTCAGCCTGCCTTGAAAATCAAGATTTGATGTCTTGGCTTTCATCTGAGTTCAAGCACCATCGACGATCCCCAGTGTGAATTATACAACTCTCTTAGCCACCTTCCGTAGTATGATGCTTAATATGTTATTTTTGCTGATCATAGCTAAGGTTCAATCTTTACTGCTGGTCACTTATCTTACAACCTCAGATAGTTGGATATGAGGAGCTTGTCAAGTGAGACAGGTGAGGAGATATTGCCTGCCTTGAAAATCAGCATTTGAAATCTTAGTTTTGATATCAGGCTTAGTGAAGAAAACTTGCTTCCTGTGTTGCACAATGCAAAAGGCAATGTTTCTTATCTTCATTTCCTGAACGACCCACTGAGACCCAACCATTGTTTCTGTAGCAATCTTGAGTTATTATGGGGCCAGGGTGCTAACCCCATACCCAAGATAAACTACCTCACAGTGCTAGAGGGTTCCAATTGCCTAGTTACTTGTCCAGAGCTAGGGGAGGATGGATTCATGCCTTTACTAAAAGCTTAAGAGAACACAAACTATCCCAGCCAGAGTTTGAGCTCTGTTTTTTTTTAATTTCATTCTCCATGCTGTTAACCATTAGGCCACTCAAACCACCCTTATATTCAGAAAGCTGTGTAAATACTTAATTTGCCAAGCGCACAAGATACACATTCAAGCAATTTGGGATTGAATTGACGATTTCAGAAGACCATGTGTTGCACAATTGAAATTTCATTAATTTATTTCAATATTCCTCCAGTGCATACTGGCTCTATCCAGAAAATACTTTTTCGGTAAAGCCAATATGCACTGGCAAAACATTGAAATAAATTGAAGAAATCCCATTTGTACAGCACATGGTCTTCACAAGAATTATAACAAGAACAATTCTCACCAAACTTGATGGAGTAAACTCTCCACTGTTTGTCTGTCCCAACTGATTGGACTAAACCAATATGTAAAATTAACATCCCCCTTCTGTGATTAGTAATCATGACCAAATGATTGGTAAGTGGCACTCTTACCGGCTGAACCCAACTGTCAAATCTTGGATATTAAAAAAAATTCACCATACAGATACACGAAAGCTTATTTCATTCTAATAAATAAATACTTTTACACTAAAAAAACATACATCAGAAACCTTCAACCAAAATTGTCGAAATATATTTATTCAGTTCTCAAGTTGGTCAGGCTGGCTGGCTCGCTGGCTGGCTATATATATATATATATATATATATATATATATATATATATGTAGGTATCACATGTACCGGCTACAGCAATGGAGCTAAAGGACTGAAATTTTCAATGTTTACTCTTTATTTATACCGAGAAATAATTTTTTTTGTTTTTCAAAATCCCTCCCCCATGATGAGTTTTTAGTAGAAGGGTCCGATTTGCAATGTATGCCAATTGATTCCTTAGTTTGTATCTATCAGCCTTCACATTTGTTTGTTTTTTGAAAATTCGGACTTTTTTGTGATCACAAACCAACAAAAGGCAAAAGAAGTTACTTATCCATTCAAACACAGCATACTGCCAAAAGACGTTGGTCATTTGACGGTTTTATTTCTATTGAGTGACTAAGTAGACCCTTTTTTCACTTATGATACATACTCGATAAAATTTTCCGTAATCGTTTTTTGTCTGAATGGAAGTAGGAGTGAAATTTGCCCCTGCTGCAGCCAGGCTTGTCATGTTTCTTATTAAAATGTTTTGTTTTTTTTCTTTTCCAGATCTACATGATAATGAATGGCACAAACTGCAAATTAGTCTGGATATCAACACTGGTGGATTTGCCGTCTCATTAGATTTCTTCCACTCCCAAAACCGACAACTCCGGGCGTTCAAAGATATTAAAAATATTAAAAATGTTTTAAAATGGAGTAAACTATCATCTGTGATATATTATGGAGGTAAGGCAACTGGTTTTACAATTTGAGCACCTCATTTATAAACAAGTTACAATTCAGTTTTTAAATCAGTCTGGCCTATTTTATTTTTTTTTAAGGATGACAAAGCACAGTCATGTTGGATGAATTCAAGTTTTCTCATTTTCTAAAAAAATCCTTTGGAAATCTGGATGTTATAAGATATGGATTCCATTTATAGCAAAATTATACAAATATTATCGTCATGTGACCTTGTTACGTATTCAAAATGGACGCTATGATATTAAAAATTGCCATGGAATTTAAAATACACCTGTGTGAGCTCTCAGCCTGAAGGAGTTAACTGAATGATTTATCCCTTCAAGCATTCAAGGTACATTCTTCTTCTCAACAAAAGGGAAACACTACAGCAAAAATAACAAAAAACTGTTCAAATTCTTATGATTATTAAATGTGTACTTTTTATTGCTTATTTTTACAGCAATACCTCAAGCATAATCAAAAACTGCACTATTCAAGGTATTCCTCTATATCTAAGTAGTTTTTTGTATGAGCCAGATTGGGTTTTGCCATCTTGAGAAATTTAATTTGTCTTCCATTTTGATGCATAAATAAATTATCCTTTTCCTAATCAAAATAAATTCTATCTGCATACGTCACATGATACTGACTTGTAGCATTTTAGAGACATTTTGAAACGCTTTCATATTGAAATGGTTTCTATTTGCCATATATCTCTCTATCTCATATATATATATATATATATATATATATATATATTTATATGCACGCACATGGAGCTATGCACAATTACACTGATAGACTTTGGCAAAAGTATAATTATGAAGAGACCATATGCTTGGATGAGTTGCTATGTGTGATTGTCCTGAAAATATCCTAGTGAACCATTCGTCTTGTGGTCCAGAATATTTGGAATGGTATGCGTAAACAAGTAATTAGCATTTTTTCCTTAGCTTCCTGGCAAAATGTTTAACTTCAAAATTATCAGCCTCTTAACACGTCCCAGATACATCAGTCAAAAGCTATTTTGGTGTATTAAATGGGCCGTCATATTTCTATTTGATTACTAACTGTATATTCCAGTATAAACAACCAGCATTTGATTTTCTTTAAACTACTTAAATATTACACTTATTCCCTGAGTCATGATACTAGTGCATTGCATTGCCTACTAAAGCACAATATGTACATTTATGGGGCTTGGATGATTTGCAGTAATAGTCCTTCAAATATCCCAGTGAACTATTTGGCTTATGGTCCAGCATGTACAAAACTGTGTGTAAACTAAGTACCACCCTGTCCTATTATAGTTCTTACATTTGCGTTTATAAATTCACATATAAATGTAATGACTATTATGAGATAGAGGTAGTAATTAGTTTATTTGCTCTAGTTTTCCTGCAAAATGTTCAACTCAAAATTATCCGCCTCTTAACTTGTCCCATATATGTTGACCCAAAGCTATTTTCATATATTAAATGGGCCATCATTTTTCTGTCTCCACTTGATGATATTTATGTCTCCTGACACCCAAGTCCAAATGCCATTCATTTTAAAGCAGCTTTTCCATTACATCCAGATCAAGTTGCACTTTAAATTGACAACTCATCCTGTTTTCGTTTTATTACAACCGTCTTGGAGGAACTTCCTCAAAGTCTTGTCCTTCTGTGTCCAATTTCTCTTTGCTCTTTCAACTAACCCTAAGGATAGTCGTCTCTTAACATAAAGTTGTTCAAGCCAGAAACTCACACAACTACCAACTATTTCTTACTAGTGCCGTTTTTACTCGTGCACAATGTGAGAAATTTGATATAAAAAATCAGATTTAAAATTGGAGTTGTAGCATTATACTCAAGTGTTTAAAAAATGATATCATGTATATATTTCCCTAAGTAGGTAAAATTGCCTAATTGGCAAAATATATTTATTTTTTGTTTAAAAATCAAAGGAAAACTTTTGATATTTTATATTTTGATTGAATTGAAACTGCGTGTTTATCAATTTAAAAAAAAAAAAGTTCATATTTCACTAATTAGGTAATTTTCCCATTTCAGTGTGACATATGCATTACTGATCTTAGCTACAAAAAGTCGGGGTCACATTATATTCAAGATCGCATCGTAATTGAGTAAATATGGCATTTCTTTCATATCAGTTTAGTTGCTCTACTCTACAGCTATCAGTCTACTGCAATAAGTAAAAAGTGAAGATCAGGAAATAAAGAATAAACTCCTGGCAATACAATGCTCCATTTAATAAAAATTCAAGTTAATATCACCACTTGGATAACGTTTTATACCTCTATGTTGCAAATACTTTACTACACTCAGCTTAGTCTGACTCAAGGCCATAATATGGGTGCACCCAGTGAGGATTAAATTCACTACAATAATAAATTATCTGTATGAAACAAACTTTTTAAGCATCAACTGCACAATAATAGACGTCTGGTAGATATTTGCTAAGCTTATGTATAATGTTTACATTGTTTTTCTTCAATTGAATGTCCGTCTTATATATTGGTAGAAATAGAATTTTTATTTTGAAAAGAAATCTTTTCAAGTGCAATTTTTATTGATAGATATCCAGTTTTGATATTTACTTAATGATATCCAATTTTATCATTGTGAAAATAATCAAAAAAGATTTATTCTAAATCTTATCATCAAACTTGTAGAGAGTTGACTTTATTATTGCCATTAGTCAGTCGTTAAAATTTCTTGATTTCAGCATTGAATTTCAAGACGGTGGGTAAAAAACATGAAGATTGTCTTATTTTGCTGCAGTTTGCAAATCTTATTTAGAGGTGATAATAAAAAAGGAGTTGAAATGGAACACTGTTTTGGAATGATATTGTATTGAGAAATGAATTCTGTTTCATTTACCTTTTAGATTTTAATGAATCCTCTGAGTTTGAACCCAGCGCAGCCATACTTGTTTTGAATATTCATCCTATGAGTAAAGATTGTCACAAAATGATTGTCCCTCTCTAAATTGAATTTTGTTCTGAAAATTGTCTTTTCTTATAAATTTCAGGTCTTGACACCCCTCAGGACTTCAGTTATGAATCATTTATTGGTTGCATGAAAGATTTGAAATATGAAAATTCTGCTGGCAAATATGTTGCTGTCAAAATTAAAAACCAACAAAATATGACACAAGGCTGTCAAAATATGTGCCACTTGGAAAATCCTTGCCAATACAACAGTACCTGCATCAATCATTATTATTATGTTACCTGTGAATGCTTTGGTACAGATCTTGAGGGACAATTCTGTGAAAAAGAAGGTAAGGGAAACATAATTTTTAATTTTGTTTCTAAGTTTCAGGTGTATAATAGATGAAAAGATTTGGTGTCTGACAATCAAAAAATACAGACATCATTTTTAGAACTCTAAGAAAACTATCGTGTTGAAAACAAACCTGTTTCATGAATCTTCCTCTCATGTAGTCTGCTCGCTCTTGTCTCTCCACTGTCCTTGGACCTTATCTCTTGATCTAGGCTTGTCTGCCAGAATATATAGCTTCTGCTTTCCTTTGTTATGTCTGGTCCGATTAAGATTGAATTTGTCATTTTGTCACCTGACTTGGGCCTGAGACTTATTGGCCAGTTCTGATTCCAACATATTAGGGGCCACTCCAAATCCAAGCATTTACTGATGCCACCCAAACGGGGTGCATTCTGATTCACCCAGAAAGTATATTGCATCACCAATTTTTTTCTTGTTCTTGATGAATGTACATCAAGCAGAATGAATCATTGAACAAATTATTTTCCAAGTGGAAATAATTGTTACTATTGAACCAATAAAGTGTTGCATTATTTCCTAAATTTTCCACACAAGAAGATAATGGAAACTTAATGTGATCCACTTCAATGGAAATTACAGTAATTCCTGATATGATTTCATTCGATGACCTTGGTGATATCCCTGGCCCTCTCTCTTTCACGTGTGCCTGTTTGTCCAAATATACAACTTCTGCTTTCATTTGTTTTGTCAGGCCTAATTTAAATTAGATTTGCCGTTTTTGTCACCTACTTGATATTCATCAGCCACTTCAAATTCCAATCCGGTTGAGGGCCACTTCAAATTTTATTACCACCTACACTGAGCATTCTACTACACCAATTTTTTCTCGTTTCTCTCAAATGTACATCACCGAACAAATTATTTTTCAAATGGAAATGATTGTTGCTATCAAACTAATGAAGTGTTGCAGTTTTTTTCCAACATTTTCCGCACAATAAGATTCTGGAAAGAAAATGTTTGATGATTACAATCCACTTCTTCGGAGTATTCAGTAATTCCTGATTGAATTCCTTTCCATGAATGAATCCTTTTGTTTACTTGTTAACTACCTGAGCACACCTGATCTCATTAGCAGTAATTTCTATCTAATTGTTTTTTGTATGAGTTTTGACGTAATGTTTCTTCCTTCTCCAATTATTCTCATTGAATTCTTGGATTTTCTGTTCCAATTGTTTAAACTGCTTCCATTTTATTTTTTTCAAATAAATAAAGATTTCTGCCTCATTGAGATTTCAATTTTTCCTTTCTACTCGATGTTAACAAAGAAATTTTGTTCAAGCAGATGTCATGTGACCTTATTTTATTTGTGCAAAATAATAAGCACTTTTTTCTACCCATGTTCTTAGTATCTGCCACCCTTGTTTTGTTATTTTTACTGTTTACATTGCATTATTTCTTCATTTGTACGACACCCCGGGAAGTTTGCTTCGGGGATCTTTTTATTTAACCCACCCACTATCCAATTAAAAAGTTTATCGTGACTTTTTGAAAGATTAGTCTTGCTCATCAAGCTGGCAATTAACCTTCCTTGATTAACTCAGATAATTACAATTTCATTTTTAAAAAAAAAAGAGATGATTATAATACCAGGACTCTGCCCAGTAACTGAGAAATGGGTGGAATATAAAGGTTAGGATTATGCTTATACTGGGATGTGTGCTTTGAATTGTGCCCAAACCCCCAGAATCAAGATTAGATAAGCCACAAATCCAAAGAAGGTTTGAGGTTCTATAGATGTGGGTCTTTGAGGATACTGAGACATGACAGAGTAAGAACAGAGATACACTAGGAACTGTGCAAACTACTTTGGTTTGACCCAGTGAACAAATGATAGCACAAACCAGACTGGGTTGAAAATAAAAAGGTACAGGGGATTTAGAGTTCCATACCAACCACCCTATCTAAGCTAGACAACCTGATCTGATAAAAGAGGGCCTGCCAGATTGTGGATGTGGCTGTATTAGCAGACCATAAGTTGAGGGAGAAAAAATTGGCAAAAAAAAAATAGGATGTTGCTGACCTTAACACTTCTGTGGTCAGGATAATCTCTATTTTTCTTCAAATCTCCAATCCCTCCAATTTTACCCTCTCCCAATTCAGGGTGCCAGCCTGCTTGCCTTGAAAATCGGCATTTAAAATCTTGGCCTTGACCACTGGTGCTGGGGAAGAATAAACTACTATCACGTATTCTCTTCATCTTGGCTCCTGAGAATTCGTTATATATTGATCAATTGAAACTTTGATCTCTTATTAATTTACTGTTATCTTTCCAACTTTTGTTTTGACAATTGAATCTCTTCTTCCAATCTTTGATGTAGTCAGCTGATCTATTCTTCAGCCCTTGTCAGGTGCATAGTTCAAGAAAAGAGGCAAACCTTTCTTTTTATCATGCCAAGAAGAATTGCAGTCATTAATATACTAACCAGACCAATCCATTTGAGCAGCATTAACTGCACAGATATAACCATATCATTCAAGTAAGCAATCAGTCTTTGTGATCATCATGGATACGAAAAAGAGATTTGATAGTCTGAACAGAAGTTGGAATGTTAATGCTGTGGTTTCTAACCTTTTCATTACCAAGACCCTTTTTATTTAAATGAATTTTCCCACGCTTTGAAAGGTCTGCCTGCTCAACAACATGGACCCCCGTTATACCTTTGTGGAACTTTAGGGGTCTATTGACTCCAGCTTAAGAACTGCTGTGTTAATGACTCTTCTCAAAATTATAAACAATGCTGTTATTCATATATATATATATATATATATGTATAGATTTATAGACAATCCTGTTATTGTTGTTTTGTTTTTATTTTCTCAGGTGTGACCAAAGTTACCCTTCGTGGCTATGAATGGCTTACTTATAAATTATATGATGCAGATATAGAGACTGACCCAACAATTGAAATATCAAGGATTAGCATGGAATTCAAGGTAATGA
This sequence comes from Thysanoteuthis rhombus, assembly GCA_963457665.1. NCBI lineage: Eukaryota > Metazoa > Mollusca > Cephalopoda > Oegopsida > Thysanoteuthidae > Thysanoteuthis > Thysanoteuthis major. The sequence goes on along the minus strand of OY735235.1, from coordinate 43,546,675 downwards.
TTATACTATTATTATGCTTGGTTGAATGTATGACTATTACACATTCTGATTATTATTCATTCTCCTCGGATCTTTCGTTCCCACCAACCTTTGTAATGTAATGAACCAAAGTAAAATTAGAAGAAGTTGCTTATGCTTGAATGGGATCAAAAGGGGTTCAACATTCACTAAAACTGTCATTAAATCATTACTCGTCCCTCAGAAATCTGAAGCGTAAAAATCAAGTCATAGTAGTTGTAGACCACAGGGATAGAAACAGATAGCAAAAGTAATCACGTACTCTAATGATTGTAAGTGAGTTCAATCCTCATTGGATCTATCACTATTGATGGTCTGATACAAAACTGTTATGTTAATAAATGATGTGTAAAAGAAAACTGGTTGGGATACATATCATATAGCAATGATCAAGCAAGCTAATCTTGCTGGCTGTTTTTGGCAGGTTCAATCCTCATTGGATCTCCCATTATAGATTGTTTGATATCAACTCATGCTAAATCATTATACATATATAATGACCATTTTGCTTTTTCTGTCCATGACACTGGACTCTTATTTGAAACTATGGATTCTTTAAATGAAACAAATTCACTATTTTTTTTTTTTTTTTTTTCATTTTGTGAAAAAATTGTTTCATAAAAATCCAAGTATATGTGTGAATCTTTGCAAGGGTATTGACTAACTAATAATAACAGATATTTTTGTTTTGTTTACTTATGTATAAGTAGATTCATTCCATCAATGATAAATAATTTTTTTTAAATGATATACTTCAATTGTGGATGGGTTATACAAGATTAATGATGGAATTTTAGTTGTTAACACAGAATCTCCATGGGTCCAGCTGCTAAATAAATAGGTAAAAGTATGTGTGTGTGTGTGTGTGTGTGTGTGTGTGTGTGTGTATGTGTGCATATAGATATATCAGTTAGTCAGTATCCTAATAATGAATAAAGGATTTTCAACTTGATCTCCTTCATTGTCAATGCACTTGATTCAATTGTGAATGCTAATCACATAGATTGAATTTCATCTTTCTATTTAATCAGCCTTTTAAGATTCATTGTTAGACATAGGCCTTTCCCATGTAAGTTAGACGTGGGGGTGGTAGAAAGAGCCCTACCCTGCCATGCTGGCCATGACATGCCAGAGTGAGAGTTGGATTCATGCCTGTCTGAAGAGCATTAGTGCAAAGTGAACACAAACTATCTCAGCTCACCTATCCCATTCTCTACGCTGTTAACCACTGGGCCACTCTTGCACCTCGGTGGAAATCTCAGATGAAAATTCAATATAGCTGTCAGGAAACATATTTAATGATCCACCTTTATAGAGTGTGTGCATGTGTGTGTATAAGATCCAACCAATACAATGTCTTGGGAACAACTGCTACGTTCAGACAAGAGCAAAAAAATGAAACAAATCAATAGTCCGAATCAGGGGTCCGCAAACTTATGGGGCAATGGGCTGGATTATAGATATTTTTTATCCTGCAAGGCAAATGAAATAACAATCATACTAGGCTATGGGAACATCGTGTTATTTAATTATAATCTTTTTAATTACAGGAGTATCTACTCACAGAAACCCCCACAAAGTATCAATTAATGAGAATTTTGAAATTATTCTTTTGAGAAGAAAATATTGTCAAGTTGTATTTCAAATTTTGCGTGTATTAATAGAATAGCAGGAATGTTTCTCTGTAAAACATTGATTGAAAAATCAAACTTTTATTCTATTTTTTGAATCAAATTTTATTATTAATTTTGTGTAGCTTTTACCTTCATCCTAATTTGCAGTTACTTTTTATCACAACTTTGACTTATACCATTATCCCATGGCAAAGACTAAACAGCACAATTGGCAAATAAAGTGTAAGCCCACAGTGAGAATTGAACTTACACCCAGAGGGGGCAGAGTATATACAGGATGAAGAGAGCTAGTCGAAATTGATTATAATGTTGCGATACTTCATTCAAGAATAAATTTGAAAAGAATTTCAAAATATAGTAGTATTAAAAGACTATTAAGTCTGAATTGTTTATATCAACAAACATGGAATATTGGTTAAAAGGTATTGATTGTAAGGTGTAAAATCAGCTTTTCTTCAACTGTAAAGTTCCTGTGGCTGAATGGTTAAAAGTTTCCAGGCGTATTCTAGTCCTCTCTATCTAGAGGGTGTGAGTTTGATTCTCACTGTGGGCTTCCTCTTTATTTTTTGATTACACTGTTTAATCGCTGCCATAGGATTACTGTCTGATTCAAAGTTGTTATAAAAAGCAAATTAAAATTGGGATAAAGGTACAAACTGGTCTAAATTATTAATGCTGCAACACTTTATCCAAGAATAGATTTGAAAAAAATTGAAAAAATATTGTTGTATTTACTTATTTTATTGTTCACTAACAAAAGATAGATAAGGAAGACAAAGAATTTTTATATGCAACATCTTGTGTTCAATAAAGTCGATGGATGGGGTAAAATGGGTCTGTGGGTTGAATTTGGCCCATGGGCTGTTGTTCGTCGACCCCTGGTCTGGAAAATTCTTGGAATGATAATGACTCATCTCAAAATTACAGGTGTATTCTAAATTGTAGAATTGAGGAAGTACAGAGTACAGGTCTAGCTGACCTCATTCAATATTGTCTGTACTCTTTCAGAGAAAACCATGCAAAGCAGGAATCGGATCAATATCAGGAGGGAACTACAAATCATCAAAGATGTTCGGCTTGGCTCCCAAATTTATCTTTTAGCCACACCCACCACATCATCATCGACCAACTCAACAAATCGACATTTTCTACGCAGTTTTCTCTTTAGCTCAACTTCCAGTGAACAACGCAAATTATCAGCTTGCGAAACATGGAAATGACAAATTAGTTTCACATTTATTTTTGCCTTTTCAAAAATTCTAACACTTTTGATTGCTATTTCACTTTTTGAACAATAAATCTGTCCATAGAGAATCCAGCCATTTTAAATATTTTGAGATGTGGTTGATATTACTTGGCAACTAATCATAGGGGACAATACTGCCTCCCCCCCCACACACACACACACACTGTCAGACTGCTTTGGGGGGAAAGAGTTTCAATTAACATAACTTAGGGAGAAGATATTCAAATAGCCAGACTGCGGGGGGGGGTATATTAAAGTGACCTATATGGGTTATAATGTAAGAAATGAAATTCAGCTTCAAATAGATCATTAGAAACTGTCAATCAAAACTGTCAGCTTGGGTCTCATCAATTTTCAAGTTGGCATCGCTGGCTGGCATAGCATGGCTAGCTGGCTGGCTCGCCCAAGACAGGCACCTGCCACAGTCATCCGACACGCTGGCTCGCTGGCTGGCTGGCTGGCTGGCTAGTTCTGTGTGCAGGCACTAATAGAGCTAGAGGGATGGAACTTTCAACATTTACTCTTTATTATGTCTGCAAAATTTTTTTTCTCTTTAATTCCCCTTCTAAATAGGTTTTTAGTAGTAGGTTCAATTTGCAATGTAAGTCTATGCCAAATTGATCCTTCATTTGTGTCCAGCAGCATTCACATTCATTTTTTGAAAATTCAGTCTTTTTCATCATCACTATCCAACAAATGGTGAGAGGAGACATGCAGACATTGGTCATCTAAGGGTTTCTATCGAGTGACTAAGCAGACCTTGATTTTGTTTTGTTTGTTTTCCAGACTGACCGTAAGACCGGAATTTTGCTGTATGCTGTTGGAGGTGCTCCTCACTATTCCCATATCATTGCTTTGCTACACAGTGGCTTCGTCAATGTGTCTATCGCCTTTGAAAATCAGGATTGGGATTTTAGCATCAGTATCGAATTGGACAGGAATCGGTGAGTCTGCAAATTCCCAGAACGATTCTCTTGGAGCAAATCGTTACAAAACGTACAACTACCGGCATTATCATTTTCGTATTTTGTGGATGACTGTGATGCTTTTTTTTTTATTTTTTTTTTTTTTCTCTCCAAATCATCATCGACATCCGCTGGGAGGGCAAGTTGGAACATTGGATCATATCCCCCCCCCCGGATCAGTACTTCTCAATGAGGGAAAGTGGGTTTGTAAGTCGGATCCTTACAGGGGCCGGGGATCAAAGGGTCACAATAATCAGTGACAGCTTTGGATGAGTCACAATTTGAGCGCTCCCCCATTCCTTACCTGACAATCAACAACCAGGTATATCTTTTTGTCTCCCCCTCCCCCCCGCCCTGGAATACATCACCCCCACCTCCCCCATCCCCTGCGGATGCCAATGATGATAATCTTCATCAGCCATTCTAAGTCCACTATCGGACAAAAACCTTTCCCGGCTCCACCCATGCCGACTGCATCTGTGGATTCCTCTGCAAACATTTTCATCTCATCGTCTGTCTGGTCCTCTACTGTGATTGCTTTCTCATGGACACCATTCAACCAACCTTTTGCATCATCTGTTATCTTTCCTTGTTATGTGTCCTGCCCACCTCTCTTTTTGTGGCTTAATCACTTCTATGATATCACTTATTTTGGTCTGTTCTTGAATCCATGTTGATCTCTTTCTACCTCTCAAGAGTTATTCCTAGCTTTGCTCTTTCCATTGATCTTTGTGAGACTTTGAGTTTAAAAACCGTTTTCTTCAAATATTTCTGACTTTTTCATTACAGCCAAAAAAATGTTAAATCTTTTTTAAATTTATTTTTTGTTAGTATTTGTATGTGTGTGTGTGTCAGGGTTGTCATTTGGTATTTTTCAGGGCTAGAATTGAGCAAATCTGGTACTGAACAAAAATATTTGGTACTGAAAATAAAGATTTGGTTCTGAAGAAAAATGTAGAAAACATGTATTTTGATCCTCTTTTTGTTCAAGCTTACTCTGATGATAGATTTCAAGTCATTTGATTTTTTTTTTTTTGATACTGAAGCTTCTTGATTTGGTCCCAAGCATAGTTTCCTCCGTGCTGTGTGCATGCACACACATTTTGCATCAAGGGTACATAGGAGGTCAGTGTGCATTCGAAAGATTTCAGTTCCTGTCGATATCTTTCTGGGTTTTCAATTGAGAAAATATTGATTCATGTCAAATTGAAAGTGCACTTAAACTTCTGTCACAGGAAAAGGAAATTGCACAACAAGACCATTCAAATTTGGTTTTGTACAGCGGATTATAAATATATCAAGGACTCACCACAAGTTCCACGCAAATAGATTCTTCATAAGAACATCTGATGTGTGAAATGAACTCCCTTCTGAATGTTTTGCAGACGAGTACAATCTTGACATCTTTTAATCTAAAGTGAACAATCATCCTATGTTGGTCTTTTTAGTTTTCTTTTTAGTATTTCATCTTTTAATGTTTCCAACCTGACGATCTCAACATCAGTAACCTATTTATGATTTTTTTTTTTAATGTTCCTAATTCTGTGGCTTAAATAACTCCCTTCTCGATAAACCTTTGATGTATAAAGTGTCCAAAAGGCTTTGCTTAGGGTAAGATGGGTGTTACTACTTGGATGCACACACACTTGTGTATGTGTGATTTTGTTCTTTCTATTCATGTAATTTGATCTTGGTCTTGAATTGCAGATTTGCCCAAAATGAATTCACACTAGCGGTTGATCATTTGCTTGAACTTCTGGAAGTTAACCATCATTCAACGAATCATCTTTATAAATGTTAATATAAGAACACAATCATTTTTTGATAGTTATGTATGAAATGTTGTTTGTTTTTTTTAATGATAAGCTAAAGGGTGAAATTTTTGAAAATTGGTAAGAATTAAATCCAACTATGAGCCATTTGAAGCAAATATTTGTCTCCGATGATCCTCTAATTATATGTCACCTCTGTAAAATTCTTCAGATTTCATAACAAATTCAGTAAAAGTACAAATTATGGCTTCTGTATCATTGAACCTTTCATTACAGACATGAAGCTCAAAATGCTTGAGAAGTTAATCTTCAAGAGAAATGTCAGGTGAATATGGAGGATACTGGGAAACTTCATACCTCAATTTTTGAACTACATTATATCCTAATTTGAAACCGTACTTGAAAATTAGCCCGACTCCTTAGGTAGAGACCATTAATGTTAAGGGCTCAAAAACCTCTAATAAGAACCAATCATATCTATCTAAACTAAATCTACAAAGCAAAAAGCAATTACATAAGTAAATCTTTCACGTAAAAACCTAATATAAGATCAGATTGCATGACATGGACTCAGTTCACCCATTTCGATTTTCCATGCAGTTAACAGTTAGGCCACCCGCTGTTCCTGCAACTTACATTAAGGATTATAAATAATTTACCAGCTGAGCATTCGCTCATTCATTCTGGTTTCACTTTGCTAACTTTTACTCATTTGGTTCTCTTACCAGCACTTACAGAAGTTTAACTCAAAAATATTCTTACTAGGATACTATAAGCATAGATCCTTTTATAGTGTGTGTGTGCATATGTCACTCTCTATCTATATGTGTGTATATATTTATACTTATGTATGTGTGTGTGTATATATGTATATCTATTTGTGTATATATATATAAATATCTATATATATATATATATATATATATATATATATATATATATGTATATGTCTATGTGTGTGTGTGTCTGATTATGGGATGGATAAGTTACATCCAACATAATGCTGAAAAATTTATAGACAACAAGGAAAATCAGAAGTTGGGTGAATAGGTATTTATTCAATATCTATCCCCTATCCAACATAGGAGGCTGGTGACAGATGAATGAACACCCTCATCCCAAGTGACTTTTTATACAATTTCAACATGGCCACCCACTAATGACTTCAAACACAGTCAAACACTTACAAAAAATTTATAACTCCACTGCTGAGAGGTCTTCCCATCTCCATTTTCTGATCACGCATACAAGTATGTATATGAATATATAAGTATATATAGTTTCAAATAATATAACACTCTCATGAATATTTTGTCAGATTATACATCCATTTCTTGATAATATATACGTATGTGTATATATATATATATATATATATATATATATATATATATATATATATATATATATATATATATATATGTGTGTGTGTATATTGATGTAATGTATCTACCATCCTATCATGTATACTCAGAATGTCTCCTTATGTCAACGTTTTTGACAGGACTGCATTCAAAGCAGAAACTGGCAGCAGATTGAAATGTAGCTCTGATATCAATATTCACTCCCCCACCCCCAACCCTGAAGATTGCCCGACCAACCCCAGTAGAAAAAAGGTGTAGAAAGAAAAAAGTTCTTACAGCATTTTTTCTTTGTTCATTTTTTTTTTTAATATTCTTGGTACCTCCTTGTCTGTCTTGAAAGAAACTTTAAATTACATTTTAAAAATCAATTTGTTTTATCGATCCTATAACCTTGGGGGGTAAGCCGGATGTAAAAGTAGGTTTGTGTTTCCTTTTGGAGATATATTCATGTTACTAAAAAGTCATAATGTAAGTTAATATATACTGAGAAAAAAAAGTCATAGGAAAAAAGTTATAACTTAAGTTTCAGGCGAGGAAAAAAGTCATTAGGTATCTTTGATGGAATGGTTATTTAATTTATTCGATATAAAGTAATAAAATAAGTAATTGAATGTTGAGCAAGCGTTTTCAAACTGATCTCACAGACCATTTGCTAGTGTAGTAACTTGTTTCCTCTATAGTGTTTGGAGGCGCAAAATTTTCTCTAAGCTATAATGCAGGTCAATCAAAAATTATGCCCACCCCTAGGGTATAGTGCAACTGTGCCTTGTCCTCTTGGCTCTCAGAACCTTTTCTATGCCTCTAGCCATAACTGCCCCTTGGGGCTGTCTTTGTGCCCTGGGCACTGAGAACCTTTGCTATGCCTCTAGCTTTAACTGCCCCTTGGGGCTGTCTTTGTCTCTTGGGCATTGAGAACTTCTGCTATTCCACTGGCCATTTAAATTTGATGTAGAGTGATGGCATGAAAGCTAATATCATGGACTTTTGCTAGGTTAATGAGTCTGTTCTTCATTTAGTGACTCGTTCTTATGGCCTTGAGCCAGACTTTGCCAAGTTAGATAAATATCAGAAAATATGGCTGTAAGTATATGTAAAAATAATTCTTAGTATCATTCTGCTTGTTTGAATGTACAGCCGTTATTGCTTTCTAATTGATTCATATCTTGTCTGATGTCTTCTGATAGCAATAAAACTCCATTTGATCTATCTGCTCTACCATATTTTTGAGTTTCATTACTCCTTTCCCCTTTTCATGTTTCACCACTCTACAGAGTGATTAAAGAAGGCAAGGAGTCAATGACTGTCCATAGAAACTAAGACTAGTAAAGTTTGAATTCTCCTCATATCTTTAATCCTTTCTCTTACCCTGAGCCTAAACATTGTTATAGTAATAGGAATATAGAAAGATAGCAAAAATACTCAATAATGATGATGACAGATGTATTAGTTTCATTTGTCTTTGAATGCTATAATAGTTGATGTAGATACATTTCCTTGGGTAATGAATTACTTTAACCGAATTAAATACTTTGATTGCACAAATATATATCATTTTGCCTAGACAACATAAATAGAAAAAACAATTAAAGGAAATGTGGTTGCTGTGGGAATCAGGCCAAATGATACATTCACCGTATTATAACAGGAGATCATTTCAAGTACAGTTTCTATATGATATAGCACAATTTATAATTATTTCTGTCGGATTAAGTATACATTTCTTGAAATTATAATTGTCCATGTTGAAAGAAACAAGTCGAATAGATATAGACAATGAATGAACAAAAACGAGAATTCGGAGTTGAAAACAGTTATTTGGGTCTCTGCATTACTGGCAGCTGTTTAGCTCAATGGTGAGAGCAATGAGGATATCTTAATCGTCAACACCAGCAGAATTTCTGTTGGTCCAGATAGTTGATAATAATAATCATAAATCTTATAATCTATCAGTAATCATTTTCCTGAAAGATTTAGATTATTTAAAACAGGTCTGGTTAGTCACTCAATAGAGACCATCATGTGACCACAGGAATATAGGCAGATACCGAAAGTAATCAGCAATGACAGATAAATTACTTCTATTTCATGATCACACAAATATATATGCGAAACAAATGATGATTTCTCAATGGTTGACACCCTTGGTAATTCCATAGATCCTGCTAGTATAGATTAATGCTGTAATGTGTTTGAAGATGAGAAAGTTTTCAAAAACGTTTTCTCTGGGTGTGCATCACATTTAAAGTAAGGAAGACCAACAAAGAAGGTCAAATTAGGGAATAATGATCAAGCGGTGTCACTTTCTACTAACCTTCACTTCAGAAAGATTTTCACTGAAATCACTAGTAAATTGCTTCCTTTTCTGAAACTTTGAAAAAATCATCCAATCACCCACCCACCCTACACCCATAGCCTCAAACAGGGTTTTTGTAAAATTAAACATCCGGCATGCTGTTTAAAAAAGCACATATTCACCCCTCCCATTTCTTTTTAAAAACCAGAGAAAAACTCTAAAAATTTGAATATCACAAAGTTGGGAGAGGTATATGTATTTATTCACTCAATGTGGCTCTTCGTTCATACATTTCCAAAAGTTCTTAATGTATTTCAAAGACATTTTCTGGGAAGCTGGGCCATGGGAAAAGGAAGGATTGATTAGATTTGGGGCGGATCCAGGATTTTTTTTTTACATATCCCTTGCATTGTAGCTATGCAGTATGTCCACACAATATCTCCAAAAGTCCTCAATGAATTTCAATGACATTCTGTCGAAGGGTAGGCTATAGGCTAAGAAAGAAGTAATTAGATTTTATGGCATATCCAGGAAGTTGTTCAGTGGTGAATATCAATCACATAGATCAAACAATATACAATGAAAATTTCAGATCAAAATTCAGCTAATAATTATGTGGAATGCGACTTATTTATCCACCCTCTGTGTGTGTGTGTGTTTATATATATATATATATATATATATATATATATATATATGGGTGCCAGTGTTTGCATGTACGTATGTTCAGATATAAAAATGTGTGTCTAAATGTTGATATAACTCTTTATGAGACTAATATATATATGTGTGTGTGTATGTATGTATAATCAGAAAGATATACTCTACACATTCCCTGGTAGAACCATTCTTAAAAAATGGTTATACCATGAAACACATGTAGAGTATATCTCTCTGATTTTATCTAATTATAATGTTGATCTGTTTTGGTTTAAAAACGTGATACATTTTTGATAAATATTAAATCATAGGAATTCAATAACATTTATTTTATTCTGTGAATAAATTTCTTTAAAAAAACGAGTAGTATTATTGATATATATGTATAAAGAGAAAGTGACAGTGTGGACACTGAAATCAACGTTTCTGGGATCTTCAGGCCATTAAAACAACATCCAGGAAGCAAGAGTGTCTTGTCTTTCTCTATATTAGTATCCCTAACAATATTATAGAAAATGAAATGATAACTTTCTTTTATCCACTTATAACTGCATTTCTCATTGTCTTTGTTCCGATTTATAAAACAACCGTACGTCGAAAGTTGAAAATTGTCTTCTACTTTTACATTGCATCTACGTTAAAGCATTTACCTTTAAACCCTTCCGAGACTCTTGTGACGTATATATATCATTAGTTTTCTATGAATGCTGAGATATATATGTCACGTTGATCTCTTTTAATAGTATTCTGAGACATTTCAACTCAAGCATTGAAGCACCTTAATAGGTTGGTCTTGAAAGGGTTTAGACAGCAACATTCCAACGATTGGTTTTCCATCAATGTTAATTTCCTGATGTTCAAGTCAAAAAATCAACTGCTGTTAACCATTGTCCCTTCATTTCTATTTTATTTAGTTCAGCAGAAACTTTGGAATCTGTGATTTTATGTACAAATTATTCCAGCAATGCTTTCTATCTAAAGCAAATAAATTGTTATTGATAAATGTAACCTGTCATTGCAGTCAATAATTGAACAACCATAGCATCAAAATTTTAAGTCATGTAAAGAAAATTCCATGACATCTAAGTTCTGTATAATTTGAATGTCATTGATAAACTATACCCACCACCATCAGCAGCAGCAGCAGCAGCAACAGTCTCTTAACGTCTGTCATTGGACATAGACCTTCCACAGGATTTGCCACACTTCTCTATCATGGGTGTTATGGAGCCAGTACTTTCTGAATTTGTTGAGCTTTTCTCTCCATCTAATATTCTGCTGGCCTCGGTTGCACTTGTGATTTCTGGGGATCCATGTCATGAGTCGCGATGTCCATCAGTTGTCTGCCATTCTTGCAACATGGCCAGCCCACTGCCATTTGAGATTTTTAATGGATTCTATGATGTCCCAGTCTATGATGTCCTTGTCTTTTCCCAGATTTATTGTGCTGTCTTGTGGTCTCTCCATGTGAGGCTCAGCATACCTACTATAATAAGGCCTAAAAAAGGTTGAAAAAGCTTTTTTCTCAAAAATCTATAAAAAAAAATAAGTATTTTTAGATTGGGTTCAGTGGAGTGCTAATTTTCAAGTCTGTAGATAAAACAGTATGGCCAGGAGCACTGGAAAACAGAAACACACACACACATATTAAAAAAAGGATAAAACTCTTTGCCACTTTTGGTGCCTACGGTTGTTCAATTTTGTGAAAAGTCTTTAACATTCAAGGAGTTTTTTGGACAAGCTCATTTTTCTTGTTGAAATCTATTGTCCAAATCTTTTGGCCAATCCATCCTATGGCTTTCATCAGATTAGTTTGGATTTCAACTCAATGTGGTTTTCACTGTTCAACAGAAGAATGAGTTCAATTATCTGAAAATCTCAATGAATCTCACTTATGTATCTAAATACCAAGCATTTTCATCTTCTTTGTCGACTTCTATTTAAACATTCTATGCTTGATACATTCTTTCTTTTTTTCTTTTTAATTTAAATTGTGTGAATCCGGGAGTAAATGTTGGCTACATAGTTATTCCAGATGAACACAATTTCAATTAAATTTAATATAATTTCAAAAGCTACATAGAAAGTGTCTAACGTGAAAATCCATTCATGACAGAAAAGATGAATATTCTGATCTATAAAAAAAAAAAATTTTATGAAAATACTTTATTTTTTTGTTTTAGGTGGATTATTGTTCATAGTGCAGTTGTTTTGTTTTTTGTTGTTTTTTTTAATCTGTTTATTTATTTATTTCTATTTATTTTTTTTTCATCTCAAACTTTTAGCCAGTTCATTTTCTGGCCTTTGTCTGAAGAAATTTCATCTGGTGCTATGCCGTATGACGGTTTGTTATCTGAGAAAGAAGAAAAAATAGACAGCAAATATGAGGATAGTTAAAAAACAAACAGTCATCATTATGAGAAGTTCTTGTAATTTCTTATTTTCCCTACATTTATAGATACTTTTTTAACTATTTTTCCCACAATGTAAATGAAATTTAAAACAAGAAAAAGAATCTAATGGAAATTATCTTTTAGAAAGATTTTTATAAAAAAATGAATTTTCCGAAAGATAATTTAAAAAAAATTCCATAATCTCAATTTCAAATTTTTCCAATCTATTTGACCATTTTCTGTTTCAGCTGTTTTACACATAACTATCTCTAAAGGATAGATAAAATATAATATTTGACAAAAAGAATTTACCACATTTAATGGCATAAATAAGAAAAAAACTTTTCCACCCTAAAATGACTCAAAGTGTAAACATAACCTCTGTTGTCCAGCCCCCAATTGGCTGGAACTTGAGGTATTAGAGAAAAACTAGGTGATAAATGAGAAGAATTATAGGAAATATATTTCATTAATATTCTTTGGTAAAATCAGGGAATCTCATGACCCACCAAATAGGGTATATATTACAAGTGCCCCAACAGCTGCTCTCCCCCACTAATACAAGTTAACCTTATTTTCTAGAATTTCCTTTACTGAAGACATTTTGTTTTAGCAATAACTTCTAAATTTAATATTCTTGTAATTCTTCCATTGCTTGAGTATCTTTATTTTGTAATTTTCTAAACAATTGACAATGAAACAATAATACAAATCCATTAGTATTATTCATGATTTTAAAAAGTTGATCCATTGTATCTGAACCCTATGCTCAGATGAAGCCACAAAAGGAAAAGACACTGAATTTATGATTGTTGATCATGAATTAGCCTAGTAGCAGTCTTTAATTTCTTGCCTCTCCTTCGTGTTAATTATCCCCACCTGATTCAACTAATTTTATTCTTTTTTCCTTACCCACAATCAAAGAGCATTTTCTGACCTCTTTATTTACATTGTCTGATAATTCCCCAAATCTGACATGATTCGTAGAGATGTCAATACAGGAAAAACATTGGTTACATTCGTATTGGCTGTAATGAAATCATACCAGAAGTAATGGTCAATAAAAACTGGTCTCTATTGAGCTAAATCCATTTCAAGAGACTTGCTCTTACCATTCGGTTTGATTATCTCCCCTTCCCAAATTAAAAAAGATTTTTTTTTTAAATTGAGAAATTTGTAATTATCCATCAATAAACTGGAATTATAAATTGAAATTATATATATATATATATAAACATGTGTAAATTATATAAATGAATATAGATGTATGTCAATTCAAATATATAAATTTATACAAAATATAAACCTGAATTATAAACTAGTGCCTGCATTTCCTGAGGGAACTGCAAGTATAACAGTGCTGCAGGATAGCCCCTACCTCCACAAACCTTAATGATAGCAAAAACAATTTACAACCTTCACAAGGGATGTAACCAAATACTTTAAAGGTCTAAAAATGGTAGAAAGTAAGGTTCCATTTCAGCAATATAGTTATAACAGTATAGTTACATTGTAAATAGAACTCCACCTCTAAAACCATTTCAAAATCAACTTATTTCAAAACTGCATGCTAGTGCAATATATGACATTCATCATCATCAGTCCCTTAACATCCGTCATTGGACATAGACCTTCCCTAAGATTCGTCACATTTCTCTATCATGGACATTGTGGAGCCAATACTTTCTGAATTTGTCTCCATCGAGTACTTTACCAGTCTCAGTTGTGCATGTGATCTCTGGGGATCCATGTCAGGAGTCGTGGATTGGGACGGCATTGATATCTCAAAAAACTGTAGGAGTAGAAGCAGTGCCTGAAATGAACCAGACAAGAATCAATAATCAAAATGCATAGAACATCACCAATGTGCTTGCATATGTGCAATCATACTAATTAAGCTTATGAAAACTGTTGATGAAAGTGAAGGGCTGATATCAATGCTGGCCCTTTTGTCGTTGGTAAAATATCCTTGTCATTGAATGAGACAAGGTTGTTTGTTGTATTGTCTATAACTTTGAAGAGTCCTTAACATTCCAATTTTTGTTTGGACTAACCTTCCTTGACTGGAAAAAGGAAGGTTTGCCTCTTTTTACAAATTATACTCCTGACGAGGGCTGAAGAATGGATCAGCCAGAACATTGTATTGACAAAAATCTAAGATGCAAAGAAGGGATTCAATTGTCCAAACAAAATTTGGAGTTGTTTGTTGTTTTGTTGTTTTTATTCTTGGCTGTGAATGCCTGATCATTGACCCCTGCTTGTTGAATAATCAGTGTTTGTTTCTGGATAAAATTAATTTCTGTTTTATGTATTTTTCAGGACTGATGGGTAAGCTGTGTGCCATTGTTTGCATGCAAAATTAGTTTTTTTTCTTTTCTGAGTGTTTTTTTTTCCTTCTCTTTGAAACATTGCAACCAAATTTTGCTTTGAGGTTCTGTCTTCTGCAGTCATCAGGTTTTGTCTGTTTAATGAAGAATGGAAGAGACTGCACTTACTAACCTTCCCAAGTTTTTATTACTAGACTTTTTTCACTATTTAGAAGATTATTTTCTTTAATTCCCAATTAGCAATTTGCTATTTACAGAATTTTATAGCATATGAGACCTCCCTTTCCCCACCTGAAAAATGGCAGTAAAGGTAATCGTAACCTTTGTTGTCCAGCCCCACATTCGCCAGAACTGGGGGAGGGCTAACAAAGACTGAGTGATAAATGAGAGAAATTCAATAAAGATGTTCATGTGATTTATTTACCATCGAATACGGAAGATTTTATTTTGTTGTGTGTGTGTGTGCTTTTAGATACCGTATTTGATGGTATACAAAGCACATGGGCAAAAACCGAGTGTCCTCATCATGTGAGATATTCAGGAGATACTGAAATAAAGGCCGAAAATACCAGTTAGTTAATACTGTACTCCTAGCAGTACCTAAGTATTAAATGAAAAAAATAGTCATTCTGTAGTTTAGATTTTGACAAAGATTACAAACAATTTGACATTAGATCTGTGTAATTTTACAAAAATAAGAAATCAGGCAAAATCTTCCTACCATCATTTCAAAGCTTTAGGATGAAACATACTTTTAATTCTCAGCTGTTGTGTCAAGGAGGAGAGGCCATCTGGGTTTCCAACTCTTGAAATTCCAACATGAATCATTCAAAAATATTCTGCTGAAAGACATGAGCTGTACCATGTTTGATTAAACAGTTTTATGTTAATCTCTCAATCTAAAATACAGCATACTTTATTAAAAACTCCCCAGACACAGAAAACTGAGACTCTTTCCACAGATTCCTATTAACGTCCTATTTGCTGGACTAGTAGAACAGAAGATGGAAGTAACGTAGAGGTAGCATTGGTAATATAAATCTGACCGTATGAAAAGACAGAATCTATCATTCAGGTCGACAACTTTTACCAACTGCCTCTCAGACTTATTGCAAGTTATGGCAAAGCCGAGTCTGACAGGAAATTGCAGACTTTTGAAATCCCAGGGCAAATTAACGTTTCTCTCCATAAACTTATCTGGATATAATTGTAGCTCCCAAGACATTGGACATCATATTTTTGATGATATGTCTTGTGCCGTTGTAAAGTTTTGGTGGATCGAGATTAGGAAGTAACGATCGGTGCTCCAAACTTCATCATCAGATTATATGGAGGGAATCCTGCTAGTTTAAGGGCTTCAAGAAATTCAATCCTTATGTGGCCATTTCTTCTAAACAGGTTTGCATACAAAGGACAAAATATTGTATATGTTTGATTCTATATTTGTATTATTGGTCCATCTAAGTGGCCATTCTAGTTATATGTTCCATTTTATGTATATATATATATATATATATATATATATATATATATATATATATATATAATGTCAGGGTTGGAGGTGTTCTGAGAATAAAACATTGGAATATTACCAGAATCTCAAAAGTATCTTGTTAATCAGGTATTGATTCTTCTCAAGCATGTTTTTTTTTAAAAAGATACTTTGATGCCTTGGGATTGTCTGATGGACATGTTTTCTTCCATATTTGTAGAGAATTAGTTTAGAGAACCAGGTTTGATAAACATGTATGTTGTCCCTCTTTTATCCAGTGCTCTGTGCTCTGGCTACCCCCATGGTCTGGCATGTTTTGAATCTTGCGCTATTAGTCTGTGCATCTGTGACTAGGTTCCTTCAATTTGGTCCCTAACTGAGGTTTGATCCATAATTTAGAGGTTTATCAACTGATTCATTAAGCTGTATGTGTAAAAACTTGACCGCGGCTTGAAACCAAATTGAAGAGCTGTAAATTTGACTACTTTCGATTCCTTAAAATTTAAACACATCTTTTAATTTTTTTAATCTTATAAGTTATTTGAAAGCATGAGCAAACACAAATAATTTTGATTAATCATTGTACAATTCATATTCAATAAATTTGTTTTCAATTTTTTCTGATTCAAAGTTGTGATAAAAAAGCAACAAGTTAGGATGAAGGTGAAAACTAATCAGGATTAGAAATCTTGTCTGTATGTAAACTAGTTTTTGAAAAGAGTCCCAAATTTGAAAGATATTGTCTCCCCTGGGTTTTTTTTTCCCTTGCCCTACCAACTTGACCCAGAGTTCTGCACACATGACATGACTCTTAGATAATCCTCAGAGCAAAATTTGGTGTTGTTGATGGAACAAGGTATAATCCAACTGATTGCTTCCTATCAGCATGCTTTCTTGCCTCCTGGATAATCTCTCTTAATCCATTAATAACTCTTAAAACTATAATCGGCATTGGTAGTAGTACTACAACTATATTACTCTCTATTGGTGTCACTATTATTAGTTGTAGTAGTAGTAGTGACTCCACTATTCATGACTACGTTATTCCCTAGTATTTACACCCTTGCTGTTTTTTATAACTTACGATATTTCAGTCAATAAATGTGTCGCCCATCCTTAATTGTATAGGTGTAAATGGTTCCAGATGTAAGTGTAAAAGATTTCTGCAAGGAATGGTGATCAACAAGTCAGTCTACCAAAAATCCAGCTACTTATACCAAGGAGATCAACACTTTCTAATTTTTTAGTTCATGCTAGGGATGCCAATACAATACCATTTGTTTGGTTGTGGGATCTTTCATTTGATACCAGTCCAGATATTTAGATATTAGATACTAGTATACAACAGCAGGGTCATTACTGATACTATAAGTGTGACAAACGTGGTAGGGAGGGAGACAGGAGAAAAGAGAGTTAGATTGTTTGATAAGAGAGTAGAAAGGGAGTGGGAAGAAATAAGTTAGGTAGTTTAATGAGAGGGTAGGAAAGGAAGAGGTAAAAGAGAAATTTAGGCAGTTTAATAAGTGCATAGGAAGGGAGAGTATAAAAAGAAAGTTTATTAAGAGGATAGGAAGGGAGAGGGGCCAATGGCTGTTACTGATACTTTGTATGACAGAAGTGGCTCTTATTAATATGTATGATTTAGTTATTTTTATTTTTTTGCCATTTTTAGCTATTTTTGAGATGTTGACTGACTCATGAAACACTGCAGTAATTTTTGACTCCCCCTGAAGTAGGAGCTCTTTATAAGAGAAGAAAAAAGTTTATTGAATAAAAGACACATTCTAGGAAGGCCAAAGAACAAGTCAACCTAAACATGGCGATAAAAACAACAAGGATGAGGATAGCTTGTGGAATAATGACAATGATTTATCTTGGAATTTCTGACAGGACTTTATTGTTGGTGTATGTCTAGCCAGAGCAGGTTTTTATCCTTTACTTCTTTTTTTTCCATTGTCTTTTGGGTTTTGGTAAATGGTACAAAGGGAATAAACATACATATATAGGCAAGACTCAGAGTGTGTGTGTGTTCATGCATGCTTGTGAGTGAGTATGTGTATGTATATCTGTGCAGGTGCATTAGTTAACCACTTAAGGAAGCACATCTGCTGAAATGTAGAGATGAAAACAACAGAGATGAAGATACTTGTTATGAAACAACCATTAAAATCAATAGGGCTTTATTCAATCAAACTGTTTACAGATATTAAGATGAAAATAGAGATAGTTCAATCTATCTTCTAAGTATGAACTGCAAGTTCCATTTTCATTGAAATAGCAAGTTGTAAGCATTTATATAGTGCTTGTAATTTCAACATCCTGTTGGCAGAGGCTACTTATAACCAGAAGTTGAGACGCAATTTGCAACAATATTCACCTGAATAATTCTAGTAATAACAATACTTCATTTGTGGAGAGATAGAAATACTTGAACATTTTTCTTGGATTGTATCCACAATTCATCCCTGTTCCTACTCTTATTCAACATTTATTTTACCTGCTGAAGTAATGATTCATAATCGTTTATCGAGTAAGGTGATGTCATTTGTGACCAGAAGTCAAGATATCATCCTGATGAGTATTGTTGAGGATTATAATGACAACTCTGCTTAGTCACTCAACAGGAACCATCACGTGACAAACGTCTTTCGGCCGAATGCAGTGTTGGTGGGGGGGGATGAAAAATTGGAGAAGTGGGGGATTAAAGGATGACTTACTTCCCTCGCCTTTTGTGGAAAAAAGGTTTCTATTTTCAAAAAATAGACGTGAATGCTGTAGGTACAACCCAAGGGACCAATTTAGCATAAACTCACATTGCAAATTAAATCCCCTATTTGAAACGTATGGGGGCGGAGAGGATTGTTAAAGAAAACAAAGACTTTTTGTCTGAATATGATGAGGAGCAAATGTTCAAATTTTTAGCCTATATATGCAATGCATATATAGTTAGTCAGACCTACTTGAAAACTGAAGAAACCTTTGTTGACATTTTTGGTTGATGGTTCCTGATAATTCAATATTCTTTAATATATTCATTGAATAGTTTGCACATTACCACTTTTTATCTTTAATCCACAATGGTGCAAACGCATGTTCACAAATTTGGTTTTTAAAAAGAAATTATTTTGTTCGCTAAAAAGGAAAATTTTTGCATGTGAATTCTGACTCGGTTCTAAAATTAGACGTAATTTATGATTTGCGGGGGCAGGGATGCAAGACCCAAAATTTGCATGGCAAAGTTATGAAAAATCATTTTTTTTTTTTTTCTTCAAATTAATGCGAAAATGAATAATCTCTTTGATACAATTTCATTTTGACTTGAAGGAACTTCACAGATTTTTAAAATTCTAAAATGAATGCCCAAATATTAAGTTGTTTCATTTGGAATGTCTCTTTTTTGACATCATAGAGCATATGATTATGTTAGAAGGGAAAGATTTACTCTATGATCACAGATTTTTGTCAGATTCAATGCAAATAGGGATATGATTAATTATTATTGAAGGCTTCTTGAGCCCTTAACAGCAATGGTGTCTACCAAAGAAGTTAGGCTAATTTTCAAGTACTATGTCAAATCAGGACATCAAGCTGCTGAAAATGTCAGCAAAGCATTTGCAGTGAATACTAGTGTTGAGCAAACTGTTCAGTGTTGGTTCAATAGTTCAAGGTCTGGAAATATGGATACCAATAATAAACATCAAAGGGGACCCACAACCTGTTTTTAATGATCGAGAGTTATCAATGACCCACGAACAACGTTTCATACACTTTATGGATACGTTGGGACTTCAACAGTGACTATATTGACTCACCTAAGGAAAGGTTGGAGAGTTCGAAAAATGAACTGAATCGATCGCTCCATATCAGTATATGACCCTACACCTCTTAGAATTCTGTCTAAGCCAAGAGAAGAGATTGGTAAAGGCTTCCAGCTAATAGGTCTTTGATTCTGAATACTAAAAATCAGCAGGGAATATTTTGCTTTTTACATAATTTTTTTTTTTTGGTTATTTTGACTGCAATTCTGCCCAATTTGTCAGAATGGGGCATCCAGTTTATACTTACCAAGAAATTATGTTAACTTTTAGTGATTTTATCAATTGGTAATTCATCTTTTTTCTCCAAAATTCTTAGCAGACAAAGTATTAATGCCAATGGACTGATGATAACCACACAATCAACATTTCAATCCGATTATTGAAACTTGTATCCATGTCAATTTTATTGTAATAATCTTTGTGTTATCAATAAGAAGATTGAACATTTTCGTCTAAAAATTACTTAGTAAACAATAACTGATATGATCGTGGTTGAAAAAAAATATGTTTACTACGACTGAAATAAAATGATATAAACATGATAGTGCTCATTTGAAAAAGTTTTGTCGAAGTGTGACAGCTTCCTCCATAGTCGAATGACATTTCTCATACAGATTATCATCAACTATGGCTTCTTTCATTTTATTATTTGATTTTCATTAGATGAAGTTTTTAAAACAATTATTATTGATTTTGATGACTATTTACCTTCATCTTGATTTTAGTTCTTGTTTCCATCTAAATTGATCCTATCAGTTCAGAAACCATGACAAACATGGAGCTGGAGATATCAGGGTAGAAAGTAGGTTTAAAGGTTGGGTTTGGACTATTGCAAGCCTACAAAGTTCTCATAGCTAAGGTGCGTACAAACCTGGCTTCCCTCTTGCAAGAGGAACATGGGTTTGAGTCTCACCAAGAATTTACTCTTTATTGTTCTTTAATTTTGGATAACTTTATCTTATAGAAATTTTGGAAAATTTTCAAAAAATGGAAAAATGTATTAAATACTAACAGAATGTAAACAATCATAGTTACGATCTGAATAAAAGATGGGTTTAAGGGTATCATTTGAACGTCTGTGTCCCGTTAATGCCTTGGTAATTCAATTTATAAAGCAGGTTGGGCTAAACAGTGCTTCCACTGGATACGGGGATGTGGGTTTGAATCCTACTTGAGGTTTATTCTTCATTTTCTGATCAATGCTATTCACTCATTGCCAAAGGGTAATTGGCCAGAGCTAAAAGTCGCAATGAAAAGCATTAAATAAAATTAAGATGAAGGTAGGAAAAATTTCAAATGATAGTGATTTATGATATTTCATCTTCTAGAAAAATGGGAAAAAGCTTATTCTTTCTTTCTGATCTGTGTTATTTACTCTCTGCTGTTGATTGGCAGCCTGAGTAAAGTCTTGATGAAAAAAGTAACTTGAAAACTTGAAGGTAAATAATAGTCAAAAATCAATAATGGCTTTATTTCTTCCGGAAAGGTTTCTATTTTAAAATATTAAAATCAATATATCTAATTATCCTTATTACTATTCCTTGATATTTTTTGTTTCTTTTCAAATGAATTTTTTGATTTATTTGTTGAATTTTTTAACTGAATTCCACACAAGAATTTTGCTTCTTTGAATGGCTGTTTGGCTAATATCAGAAACGCTTCTGTCCCAAATAGTTGAGTGATTGTTTTTGCCCCTAACTGCCTAACTGGGCTTCTTTTTTTTTTTTTTTCAATCAATGCTGCTTACCCAAAGGCTGCTATGGATGACAAGAAAAAAATCTTTGTTTTGGCCACAAGGCTTCAGCTTTATAGATTAGTCCATAATTTCATCACAAACCCTTTGGTTCACCTCTGCCAACCAAGTTGGACAAAGGTTATGCATTCACCTTTGTTTGTCTGTTTATTTGCACAAAATCTGAGAAAAAGAATTCCGATCACATTCTGTGAGAGGATGAGTCATGAGCCAAGGAACGATTGATTTAATTTTGGGGTGGATTCAGGAGTTTTATTTTGCAGTTCTCTTAATGCTTCAAGATGGGAAAATTTTTCAGCTTTTCGAATGTAATAACACAATATTGACATCATTGAAGTGGAGGTGCAGTGTAATAACAGCAATGGCGGCATCGTGAGAGAAGTTCAGTACGGTAGTGTAATTATTCAGTTTTTAGTAACAATGGTGTAGAAGTGAGTGCTCTCTGAGTACTTTTTAGTTATTTGTTCCTGTTATTCATATCTATGCCAGTATGGCATTTTGTAGGATGCACGGAAATTATTCTGCAAGTTGTTTGTTTTTATTTTGTTTTTTTCTTGTTTCTTTCTTGAGAACGCATCAACTGGAACAGGGTCGTTAAAATAGTAAAGGTGAGGATACTAATCCAAAGTACTTTATCTCAGAGATTTCGGACAATGAGAATGGTTGAAGAATTGTTGGGTACTCTCACTACTACTGCAACATCACTTCCTCTACATCTTATCCAGGAGAGAGTCAAGTCTTACTTTGATCCTAAGGCAAGAGGTTGGGAGCAATACTGTCAACAGGAATTGAAGATGCAAATCATCTTTCGAGCAGCTGATAGTAAACTGAGTTATGGTTAAAGTAACCAGAAGTTATTTGTCACCTTATGTGGCCAAGGACAACAAAGACACAAATAAGAGATTGAGCCAGTCAGGATTATACGGATATAAGATAGACAAAACAAAAAACCTTGCAGATACAACAAGAAATCAAAGAGTGAAATGTTAGTGATAAAAACAGCAAGGATGAAGATACTAGTCTTTATAATCTATTGAATGATAATAACTTATTTTAGAATTTCTGATGATGAAGGAAGTTATTGACCAAATAGGGGGAAACATGGTTATATAAACAACAAGAATGAGGTTAGTCGTTTGAATAACACCTGAAGTAATGAGAATGACAGAATTTCAAAGAGGAATGCTGTAGAATAGAGTGAGACATCGTGATGAAAGCAGTGAGGGGAGAGATACTTGTAAGAATAACGCATGAGATAATGAGAATGGGACCTGAAGGATGAGGATATTAGTCTGAATAATCTATAAAATAAGTCAGAATTATTACTTTTTAAGCAAGTAATGATCCCAGGTAACGTCCTTTTCTACATTTCTTTCGAATGGGTGCAAGAAATCTGTGCATCTTGCACTTGTTTCCGTCAATTGCTCTGAATTGGACACACACAGACACATGTGTGCTTCCATCATGTTGATATTGTATTATTATGACAACATTATTATTATGACATTATTATTATTATTATTATTATTTCTTCATGATGCTTCTTATTCTTCTGCAGATCTATCAAGTTAGAAAGAATGTTTTTCTATATTTTTTCTCTACAGGAAGGTTTTATTGGTTTGGCTCTTAAATTCCATGCCTGTTTTGAGTTGTCTGAAATATCCCAATGGTAGCTTCTGGTATCCACTGGAAAAGGATTCAAATAACTTAGAAGCAAAAATGAATAAACTCGTCCTCACGGTCAATAATTGAACTATGATAGAATCAAAGTTAGATCTTATGTAAAAAAAAAAAAAAATTCCTCTTAAGATGTAATCAATAAACTCGTCAAAATAAGGCCCAAAAAAAAGTCAAAAAAGCTTTTTCTTCAAAATCAAAAAATAAACATTTCAGAAAGGATCTAGTGGAGTACTGATGCCAATTTTCAAGTGTGTAGACAAAACAGTATGGCCAAACACGCAAACAAAGAAGGATAGAACCCTTTACCATCTTTGATGGCTACAGTTGTTCAATAGCTCATAATGTATTTTTTATCCACAGTCTTTAAATGACACAAGTTTGATAGAAGATGATAGGTAAAAGGTAAGTAGGTAAAGTGTCCGTGTCTTAAGTGACAACTCCCAATAGAGTATGACTCCCAGTGACAAAGTTCCAATTTCTGTTGCACGCATCAGTTTAGTGATCCTTGCAAGTCTCAAGTCTGGTGGAGACCAGGACTTTTTACAAGTTTTTGTGACCACTCCTGTTGCAAGATGCAAGACCACTAAAGGAATACCTCTTCTCTAAACACATAGCGTAGAGTGTACTCAATTAGATGCTGAATACAAGAGGAAGTTTCTCCTAACGAAGAGTTTACCCCACTCTCCTCTCAGTATGAGAATAGAATTCAGAACTTTCTCTGTGTCAGGCAGACATACTTACCATTGCACTATCTGAGTAGATATAAAGACGATAAACAAAGATGGTATTTTCTTTTACTTATCTTTTCATGTTTACATTCAAGAAAATGCACAACTATTTTATTGTAACCAAATTCATCAGAATTATAAAGAGACTAGTCAGAAATATTATATATATATATATATATATGTAACAGTATCAGCCATAAAGCAGGGCTATCAGATATGTGATTACAATTTCCAAAAAATATCCCACCTGCAGCCTCTTGTATCTACAGAAAAAAGATCCAACCCTTTCAAGATTCTTGGGATATATATGTATCTTATATGTATATATATATGTATCCTATGGTATGTATGACTGATGGGATAGATATGTCCTGTAGATTCCTCTTAGAAGACTACTGAGACATTTTGATTTAGGCATTAAGTAGCTTAATAGGTTAGTCTCAAAAGGGTTGAAAAAAAATGTTTTTGACGACCCCTAAATCTGTTCAGATGAGAAAACTATCAAAAGGCATTGAAATTTCAGCAGGTGAGAGAAGCAAAGCTCTCTCTCTCTCTCTCTCTCTCTCAAGATAACTCTAAATTTGAATATTTATTTTGTTTATATCTATTTCTCGAACTTGCTTAACCCTTTTGAGATTCCAGAGTCATATATATATATATATATATATATATATATATATATATATATATATATATATATATATATATATATATATATATATATATATATATATATCCTGATCTTTCTATGACTGCTACAATATATATATTTTATGGGTCTCTTTAGAAGTCTACTGGGACATTTTGATCGAGGCATTAAGCATTTTCATAGGTTTAGTCTTAGAAGGGTTAAATCAGGTTTAACCTTGAATTAACAATGCAGATTGTGTTTACAGCATTGTAGAAAAAAAAATTGATGATCGGATTAATTTCATAACAGTTACTTTAGTATTTTCAAACCAAGGATGACTTGTTTGACTTTGTAACAACTGAATGGGATTTCTGCTCTGGGTTTTGTAATTATTTCAAATGAAACAATGAAAATAATCCATATTGATTTTTTTAACAAAGGTTTTACAAGAAATAAACTGCATATTGTCCATAATTCTGGGTAGAGTCATTTTGGTTCAGACGATCAAATCTCTTCTTCTTATTCTTGATGTTGTCAAGACCATTTTGTTCACCATAATTGTCTGGGGAGAAAAAAGGGAGGTTGCTTTTTTCCTTGAATTATGCATCCATGGGTGTATCATATTTGGTGAAAGTAGGCAGAGGGCTTTATTTGTCCAAAATTTTACATAGATGAAAAGACATGTATTAATTTCTAATCAAAAAATGTCTTTCAATCAATCAACCATACATAATTGGTAAAAATCGCACAGTGTACAACTTGAACAAAAAGTTGTTTTCGGACTTTCTTAGCTGGAAAATATCAATCACCCAAATATTCTTCCCTGTTTTACCTGGATAGGGGGTTGGCAAATGCAGTTGCCTTCTTTTCCCCCCGTGGATGATGTTCTTATATATACATCTGTCAGTGCTGGAGAAAGGGTCAGCAGAAACATTGTGTTGGTAGCATCAAGAATAGGAAGAAGGAATTTGATGGAACAAAAGTTGTAATCCTGTACAATATTCAGATAATTCTGAACTGAATCTTTCTTTGAATTCTTACACCAAAATAAGATTTGATTATTTTATCAAAGTCCAATATTCATTTAGATAATTACAAGGTATACCTTGACTCTTAAATTCATGGACTGCTACTTGATACAATGGAAATCATCAAAGAATGGAATTTTAAAAAGTGGAACTCTTTTATTATGAACTGAATAGAAGAATGAATACCCTAAAGGTGCAAGAAAAGTAACTTTGATCAGAAATTATTCCCCTTGATTTAATATTTAAAAGATTTTATATAAATTTGAGATTCAGTTTTGCACAGAGCAAAATTTTGTTATCGAAGACTAACTCAAAACAGGCTTGAAATCTGAACCAATCCCAATTTTTATTTTTTATTTTTTTCCCTTACTTATATTGAAATGGCTTTTCTGCCAATTTAGGATGAACTCTTGTAGCTATTAGCTGCCCTTCTTGTAGATTTACATATATGTTGTCACAATCTATCATCTCTCTTAGAATTTGTATATGTATTGTCGAGTTGCTTTGTCATGTCAAATCTATCAACTTCCTAAACTTTCAAGATTTCTTCAATGTTTTCCGCTTTCATCAAATTCAATCATAATTTGACATTTTTTTTTGCTTTTCTCAGTTTTTTCATTATTTTATTATGCAGTGTATTTTTCAATCCAATTTATTGAAATTTTATTTTTTCAAAACTTATAGTATGATTCTGACAAACACTTGGAGAATTTTTTAAGAATTTGACGGCATTTAAGACCCCTTTTTTACTCAAAAAATGGCTCAAAAAGATAAGATGACCTCCAATGTCCAGAGGAGGACTTCAAAATGACAGAGTGGTAAATAAGAGGAATTCGGGGAAAGGCATTTTCTTCTGTATATTCCTTAATGAAATAATTGACAGAGGGGGTCTTATATTCCATCAAATAAGGTATATCTGAGAAAATCCTGAAATGGTCCTTATTTTTCTTTTTGTATTCAAACAGAAAAATAAAGGCCAACATTTGAACCTTTTTTTTTTTGTGAAGTTTAAGCCTCACAAGTTGTCAGGGTTTTATTGAGATATTTTTGATTTAGTGTTTGTATATTTGATGCATGCAAAGTTTTCATCATAGCCTTCAATTCAAAAAAAAATATGTTGGGTTTTTTTTTCCTAATAAAACCCTTCCCAAAAGCTGTTGCTATTTTCCCTCGTATGTGTTCTGAATAATTAGCCATGAACAATCTTCTCAGTTTCTCTCTATCGCTCTCCCACACCCACACACATTGTGCTGTAACGTATATACTGACCTTCACATACCACAACATTTTGACA
Source organism: Thysanoteuthis rhombus (assembly GCA_963457665.1). Taxonomy (NCBI): domain Eukaryota; kingdom Metazoa; phylum Mollusca; class Cephalopoda; order Oegopsida; family Thysanoteuthidae; genus Thysanoteuthis; species Thysanoteuthis major. The sequence continues at coordinate 43,519,579 of OY735235.1, read as the reverse complement.
AATGTGTTCTCTGACCTCCCTCAAATCCATGCGTGTTATGGGGTACATTGTTTTGAAACCTTGCCACCTCCTTAAAGCCAAAAAAAAAAATGCTGGGTGCAACTCGGAGATAACCAGGTGCAATATATCCCTGAGAGAGGAAAAAAAAAATTGACATTCTGGTAAGAATAGCTATAGTAAGCACAACTGTTTGAGTAAATCAGTGTAAAATCTAGCTCTGATTTGAGAAATCCCCCGTCAGTGTGTGGGCAAGCATTAGGTATGTACCAAGATAACTCAACAACTGGCCATTGTACAAAGTTGATATTCACCGTGTATATTAGTCAACACATCAGGTGTTGCAGTTTTGAGTTTGAAATTCTCTGGATCAGCAGTTCTTGAGAAATCTAATGAGAATTTTAAAAACTACAGATAAAAGATTTATCTGAAATAATAGATCTAAATTTGGATGTACAATATCTAGACTGGCAGTAGATTTACAATTGGATGTGAAACATCTAGACTGGCAATAGATCTACAATTAGATATAGAATATCTAGATCAACAACACTGAAGAGAAGTAACTCAAACACTTTGAAGTCTTAGTTCCATTTGATAAATGGAAATTTAATTACATAACTATTATAGCTTGATGCATTACACACTATAAAGCAGAGATGCACCTTTGAAATGGGAACTGCCGAAATAATGATAATTCCTCATCTGAGAAAATCAGAAAGACAAGTAAATTCTGACTTTGATGAAACAGTCTCAAAAGTGAATTCTAAATTCATTTATCTAACACCAATACCAGCCTTGGGAAACATTTCTCTCATTTTACTACACTGAAGTCCCACAGTAATATAGGAGTTAAGGTCAGTTTTTTTCTACCGCATTTTAAATGAATCCATACCATCCATTTTGACAAACCTTGAGGAAACGGGGGGTGGTAGAGGAAGGCTAGTCCAGCAGGAAGAGAGCAATGAATATTATTATCTTTTCAAATCATGACACCTCACCAGAAGATTACTTTTAGACAAAACTCACATTTATTGATAAAAGTAATTAATTTCTTTGCAACAAATGGAAAAGAAAAGGTGTGAGTTTCCTCTATCGATTCCTTAAATGTTTCTGTTTGATCCAGTTCCTTTTTACAGTTGGTGTAACCTGATTCAGTTGGGCTCTTTCTATTTTTGTATTTAGCTATTATTCTGGAAGCCAAATTTAACGTTTTGGAAATTGGGGTCCATGCTCCAACCACTTTATAAGAGGTCTGCAGTGTGTTATTATTAAAACTACGGATTTTATTTTACTTACCTAATTATTTATTCTGTTTCTAAAACATTTGTCTGTTGCCTGGAAAGCCAGTCAGGCTAATGACTCTTTCAATCTCGAGGGTAATTATTGTAAATAGGGTCATGGCACAATAGAAAATTGCCTATTATCAGATATCAAAGTCGTTTAACATCCAATTATAACTGAGGACAATCCAAGGCTGAATGAATAAAATGATTTTGTTCTTTCCCTTTGAGATAAAATGAGGTAATATGACTTTTATCCTGCAAAAGAAAATATGTTCATTGTCAGCTTTGTATGAATTCCTGAGCTGAAAGGTTCACAAGTTGTAATTCATAGGAATTCACTTATTATGATCACTGTAAATGAAGTGTTTGGGACCGACATATTGATAATCATTTGATAACATTATCTATGATGATAAACAGCTTCCTCTTTGTTTAGATAAAACCGTGAAGTAGATACATGTATGTCAGATGCGACATGCCACAAGAAGCATACGTGTATCATGTTGCAGTAAGCCTATAAAATACATTTTCAGTATGAATGCATACTTGGGGAAATATCACAGCTTTTTTTTTTTTTTTTTTTTCACATTTTTTACACATCACGGTGGGGCTGTTCTACTGCCACCTCCATTGAAATATATTGTTGCAAACACTGATTCCTTTCTCTCATTTTATCCTTTCAATGTATTTTGTGTTGTTTCAGCTGGCACAACCTGACTCTGGTCCATAAGGGCACGTTAATGTACGTTCACTTGGATAGTAAAACAAAGTCTAAAGATGTCAAGAATTATCTGAACCTTGACCCCCATGTCTATTTTGGAGGAGGTCAAAATTTTGTCAAAACCAAAGGCAAGTTCTAACATCTATTAACATGTAAATTCATTGCAAAAAAACTCATTCGTGTAAACCTCTATTATAACAATCTGTATTTTCTTTATGTTTTGTTATCATAATAAAGTAAAAACAGCACATTGTAGTGAGATTTTTGTTAGTGCAATACCATAAAAATGCTCCAAGCAATTTCCTATTGATTTTGTTGCTTGATAATAATAGTGTTGAGTCTTTATTCGTGCTGATCACAATGATCTATATTATAATGATCCAATTCCTCAAGGTATATTAAATGTTAATCGTAGAGTATTTTCCCTTGTTTATTTATTTGCAAATAATTATAATATAAATTTTATTAATAATCTAAGGGAGATAAGAAATGTCTTGACATCAAGCTCCAATCTTGGTGTCATAAACCACTTCATACCACTCCTAAACCACAGTGGAACTCTTCTGTGAATAGAGTTAAAAAAAAATAATGGAATACTTCTGTGAATAGAATAAAAAACAATGTACCTTTTTAGTATGTAAAATTGAAGTAAATTACCTGAAGATGATGGGGTGTAACTTTAATCAGTAGTTATTCCCCTTCATTACAGCATTCAATTTTCTAATGAATTTAAGAGTTAACGGTCGACAAAATTCCAATTTGTTGTATCGAAATTCTTGAGGTTAAAAAAAACTTTTCACGTACAGTTTTCACATTGTTGTCATTTAATTTCATTGCAGGCCTGAAAGTCACCCAGAACTTTATTGGTTGTTTACGTAACATCTACTTCAATGATGTCTCGGTGTTGTACGATTTAAAACATGGAAACGGCTCAACACAGTACCATGGTGGACCTAACGTGCAGTACGGATGCGAACCGATTCAGAACACGCCCCTGTCCTTTCCACGTATTGGGACTCTCCTTGCCCTTAACTTTACGGACAAATACAACCTTGATTTACAAATGCAGTTTAGAACCATCCAAGAAACTGCTATCCTTCTATATATCGGCCTGACCACTTTCGATAGTCAGACAGGCACTGATTCCGGGATACTAGAGGTAAGATATGTGACTTACTCTCTTTCAAATCATTAGATTTTGTTGATAACAAATTACTATTTTCATTTGTACTATCGAACAAGTTTTTTAGGAAATGCCTGATAACACTCATTTGATTTGTGGGAAAAATATCTTAAAACATTCAGTCACTCTAAGGATTAAATACAAGTGACAAAAAATTCCATCAGTAGGAGAATAATCTAACATCAAAGGCCTTGTCATTTTCTTTGTTGGTTTGTGTGTTGATTGGTTTTCTGTCATGCTAAAGCAAACAGAAAAAGAGTTACAGCGTATTGAATTAGGAGGTAGTTCCTGGAATAAATGAAATGAGAGGTCCTGGTGGTTCCATCTATCAATAGAGGTAGGAGCTGCTTTAGTATCCTCTGTACCCTGGGTTGTTGATGAGTTGGTTGCATAAAGTACAAAGATTCAATTTCAAACAACTTGACTGAGTCATTTTGTAACATCATCACCTTGCAAATTTAGATTCTTGGTCCAGTGAGTACGGAACATATGGACCCTTTCTTTGTAAAAGTAAGCATCTTGAGCCTCCAAGAACTGGCTTTCAGCATCAGTGGCAAAATGGCAACTTTTGAGCTTCTTTTTCATCTTAGTAGATAGGTTGTAGTCTAAGAGAACCTAATCAGATGAATATAGTAGATGTTTGACAAGTTAGAATCCACATTCATGGATCACTGAAAGGTGGATCATAATGTCCTTTCTCTCAACAATTACCAACTCACAAGTTCTAATTTTCTGAACCAGTAAAATTAAAACTTATAAACTTCAAAATTTCTTTGTAATTATTCAAAGAGTTCATTGTATTTGAATTGGAACTGGAACTGTGTAACTCATGACATTGTACCTTGGGCCACAGACTTATCAATTACATCTTGTAATTCATGTCCATAGTGCAGGATAAATTAGATTTTTCTCATTATTTCTTGTTGTCCATTTTTGTTTTACAGGTTTGGTTATTGGATGGATATCCCAACCTCAAGTTTGTCCCATTCAGCAAGAGGCAGAATATAACGCAGTCCATTCCAATCACAACTCTCGTGAATGATAATCTGTGGCATAAATTGCATCTAACATTCAAAGACCAGTAAGTCTGAATCACATATATATATATATATATATATATATATATATATATATATATGTATATGTATACCCCTAAATTTTAAAGAAAACCAAGAAGAATTTTGAAATTTGCTAAAACATTGTATCTTGCATTTTTTCAAGTTTCATGACTTGGTGTCGTGAAGAGGAAAATTACTCAGTATAAAATTCTCTACAAGATGACAGATTTTATTAAAGTTGGTTGAGTTCTACAAAAGTCATTAGAAAAGTAAAGTCATCATTTTGTGTAAAAATTCAATTTAATCATATTAAGGGCACAGCACTATTGCACATTCCTGATAGACCACTAATGGTACACCAGTCCAAGTAACTTACAGAATAATCCTGTTCCTCATGTTTCTAATGTACATTTTGTTATCAATTCTTTACAGACTTCCCACCCTGACTGTCGATGGTGTCACTGTGAAGGCCAAACCATATGAACACAATAAACCTAAATTACGCAAAAAACTTTATGTTGGCTACGATTTTTCAGGTGAGCAATTAAAGATTTTAATTTTCTGCAAAATGAATATTTCAACAAAGTTTATTCCTTGTAAATTTAAGAAGGAACCTACAAATTGGTTCAGCCAAAAAGTTCAGTCCACTTTCGTTATTTGATGGTGTTAGGGGTTATTTTCAAAAAAGTGCTCCAAATCTTGTGCTGGTATTTTTTTAGATAATTTTAGATGAAAGAATTTCATTTTTTAGATAATATTTTCTTCTTGTATACACGGGGGGGTGGGGGCAGAGGCGATACATTTTATATATGGAAAAGCTTATTGAACTAAGGGAAGTAATTCTGTATTTATTCGTCGCGATATAAGGGAGATAACCCTCGTAATGTAATTTTGCTCTGCATTGCTTCTTGTCTCTACTATAACGGACTAAAGTTGGACTTGCAAAAAATGCAACAACGACGAAGAGTACAGGTGTCGAAATGTGATACAATCCTCATAGACAAGGTAATTAGTTGGAACTAATCAAAATGTAATGATTAAAGAGGAATTTCTTGTTGAATCAAAAGACATCCTCTGTAACCCTGTTGAACAGTGAAAGCAACACCAAGTGGATATCAACAGTGGTCTGACATGTATATCTAGCTGGCAAGTTGATGTTGCCAATTTCCTGAATTAGACCAGAATGAATTTGAACTCTGTGTGGTTCAAGCCACTCAACATGGACACTGGATGGAATTCTTTATTCAACTGAAATTACAAACATCTGCAACCTTCATTACAAGCATAGCCAATGACAAAAAATGTCTGTCTGTTACTATTTTTTATCTTGGCTCCAGAAAAAAAAGTCACTCTCTTTCTTTACATATGGATAGTAGACCTGAAGAGGGTCATACAATGGAATGGCCAAAACCTTGTGAGAACAGCAAAAATAACAAAAAGAAATGTTTTTGGTCTGGTATCCTTTAATGGTTTGTTTGGCCTCATTAAATCATATTCTCAGTAAAATATTTCCTTATAGAAATTGAATGTAAAGTTTTGGTCGCCATTGAAATGAATAATCAAGAAGAGTTATTTTTTCAATAATGTATATGAGCATTTTACGACGCAGACAAAATAATGTAGTTGTATACATGTTACATCAATTATTTTGACCAAAAACAATCAAAACATGTTGAATGAAAAGAGATGAGGAAATGTGTACAATGTGAAATTGGCTTTGAAGCTAAGATATTGAAAAAAGAGGGTTTTACATCTGCCTTAGCTGACAGACCAGTGTAAGGTCTGAACATTTGTGGCTTCTTTTAATAAGGAAGATGCTGACATCAGAATAGACATGGAATACTAAGAGACTGAGCTGGAAATGGCTAGCTATCTGTTTCTTTCATATTTCAAATCTTTCCAGGAGAGCTTATTTCTGAAGCTATTTGCATTGTGGAAAGAAGTATATACATTTTTACTACAATTATCGTAAAATTCTTATTTCCACTCTAAATGAAATATATATAATATTTAGTTTTAGTTCATTTTGAACATGGTTATAAGTTGATTTTTGAGCTGCTACAAGAATGAGTTCAAAAATTATCAAAAAAAATTCTTTGAATGTTAATGACTCTTCAAAATTTTTCTTTATGACATATTTGCAAATGAACTTTTTCCTTAAATTTCAAGTACAAATATTCAATGCCTAATATTTAAAAAAATTTTTTTCCTTACAGCCAGCAGTGGTTTTATTGGGTGTATCCGCAACGTCTATCTGCAGGGTGAGCCAGTCGACTTGATATCAATCGTCCACTCCGAAGCTTCCAATGGGCCAATTTTAGATGGTTGTCATTTAGTAGATTTCTGCAAGAATAGTACAATGTGTGAACACAATAGTAAATGTGTATCTGATTGGTCAAGCATGCATTGTGACTGTTCTTCAACTGCTTACGATGGCAGGGCTTGTCATTTTGGTAAGTGCTGATATTAGTGTCTCTTTTGTTTTTAGCAACTGTTCCATTTAATAAAATGTCTGTAGATGGTCCCTATGAAATACAGGAAACAAAGAAAAAGGAATGTTGATTTAAAAAGCTTTTATACCAAGGTTCTTTGAGATTTATTAAATAATTAAAGGTTAGGGTTATTCAGTGATTAGAGCAACTCTTTCAGGTGTTGATATCTTTGTTTAGCTTCCAGTTATGAAATCCTCTTGCTCATTTGTAGTTGCCATTTTTTCTTATTCTCTTACAATATGAAGTGACAACAAGTTCACACCCAGCCTACTGATAAGTACCTTTGGTAGAGCTGCTCCTACAATAGTCTTGTTGTTATAAGATTTACAGGTAAACCCTTTCAACATATCACAGCTTGATTTCTTTCGTCACCTTATAATATTTCCTTGAAGTAAAGCTCATTTAGGGTGTGAAAATAACAGGAATATTTAGTGTCTTCAGTGCCTGGAAATAAGGTATACACAAATGAATTGAAATATATTGAAAAATGAATGATTGAGCTTTACAAATAAAGCAGGGTTTTCCATGATTATTGAATCTTACTTAGTGAAGCCTGTTTGCAGAATATCCTACTGGTCGGCACAAAGGAATTTAATGTCGGCCATTAAAGCTTTTTTTTTTTCTAAAAAATGACAGGTCTGTCTTGTACTTTCTGTGTTTCAGCCAAATACCGTCGCGATTGTAATGACTACTTCCTTGCTGGTGAACGCCAGTCGGGTGTCTATCTTGCTGATTTAGATGGTAATGGGCCCCTCCCTCCAACATATGTTAACTGTGAAATGGGTTATGTGGGTGGATCTGGAGAGGGAGAAATCTACGGACAAACTATTGTCACGCACAACCTTGTCCCAAATACGACCGTCCAATCCAAAGATTTACCAGATCTCAGAGTTATCATTGAATACCGGTAAGTCAAATATTTTATTATCATTTATTTATGATAATAATATATATATATAATAATACAATATACATAAGATCCAGTGTCCATCGCTCGTAACACACTGAATATCAAGTTTATTATATTAACATGTTTTGCCTGGATTCATATATTCGAACCCCACTCCTATTTTTCAAATATATTAAATCTATTTTTAGTTTTGAGGTTTCTTCATAATTCAAAATACTTTGAGTTAATCCTCATATGGTATGATATTATCTAACATTCTTTACTTGAACAGATAAACTTTTCAATATTGTTTCATTCAAATTTACTACTTTGACAAAATCGAAAGGCAAAATGTGTTTGTATAATAAACCTGTTTTAAGTAATGTTTTCAATATTGTCCACTTGATAATATTGTCAAATATCATATTCGTTATATCTAGAAGTGTAGACGAGATATACCTTTCATATTTTACATGCATAAAAAAAAATGTCTGCATAAAAAGAAATGTCCACATAAAATGGTATGTAGTTTGTAGCTAATCTCATCTGAGGGTTACTGAAAACTTCTAATTGTAGCAATGACCATGAACTTTAATTTAAGAATTAAAAAACGTATTGCGATAATTCAAATATCTTTAAGCTTTTAATTACAAAAAAATTGCATGAAGTTAGTTGTACTTACACTGCTTTTTTTGTAATCCAAAACTAACTTTGATTACGCCATCAACAGTAAAATTGTAACTATAAATAGAAATCTTCCCAAAACAAAGCAGCCATCATTAAATATTTACTTTTTACTCCGTTTTCCATTTCCATTTTTCTATGTTCTTTCCCAAAATTTATTAATCGAACATTTTTTAATCTTTTTTGATTTTTGAAGATTTCTTCCAAATTTTGATTTCTTTTCTCAATTTATTTCCTTTTTCAAGTGAGATGAGTAAAGAACACTTGCAACTATTGACTTCCCAGTCTGCATTTTGTGAACAAATGATTGAATACCAATGTCTGAAAGTTCCCATAAGGTAGGTACCAATCACAGTTGTAGTAAACTAAGTTTATTATGTAAAATAAGTAAGGGTCTTTTGCTCATATTTAACAGTTACTAACCTTATTTTTTGTGCTAAATTAAGAAGCATAAGAAAATACAGAGCTGACAGGCTATTTTCTAAGCTTATATATCAGGTCTGTAAAAAGTTTCTTGCAGAAATCTGGTTTTCAGTTGTGTATCCACTTACTAGTTTTCAAAAGGAAATGCTGGGAACTTTTGCACACACCTAATGTTTGGGTAATTATTCATTGAATGGATTCATTATCCACAGAATGTATAATATATGATGAACAGTGTCTTTACTCACACACACACACACACACACACACACACACACACACACACACACACACAGAGTGGTTATTCGATAATTTTTGGAGGTGAAAGAGAAATTTAAAAGAAAAAACCAAGTGCTACATCTCAAAAATTTTATTGTCAAATTACTACAATTCTCTACACACCCGATATATATATATATAGGTTTGTTTTATTGTTTTATTAAACTCCTACAATTGAGTTTTGAAAGTAAAAATATCAGTAGATGACAATGACCAGAAGAAAAACCGGTGACTTCATGCACAAAGAACAGTGATGTACACAAAAACTGATGACGAATTCACTCCCTCTTCTAAAACCCAACTCAGATCGACTTGTTCTGCTGAATTTTGCAAATGCCATTCACAGGAACTCTTAATAATAGAGTTGAATTGAGACACAGAGTTTTGGAATGATATTGTATGGAGAAATGAATTCTCTTTTGTTCATCTTTTAGACTTTAATGAAGCAAGGGAGTTTGACCATAGTGCTGACAAGATTGTTTTTAATTTCAATTTGACTAATTTCTTTATCTCTTTTTCAGGCTGGGTGAAAAACTTTGGTTCAAAGCTGCCAATGAAAGGATCATAAAATCAATCGGCAATCCCAACATTGGCACCTGTCCGTGTTCTTTGGACGATTCCTGTTACAATAAATACCAAAAATGCAATTGTGATGCAAGTGAGTAGCTTCAAAGGATTCTACCTTCCACTCATACTTATCAATTGGAGATCAATACCCCTTATTCGGAAACATTAATCCAAACCAATAATGACTGATTTTAAATTGATAATATCACTTTTCTCATCCCTGTTGAAAAGCTGACTGTTACAGGTCTCAAGCATTGGTGAACAGAGTTCAAATTTCAGCCAAAGCTGTTTACATTCACCTTGCACTAATGCTGTTGGGAAAAGCCTGAATCCATTTCTTCCTCCAGTTATTGGTAAATAGCATGGCAGTTAGAGCCTGTTATCCTTGTATGGCAGTCAATGTAAGGGAAGGTTGCTCTGACAGAAAATAACCTACTTGCACTTGCCATATCTGGTCCCATCAAACAAATGTATCAAAATTTCATTCACTTCAATGATTGCATACAAGTCATCTCCTTGACTGAGGTCTAGAGTCCCGGTTTGAAGTACAATATTAATGACCATTTTTCCGCTTATTTACAGAGAGTGGATCTTGGCAGAAGGATTTTGGTTACAACACAGACACAGATCAATTGCCAGTGACAGAGATTTACGCTGAAAGGTACAACCGCATTCCTGATGGAATTGGTCTGATTGAACTTGGACCACTCAAATGCTGGGGAAACAGTAAGAATTACTCATTTTCTATTTTTCAGTTGATTTTATTACCACAATTAATCAGATCTTGAATTTAAGATTTGTGAATTTCAGGCATGAATAACAGAAAGAGTAGAAAAGAAAGAGTGATAATGTGATGTCATGTGTCAAATAGCATCTCCAAATTCTTAGTATTTTTAAATTTTTTTTGTAAAAATTGAATTTTTTTATTTATATGTTATGAGAAGTATTTTTTTGTATAATAACAAGTATATATGTTTCATTTATTCTTCTTTTCAGTGAAAATTACCTTGTTATTAAGGATGTCATTAAAACAGCTATTTCAATAATAGAATCATTAAACTATATGAAAAACCAAGAATTTGAAAAAGCAGTAGATATTTGTCTATGATTTTGAGATGACCATGTTATTTATAATTACAAATTAATTACGATTTTCTGTGATGTTTCTATGGCCAAATGGTTTTGGGCATTCTGCTAGTGATCATTAGATATCAGGATTGGATCCATCTGGGAGCAAAACATTTTTTTCCTTGCTTCTGAGGTCAGTGGCAGATTAATCATTAGGTTGAGTAGGCCTTTCCTTTCTTTCTTGCTTTCAATGCAAGTGTTGGATCAACCATTAGGTTGAGTAGGCTTTCTTTCTTTTGTAAAACTCTTACCATTCAGTTTAGACTATTTTTGAATGTAAAAATGATGTATAACAATGACCAGGTGAAAAAAAATGAGTGATGTCATGCACAAATAACAGTGACACAGTGCAGTACCAAAAAACTGATGACTGAATTCGCTCCAATTTCTAAAGCCCAACTCAGGTTGACTTGTTCTGCTAAAATTAGCAAACCTGATTTTCAGGAAATATTAAAAAGGAGTTGAAATGAGACACAGAGTTCAGGAATGATATTGTTTCGAGATATCATCATCATCATCATCAGTCTTTTAATTCTGTCGTTGGACATAGACCTTCCCCAGGATTCACCACAATTTTCTATCATGGGCATGGCGGAGCCAGCATTTCCTGAATCTGTCCAGTTCATCTCTCCATCTTGTGTTCTGTCGGCCTCGGTTTAGCATGTGATCTCTGGGGATCCATGTTGTGAGACGTGATGTCCATCGGTTGTCTTTCATCCTTGCAACATGGCCTGCCCATTGCCATTTGAGTTTTTTAATAGTTTCTATGATGTCATGAACACCTGTTTTCCTCCTTATATACTGTGCTGTCTTGTGATCTCTCCATGTAAGGTTGAACATGATTCTCTCATGCGCACGTTGCATACTTCTCAGCTTGCAGGTCTGTGAATTCTTTTAAATTACAATGACCAAATGCATTTATATTGAAGTGTTCAAAATCATTCTATATGATATTAACTTCAATTTTATGCTCTATGAAAGACATTCACTTGTGATATGATATGACCAAATCTTTGAAGAAAAAGTCCAATTGTTTCAACAAAATTTGGGGTGTTAAAGATGAATCCAAATTGTCTTTTCTTTCTGGTATTTTTTCAGTTTTTGTCGATTTGTTAAAGCCTTATTTATTGTTTCAAAATTTCAGAATTTCACGATCAACAAAAAGCAATGACATTCAAATCTCCCGAATCTTACGTTCAAGCCCCTTCTTGGACACACAAGGACCTTATCTTCTCATTCCGTACCTTTAAAGATCGGGTACTTCTTGTCCATCAGGCGGATGACAAGGGAAACTATATCACAATTCACCTGGAAAAAGGTCAGTAAGAAACAAAGATGGTTTCTACAAATTTTTATTATCTTTCCTTTATCACGATTTCAAGAATTTGCGATTTTTGACCTTGAAGCACTTTGTTGATGACTTTATTGTCAGGCAGAAATTTTGTCTGCTGGTGATTGCAATAATTGTAAACAATGGACTGTTCTACTTAAAGTTATAGACGGAGACACCTAGAAACAAACAGAAAATGTCTGTCACTCAAGGTGAAAGGGTCCATTATGTAACTGATGGATATTTCTGTAATTCATAATCAATGTATTGATAAAACTATTAATTGCGAGAACGCTTTAAAAACAGCTTCTTTGTCTCATAGGTTTCCTCATTTCTCCTTTTTTAAATGAGTCTGGTTGGTTCTCTATGTATGTATGGGTCACCTATACTGGCGAGAAAACTGAAAATTTGAACATTTATTTGAATCTAGAAAAAAAAGATTGTTTGTTTTTTTTGAAAATCCCTCCATGATGGTTTTTTTAGTGGGGGTTCAATTACTATGTAAATATGTGTTGAATTGGTCCCTTATTTTGTGCTTGGCAGCATTCACACTTGTTTTTTGAAAACTTGGACTTTTTAGTGATTGCAGCCCCACAAAAAGGTAAGAGAAGTAACTTATTCATTCACTCCTCTTTCCAATTTTTTTAATGATCACCCCGAAAACAGCATGCTGCCAAAAGGTGTTGGTCACATGACGATTCCTATCTAGCAACTGACCAGACCCAGGTTTTTTTTTCATCTTTAAAGATCCTTTGTCCATTTGTTTGCAGGTGAAATTATCAAGTTCAAAGCTTCAGCCAATGGCCATGACATCGAAATGACAATTCAATCCAACCAACGAGTGGACGATGGTCAATGGCATATTGTCAAATTGGAACAAGACAGTTACAATATCCGTCTAACATTTGGTCAGAAAACAAAACTCATAGACATTCAGCACCAGAACTTGCCCAAATTTTTAGCTTTCCCAGGATACATGTATATTGGTGGAGTTCCTTCGAAGTAAGAAAATCATGTTTTTTTTCATTATTGTTAAATTTGACTAGCTTTGTACCTTCATCTTACATCTCAGTTGCTATTTATTGCAAGTTTGAATTACGCTGTAATCCTATAGCAACGATCAAACAGTGCAATTGTAATATAAAGAGCAAGCCCACAGTGAGAATCGAACTCACTCCCTCAAGCCAGAGGGGACCAGTATACGCCTGGATGCTTTAAGCTGATTTTACACCTAGAATCTAACTTCCTACAGCCGATATTACAATTGAGACCTTGTAGTCTTTTAATATGGTTGATCTTTTTTTTTTCAAATATATTCTTGGATGAAGTATTGCAACATTATTATTGATTTTAATCTGATTGCGCCGTTTAATCACTGCAATAGTATTTCAGTTCGATTCAAAGTTCTGATAAAAAGCAACTGAAAGTTAGGATGGGGGTAAAAACCAGTCAAAATTCAAAATTTCATTCCAATTCTATATCCAAGGATACATTTGAAAAAATTTAAAATATTGTATCATTTTTTTTCATTGTAAATTTTTCTCTTGCCTGTGCTAATAGTTTCCTATAAGCTGTTTGCACAAAAGGTTTGTTACCTAAAATGGTGTAGTGATTAATGACTTTACCTATGGCTGGTATGCTAATGGCATATATAAGATCTTTCGTTTTTTGTATGTGGACGATGGAGAAATTTATACAAGGGAGGTAAAAATGTCAAATATAGAAGAGTTGCGCCCCTTGATTGAAAAAAAACAAATAAGTATACATGGCATTTTATTATAGTTGAATTATAAGTACATTGATATCAATTTTATTCTTTTGAAAGATTTTTTTAATGTTTAATATTTAAAGCTGTAAAATTTTCTGGACATATATATATATGTATATATATATATATATATATATATATATATATATATATTCAGCATGAGGCCTCTAGTAGCATGAGGCCTCTAGTAGCCCTGACAACAAAACTTACCCACAATGCATAGCCCCTGGCAGTGGACTCTGGTTCCACATGGTACATTTTAATTCCCACTCACACAACGCACACCACTGATGATGGGAGAAATCCCGAAACATGTATGGACTATTGACATATAAGGATTAATAAACCTTACCACCAAAAACTTCACTCCCGAGTCTGTCTCACTCTCTAAAGTACACATTATATATATATATATATATATATATATATATATATATATATATATATAATGTGTACTGTAAAGAGTGAGACAAACTCAGGAGTAAAGTGTTTAGAGGTAAGGTTTATTAATCCTTAGGTGTAAACTGTCCAGATATGTTTCGGGATTCTTCCCATCTTCAGTGGTGTGTGCTGTGTGAGTATATGTTAAAAGTTCCCATGTGGAACCAGAGTTCACTATCAGGAGCTATGCATTGTGGGTAAGATGTCAGGAAAATCATACATACATACATATATATATATATATGATTTTCCTGACTTTTTTTTCAAGACCTTCTACAGATTTTGGTCTGGAATTGCCTTAGATTTAATTCAATTTCTGTTTCTTTTTTCTTCCAGTATGACTGAAGCATCTAATATTCCAGGCTTAGTTGGTTGCATTAGAGATTTGGTATACAACAATCAATTTGTGGAACTGTCTCTTCCTGGCATCTACAAGTAAGTATTAGTCAAACATTAATCACTGGATGTACTAATATAAAAGATGGTCAATTGATTTTTTTAAAAAAAGAAACACTGAAATCATGACACAGCATTCACTGCACTAATATTATGACATGGGATTGTCTATCTACTAAAGCTTGGACAGTTATGGGGCTTAGATGAGTTGCAGTGAGTGATAGTCCTTCAAATACCCTCGTAAATCATTCATCTTATGTGAAATCCTCCATTCTGTCTGCATAGACATTGGAATATCCCATGTCTACAGGGTGCATGCTTAGCATATGGAGATTCTGGGATGCTCTCCTGTTAGAACCCCCTTTTCTGCCTGGCTGATGTTATCCAGACGAAAGCTGAGAGCAATTTGTCTGTCATCAGCTTCTGCAGGAGCTGCCGGAAGGATGTCCATCAAACTGCACCAAGTGGCTTCAACTACTTAGTTTGAAATCAGAGTTATCCTTCTCCTAGACCAGCTCCCTTCCCAAAGCTAGAGGACTCAATCTGCTCTTCTATCTTATCCATGACTGGGAGGGGGTGATGGATTCATGCCTTTCCCAAGAGCATTAGTGCAAAGTGAACATAACCAGCCTTTACTAGAATTTGAACTCGGGTCACCAATTCCATTGTCCGAGTCTTTATCAACTGCGCCAATTGTACATCCATATACATCTGATAGCCTGACGTATACAATTTTTGAATCTAATCTATTGTTTTTAATGATTACAAGAATCAATCTGAAATATTTTATATCATATTTGCTGGTTTTATATGATGCCATTTAAAAAAAGAAGTTAAATGTGTCAAAATAATACACTGCATTTAGCATAAGAGGCTGACCATTGCTGACCCTAGCTGTGCACCCAGAAAATTTTGGCCAGCAAAATATAGTGCGTGTGCTCTGCATTGTTATGAAAGAAGCTGCAGGTTGAGTTTTAGGAACTGTAAACCGCCAACTAAAACTGTACAGGCCACACGAGCTAGAGGGCTGAAAATTTAAACATTCACTCGTTTTTATGTCTTGGAAATAGGGTCACATTTTCTTCTTTTTTTTTTAATCAGAGATCATCGGCCAACACATAATGGTTTCTATTGATAAACTTACCGGACCTGTTAGTTTCTGTTAACGCAAATCTGTTATTATTTTTATTTCAGGACAGCAGGTGTTAATATTGGCTGCCGTGCAGCCTGTTACGACAAACCCTGTCAAAATGGAGGCACCTGTATCGAGCAATGGGGTAGTTATAAATGTATCTGCGTGAATAAATGGTCTCATCTCGGATATAATTGTGAAAGAAGTGAGTGTTTACTTTTTTTGATTTCTAGAAAAGCATCTTAAAAGACAATCGGGCTCAGTCTTCGGCATTTTAGCATGGCTGTTTGGGCACCAGGTGATTTAGAACATTCATTTTAGTGTGGAAAAAAAGTATACATATAGTATATATAAGCAAGTATCATAACAATCATATTTATGCAATATCTACAGCCTTAAACATATGCAGTATTGTTATAAGTATCATTATTATCACTGAAAATCATTGATATCCGTTAGTAGCATTACATATTCTGCTAATCTGTTCCTTAATCTGACTGTTCTTTTGCTAAAAAAGATATTTCTGATATTCAATTGACTTTTATTTATTTCAAATGTAAATGAGTGGCCTTCCAGTCTATTGCACCTTTGAGTATAAAATACATCAAAGTCTACTAATTCTAAGCAACTTACAATCTTGGAGATTCCCATTAAGTCTTACCAATCCATTTTATTCACTAACAGTGTTAACCCTTACTTCCCCAACCTATCCTTGTAACTCATACTTTTTTATTCTGGTACCAAGCTGGAGTTTTTGGTACCAGACTTAAGATTTTTGATTTATCATCATTCATTGGGAGAGTAAAGGAATTAAAATAGACGGCGAGTATCTGAGCAACCTCAGATTCGCAGACGACATAGCCCTTTTCGCAGAGAACCTACACGACCTCCAACTAATGATAGATGAACTAAATGAAGAGAGCAAGAAAGTCGGCCTACACATGAACTTTAGCAAGACGAAGATCATGTGCAACAACCACATTGGAGATAAGAACACTAGGATCGAAATCGAGGACACAGAACTCGAGAAAGTAGACCACTACATCTACCTAGGGCAACGAATCTCCATGAGACCCTCAAAAGAAGAAGAAATCAAGCAAAGAATCACACGAGGATGGCAAGCCTTTGGCAGAGCTAGCTCAACCTTCAAAAATAATAAGATCCCATTAATCCCAAAGAGAAGGGTGTATAACCAATGCATCCTCCCAATAGTCACTTATGGAGCTGAAACATGGAACTTAACCAAGAAACAGACCTGTAAGCTGAGAACCATGCAACGTGCACATGAAAGAATAATGCTGGGCCTCACATGGAGAGACCACAAAACAGCACAGCACATCCGGGAAAAGACAAGAGTTAGAGCCATCATAGAATCCATAAAAAATCTCAAATGGCGGTGGGCTGGCCATGTTGCAAGAATGGCTGACAATCGATGGACATCACGACTCACAACATGGATTCCCCGAGACCATATGCGCAACCGAGGCCGGCAAAATGTTAGATGGAGAGATGAACTAGACAAGTTCAGGAAGTACTGGCTCCGTGACGCCCATGATAGAGAAGTGTGGCAAATCCTGGGGAAGGTCTATTTCCAACGACGGACGCTAAAAGACTGATGATGATGATAGATAAAATTTTAAAAAGCTTTAAAACTGAAATGTAACTTTATTTACAAATGAAAACATTATATCTGTTAATCATCGTGTTTCTCTGAATATTTGAGATGAGGTATTATTATTATTTCACCTACCAGATGATACCTGATGAAGGCCGTAGAGTACAATGGGCGAAACGTTGTATGAAAAACAACCAAGATGAGGATAGTTAGAATAATAATAGAAATAATCTGTTAATCATGATAAAAAATTATAATGTAGCTTTGTTTAGTATTTATGAGTTTTAAGTAACAATGGTTAGGTTTAGGTTATAATGTATATTGTACTTTTGTTCCATCAAAACAGATAGATTTACAAATAAATTTTCCTAGTGCCAAAACGTCTGTCACCAAATAAACTGATGCCAAAATAGATTCGGCGCCCAAACGGCCGTGCCAAAATGTGCCAAAATCAATTAAGGGGTTCTAATATCTGCTGTTCATATCAGACTCAATTAAATTGAGTTGTTTGGAAAGTAATGCAGCATTTTGGGAGTGTGAATAAAAAAAACCTCTATCTGTAAGAAATGCTAAATTGATTTGTTAAGAACATAATCCTATATATCATTCTATTTGTTTGTATGTACGTTCATTGTACTTTCTGATTATTATTCATTTCTTCTCTGGGATCTTCACACAACAAAAAAAAAATATTTTTAAATTTTTGCCCCTTCCCAATTTTTATGTTTAACCACTTACGATGTGGATAAAGAAAGGGAGGAGTCTAAACGTATTTTTATTAGAGAAACAAAAAAAATCAAAAAATCTCTTGTCTCTGTTCTCTTTTAGACATTGATGAAGATATGGTGACGTTCAAAGGAACAAACACTTCGTACCTGTTCTATGACAAGACAAACCAACCGTCCCTTCTGAATGACACGATTGTGATGAGTTTCCGTACCAGAAACATGGACGCACTTTTGCTCTACATGCACGACAATTATGAAAATTTTGTGCAGTTGGAACTTCTCAGAGAAAGCAAAATCGCCTTGACCTTCAATTCATTTGATTCTGTTGTTTCAACAGAACTTGACTCCAAAGGTAAAGATAACTCTTTCTCTCTAAAACAAATTTTCAATATCTTTTTTTATATGGTATCATCAATATTTAATATTATGGTATTATCATACTATACTATTTTATGTTATATATTGTGTAATAAAGTTATATCTAAACCTTGACATCCTACTTTTATCTTCCACTATCTGTAGGTGGCTTTTATCATGTGAAAAGTTTGTCCTGCCATTGCAGGTGACTCTGATCACCAAAAAATAACTTGTTTGAATTTGGCTGTAGTATTTTCATGTCTATTTCAGTCATACATGAATAAACACAACATATTGGATTTCCAAGTTACTAAATGCACAGAATCTTGGTGCCCTTAAAAAAGAATGCATAGTTGTAAAGGTTACATTAGTTATCCAGTCTCGTCTTATGCATTCTCCACATGGATTTTATATTTTTCCTGCTTACATCTCTTACATGATGATGATTATCATCATCGACGTGTCTGCGTGTTCCGACCATATGTCTGGTGGTCATTGCTGGAGACTGAGTGACATGAGATCTCAAGTTCTCTGCCTTCCTCTCAGTATTCCTGCTATCCACAGCAGTGCAGTGGTTTGAACATCCCTATCTGGGGATTATTGCTGGAAGCTGAGTGATGGTAAGTTTTTTCAGGTCACCAGCTCTACTCTCAGCATCTTCATATATCACAGCAGTGCTGTGGTTTCACTATTCAAACTTTCCCTCATTTTTCTAACACTCATGCCAAATTCTTTCTAACTGTTCAGCCAATGCAGATCATTTGAGATCATTATTTCATGCAATATGATATATCTTTCTCCTATTTTATTGCTGTGTTGTTCACTTAGAAACTATCTTCTTTAATAATTGAGAGCAAAATTCATTATGAAATTAGAAACTTTTTTTAAAGAATCCCGTTTGTTCCCAAGCCTGTAAATTTTGACAAAAATATAAAATAATCTTTGGTGCTTCCAGGAGAACTAAACGATGAGAACTGGCATCAAATTGTGGCTCAAGTTCTTGAACAAGGGACAAGGTTGCAGGTCGGCAATGCAGAAGTCACGATACCCCATAAAAGATTCAAAAAGAAGCAAGAAAAATTTGTCAAAAGTGGTAAGAGATTCAATTTTTATTATTTATTATTAGATGTCTGCTTAGAGCGTGTAGTGGTTAGCCCATCTGTCTCGCATGCTGAAGGTTTCGAGTTCAATTCCCACTACAATAGATGATTGGAAAATTCTTCATTAGACTAATTTCATGAGAACTCAGCAGCTAATTACACTCTAAGCTGTCTGATCAAGTTGGTATCCTTTCAGTGGACTTGCATCCTATTGGGGGGGGGGTCATAAAAATTTGTAAGATCAATATACCGGTCTCGACTTGTTAGACTTTGTCACTGGCCATTTATTTTAAGCAACAGATGTTTTACCACATTTTACCTTATTGAAGGAAGTACTGTAATCTGATATTTTATTAATTTAGAATATGTTTTACCTTCATCTTAATTTCTTAGTTATTTCCATCACAACTTTAACTCAGGCTATCATTCTATGGCTATAAGCAAACAGCACAATCAGAAATAGATAGTAAGGTTCTATTACAAAGACTCACTCTCTATTTCCGATAGCTCCTGGCAATAGAATGATGGCCCAATTCAGGGTTGTGATAAAAAAACAACTTAATTTTAGGATGAAGGTAAAAAGTAATCAAAATTGATAAAATGTTGGGTGATATTTTCATTTGAGCTATTTTTTGATGGACCTGCGTGATTATCAAATCATTGTCTATGGCCTGGAATTTCTTAATCTTTTTTTTATGGCAATTTTTTTACTTATTGTCAGGAAATAGATTGAAATGCTTTTTAATCTTTATTAATTTAATCTATTTATCATTTACAAAATTATATTTCATCTAAGTTAGTGATATTATCTAACTCCAGTTCGAACCACTTGACTTCATTTCTCTACTTTAGCAACAATAAGAATGACAATCCTCACCAAATTTAGGGGAGTAAAAAGTAACATTTCGCAACCATGATTTGAAATCACGACCAAGTGATTGGTACTTGGTTCTCTCACCATTTGAGCATGAGTCTACAAAAGGGCTTTTCTCATTCTGAAGAAATAAATACATTTATACTAAAAGAATATATTTTTATGATTTTTTATCCATTTTCTATACAATACAAAAGTTGCTGAAATCATCTTCAGTTGAAATTTAAGTTGGAATGGAGTTTGACTCTGCAACATCTACGACTATTATTTATCAAAAACTAAAAAAAAAAAAAGAGACAGACCTGCAAACTGAGAAGTATGCAACGTGCACATGAGAGAATCATGCTCAGCCTTACATGGAGAGACCACAAGACAGCACAGTATATAAGGAAGAAAACGGGTGTCCATGACATCATAGAAATTATTAAAAAACTCAAATGGTAATGGGCAGGCCATGTTGCAAGGATGAAAGACAACCGATGGACATCACGTCTCAGAACATGGATTCCTAGAGATCATATGAGAAACCGAGGCCGACAGAACACAAGATGGAGAGATGAACTGGACAGATTCAGGAGATACTGGCTCTGCGATGCCCATGATAGGGAATTGTAGCAAATCCTGGGGAAGGTCTATGTCCAACGACGGATGTTAAAAGATTGATGATGATGATGATTTCAACAAAGAAAGCATTACCAAATCAAAATCCGTTTTCAACTCTATGTGGCTTTTATTGCTCAATAAGGACTTGATATGGACTTCTTTGCATAATGAAGAAAGTAATTGATAACATTTGCAGCTTTACAAGCATTGCCATTGACAGATTTAAAAAAAAATTCTCTTTGATATGATTACTTGGCACTCCCAGAGAAAGTGTCCCCCTCTTTACGTGTGGATAGTACACCCTAAAAGAAACATAGAATTGATTGGCTGAAACATTGTTGAAACAACAAAAATTACAAAAAGAATAAGCTTATTGTTTGTAAAACTTTTCAATGTCGATGACATTTCTCAAAATCATAAACATGTTAGTATGTTTTTCCAATTTTGTATCTTCCAGTGTCAGTAAAACCACCCAGTTTCTCAGCAGGAAAAAGAGACTTTGTCTACCTTTATGTGGGTGGTGTCATACCCCAGATGACAAAATTACCTCGATTGAAAGGCTGCATACGCGGATTAAAGATTGGGGATCATGTTATTGATTTGAGAAACAAAAGCCGAAATAAAGAATGTGAGTAACAACTTTCTTTTTTTTTTCATCATGGTTTATTCCAGTGTTTCTTGAACTATTTCAGTGTCACTCATCCTCAAGTCTTCATTTCAAAATTTCATTCTTTCAGGAATGAAAAATTTTGATGAATTAACAAATTAAGTTCATATTCATTTTTTATAATGTAAAGTTGGGGTTTTTTATTACAAAGAATGTGAGTTGTAATCTATATCCTTTGCTTTATGTTATCAGTTTTTGTTGTTGTTTTTTAAAATTCCCTCAATCAATGGTTCATTTTTTTTTATAGAGGGATCAATTTACATTGAGGGTTGTTGCTAAATTGATCCCTTAGTTTATGTCCAGCAGCATTCAACTTTTTTTTCTTTTTTTTTTGAAAATCTGTACTTTTTAGTGATCACAGCCCAAAAATAGCAAAAAAAGTAACATTCGTTTTTCCAATTTTTTTATTAATCACCCAATCAAGTAACTTACCTGACCTGTTTTTGTTTATTTTATCATAATTCTATAATTCTATAATTCATACCATATTTCATCAATTCAATTCCACCATCTCTACTGCTTAATTTGTGAGGTAAAAAGCAGCTTGTATGGGAGATGGTGATTCATAATTTCCCTTGGAATGCTAGATTAACACCCATAGCCACCAATGAATGTGCATGTTTTTGTGTGCTTCAGCACTCCTGCCCATACTGTTTTGTCAATAGACTTTAAAATTTGCATCAGTATTCCACTACACCCCATCTAAAAACATTGGGGGGGGGCTTTTTGGGGAGCTTTATTTTGATGAATCTAGATATTTCATCATAAATGTTTTCCAGTGGAAAATGCCAGTGATGTCATTGATAAAATTCATTCTGACCCTATTTTTTCTTAGATGGAAATTTTTTTAATGACTTTTTGATGCTACGGTTGTTTATTTGTTGACTGTGATTGCAATGTTTCTCTATTTCTCAGCCGTAGAAAACACCTGCAAAGAAGGCTGTGTCCCTAACCCTTGCTTCCATAATGGATTTTGTCGTAACGAATGGGGAGATGGAAACTTTACATGTGACTGTGGTCAGAGCAGTTACACAGGAAGACTTTGTAATCTTAGTAAGTATATATTAGTATGACTTTATTCTGATTTACTTATAATATTTTTCACAGACTGTCTATAGAGTACTTGTGCACTGCAAATATTTAAATGTCTCCTTGCATCTTTATAAAACAGTTTCAGTCCCTAATATGTAAGATATCAGTTTTCTCGGTTGTATCATGTTGGATTGATGTGAAACTTAGTACGAACCTTCAAATGAACCATCCTCATCTTTTTCTTCTTCTCCCCTCTCCTCCCCCTCCTACTTTTACTACTGCAACTATTTATGTTAAATGTAGATTCTCTCAGCTGTATCATGTTGGATTAATATGAAACTTGTCACAGAACTTTAAGTGAACCATCTTCATCTTTCTCTTCTTCCACCTCCTTGCCCCCCTCCTCATCCTACTACCAGAACTAGTAATGTTAAAAGTCATTTTTCTCAGCTGTATCATGTTGGATTGATGTGAAACTTGGTGTAGACCATTGGGTGAACCTTCTTCTTCTTCTTCTTCTTCTTCTTCTTCTTCTTCTTCCTCCATCTGCTTTGACTACCACAGAGGGTGGATGCATCATTGAGGATGGTTTTGGTTTGTTAATTTTTCTTCTTTTCAAGACGGAAATATTACCAAATTGCGAGTGGCTTGAATATTGGATTAACTGAGAATCTGGTATTGACTTGAGATCCAATCTAGTTGAGAGGTCTGTCCAAAAAGTATCTAGCCATTTGATATCATTGAAAAAATAGCATACTTAGTGCAATGGCACCTTAGTCCTCTTCAAAGTACTTCTGTTGGAATCTCACTCACTTATCACAGGCCCCCTTCCACTTTTTAAAACAGTTTTCAAAGGATCATCATTAGCTGCCTTGCCATGTTTCCTTAAACTTACATGTGGATTGAAACCTCTTAGAGAAATGCCCATAGTAGCATGGAGCCAAATCTGAACAGGAAACCAAAAAAATCCTGCATGATACATGAAGAATGGTTAGGTGTGGTCATTGTCAATGAGATGGTCACACAGTACACAAGCTCACTCAGTGGTGCCTCACTGCTGTTTGAGCTACACCATAGGAAAGTGTTTATGTACATGCGCAATAAAGTCCCCTCAGATTGGTTACCAAGTTACATCAAAACCATGCAACAGGTTCTTGAAGTATTCAAAATGGCTGCCTACTTTCCGAACAGACTTTGTTTTCTTATATTTTAATAAGCGTTTATACAATTGAGTCATATTTTGATTGGATGTTTTCTGCTGTTTTTCTATAATCCTTTTTACATTTGAAATGTTTTTGAACGACTTAATGGATATTTCTGTGTCCTATAAGTTTTTTGAACCAAAATCCTTGTTTTCTTTCGATTCAGAACCTTGCGGTGACTTTGATGGAAACACTTACCTGGATTTAAAGTTTGATCCTGAAACCATTGGAACAAAAATAATCAATGTTGAGGAATTGGTCTTGACCTTCCAGACAAAAGCCAAAAGAAAACAAGTCTTGATCGACCTCTATAGTTCCGAGTGAGTGATCAATATTCAGACTGATGGCTGACAAGAATATTTTTTTCGCATAACTCTTGTGCTGAGTTTTTCTCTTGGAAAAGTTAATTGAAATAAGAAGTCTTCATTGAATGCTTAAAACTGTTCAATTTTTGCACAGATCAATCAATATGTACAACAGAATATCTAATAAAATGTATACAGAAATTTTTTGATGTAAATTACCCTGCAAAAAATGACACTCTATAGTAAGACAAGTTTTTTTTTTTTGTCCATGGCAACAAACCAGTCGATGTTTGAGCTTTGCTTCATTTTTTTTAACGAAAAAGCTCAATTCAATTAATGTTGACAATAGTCATAGTCACAAAAAGTATCTGTTGTGACTCGTACATCAAATAATACTAATCAAAATTAGGAAGATTCTAGTCTAAAATTCATCACTAGATTTCAAAAAATGATTTGTGATCCCTAACTTCTGTAATTAGACAACTAGTTTTCTTTATAAGTTTTCTGTTTGCCAGATCCAATTTCTCGTTTTCTTTGTTTTCCTTTTGTTGCAACAACTACCTCACCATTTTTAAGATCCAATTTCTGATGACATTTTGATTTTTGATTTTCTACAGCTGCAACGACTACCTGACGATTTTCATGGATTCAGAACACAGGATTCTTATGAAAACTGATCAAGGTGTGGGCAATTGTAAGTTTTTTTTTTGTTTTTGTTCTTTGATTGGTTCCCTCCGTGAGATTGGCATGGCTGGCCTCCACTATTGAAGGGCTCCCAAGATGAGGAGCCTTAGTTGAAACCATTCTTCATGGCTGGTGACCAGAGCAGTAAGGCCCCACGTGATGATGACACCTTTTTAGTATCTGTGTGTTGCCTTTCTATTATGCCTGCACTGCATGATCCATTACTGGGCTTCTCAAAATTTTTTCATTCGCAACCTCTCTTGAAGAGACCCCTTACTCATTTTCATGGAAGCAATAAGTAATAAGAATATAGAAATCTGTATTTATTATCTATCTGTAACTGAACATAGAAACAAGATATAAACGTCCAGAAAGTATTTTACAAACAACAATAAGCCAAGATTACTTCAAGTAGGTTCAATAAACTTTTTCATTTTAACACAATAAGTCAAATCATGGCTTAACATTTGCAACAGTTGCTAATGGTAAATGATAACTGAGGTTGAGTAAGGATATGATTTGTCAAAAAGCATGATTTATTTATAATCTATAAGTTTAATAATGCTCATTTAAGAATAGAAAATTATTTTTTCAAAAATAAATCACAAAACCATGATTAAAATCAAATTTGTTTTTTAAATTCAGTGAATAGCATTAGGATATTTCATAATATAAAAAGTATATTTTTGTATCGAGATAAAAAATTTAGTTAACTAATTATTCTTTCAAAAAAAAAAATTGTGAAATGTTTCTGTAACCCCCAATAATCTTTATGTGACCCTTATTTTGAGAAGTCCTGCTCTATCGTGTGCTTCTAATTGGGTATCTATTACCTCTCTTCTGTGTAAATAGATCAAGCATGGTAGATGTAATTTCCATCAAGTTAGATCCAGCATCCCTTCTTTCCTTTCCTTTTTTTTTTTTAAAGATGTATTTGAGTGTTAGTTTGTTGTTTTAAACTTTAGCTCGTTAGTGTTAGCTTTTGGCCAAACCCTGATCTCTGCTCACTGTGATCCAAAGCTTGAAAAAAAAAATTCCTCCCAAATCTAGACTCTCCCGAAAAGCTGTGACAAAAATCACTTGACCTTTAATGATAAATGTTGTTCATTCCTGTAGAATCCTTGTGTAGAGAAGGTAGAGTCCTTCTGTTCAAGCATAAGCACCCTCTTCCATTCTTGCCCTTGTTCATTACATTGCATTGGTTGGTGGGGAGGAAGAAGAGAAAGCAAGAAAGATATAAGGAGAATTGATAGTAAACGCAAAGCTGTACATACAAACGAGCAGTGTAATAGTTTGATCATCTTTCTAGATTTCATTATGCCTATCAGTCTTGGAACCTGAATTCTCGTAAATCAATGCTCAGTGGAAATCCTGGTCATGCCATTCCCAAATCCATTTTGATTGCCAATGTAACATGTTGACCAATCAGGGTTGGCAGATTGGGATATGAAGGGGAGATAATTCGAGCATTATCTCAGACCCTTCCCCAAAGATGACATTGGATTAGAGTCGATTTTGGAAGTTTCCAAATCTGGCACTATTCCAATGCCTGTGTTGGGTAAGTCTCTGAGATAATACTCTGATTATCTCCATTTGTTGCCCAATCTGGCAACCCTGATACCAATGTAATGTTGCCTAATCATCTTTTAGATTCACAGGTTTCCACTCGAAAATCTTTTTGTCAAGAGATTCTCGGCCATAAGTCAATAGCAGTTTTGTATCAGGAAAACTACTGCCTCTTCTGAACTCAATTCACTAACAGATTCTCATATTAAATGTCTAAGAAAATATGTCTTTGATAGATGTTGGTTTGGAAGATTTAACTCTGAAATAATATTAATGCAACTGAATGTTCTTTGAACAACAGATGTGAACAAGTTTGATTCTTTTTGTCTAATTTTTCATTTTGGTACTTTCAATTGAAAATCGGTAAAAGAATCAATCATTTTGATTGATGGTGCCCGCTTGGGTTCCAACTCATCGACTTCACGCCAACAGATTTTCTCCATTGGTCCCTATTTAGTGCCTGTTTCCGAGCTTGGTTAAGTGGCATTGTCATTGGCCCAGATCCTGTGTAATGATATTCTACCAGTGTTGTCCTGGTTGGCCTTAAGGGTATTTCCACTCAAGCCACTTCTGGTCCAGGTCAATGATGTCCTTTGCAGGATAACCAGGCTCCCTGCTTATCAACTGTCCAAAACGTTTTAGCCTTTGCTGGGTGATCAGTTCTAAGGCAAGGACCCATTTGCTTTGGTTCCAGATGGTATCATTCCTCCAAAACTGAAACCATGTGATCCCAAGGAAGGTTTATGGGCATTATTGAATTCATCAATTCTTCTGTCATCCTGTTGTCTAAATGACCAGGTGTCATAGCGATTTAAAAGAACAAGCATTGAGTTGTACATGTGAAGCTGCGTTTTTTATGGGTATACTCCCTCTGTTCCATTGTTTGCCATTTGGTTTTTTTGCTGCAGCAGCTTTGACAATCCGTGAGGATATCTTATATTCACCATCAATTATTTCGGAAGGAAGGATCGTGTTTTGTCTTTGGAAAACTGATTTCCATGCCTCCATCAGCATCTTCTTTGCTAAGAGTTTTAAGGATTAGATGGATGTTCTCAAGTCTGGTCCTTAACAGTGCTATTTCATCAACGTAGTGAAGATCTATGAGCTGCAAAAAGTTCAGCCAAAGAGAAAAAAAACAGAATATTTGGGAAAATTATACTATATTTTCTAACAATCATAAAAGATATGATTTGTAGTCTTTATTTTGAGGCAAGTTTTTTACTTCTGATTTGCAAATACAGTATTCAGAGTAATGCCTTGATAAGTGCATTTTTTGATGAGGTACGATCGAGATATTGCTGTATAAATCAATGCTGGTAGAAGCTGAAAACAAAAATACCTTGAAAAATTTTAGAACAAATGAACTGCACTAATCGAGGTATACCCCTCATTTTGTGCAAGTCGAGTTTTTTAGATGGAATTTTTTTGGCAGAAAATGGGAACATTGACTCCCAACTTATTCTTTTCTTAATGGTATTTGCGGAGGTGAGAATTCAAGCTTTGCAGAAAAAAGTGATAAACCTTTTTTTGTCTTTGCTTTGATTGCAAATGTATTATATTTTGTTTTTTCCTGCTTTTGATATTGTTGTTTATGTTTTGTTTTGCATGGTTTGAAATTTGTTGCATGTTGCCAGGCAACACGACACACATTTTGATTTTTTTAAAATTCCGACAGGAAGCTCTGTCATGATTCCATGAATTAGTCAGACTAGTATCCTCGTCTTCGTTGTTTTCATCACAACATTTCAACAAACATGTTCACCTTAGAAAGGAGGAAAAAGAAAACAACAAAGATAAGGATACTAGTTTGGATAACTCGTGAAATAATGCATCTCAATGTGGTGTCTAACCATGTCCGGTGTTGAAACTCAAGTCTTCTTCGTAACATTTTTATTTTATTGTCTTGGAAAATTAATTTAAGGTTTTATCCAAGCTGAAATAAATGAATTGCATATTACAAATTTATCTCTTAATCTTACATTTGGTTAACAAACAAGACGTATCATATCAACTCCAATATAAGGACATGCGGTTAATTATCCAATCACATTTCTCCTCTCGATAAAGACTACCAAAAGTCAATATAAAGTACCACCAAGTTCAAAATGATAGAAAATAGAAAATATTTGGAATGGAAAAATATCAAATAAGTTGTTTCTCCATTACAGTAATAATCGTGTCATTCCTTGCGAATTTATTTCCAATTTATCACTCTTTAATCACTCACCTGAATATAACATGTCAGAAAGTTCTAAACGACAGAGAGTAGGGAATTTTTTGAATAGAGAAATACAAACGTTTTTTTCCAACAGGTAGAAATGAAATTTTCAAAATGATTATTTGTACTTAAGTAATTTTATACGCATGATGCCCCCCCCCAACCCAGCTGTGTTGCCAATAAAGCGTTAATCAGATGATAACCCTGAGGTCAAGCATGGCTTCAGGGCTGAAGTATTTTTACCGCTAACCCAGAATGCCCCTATCTGACCACCAGACTTTGATTTTCCATCACAAACTTTAATTTTCCATCACAATGTGGGAATGCCTGATAAAAATGCAGCTTCATTACATATTCTTGTATTTGTATCTTTCAAGTCAATGTTTTTGTGCCCAGAAATAAATCTTTGATACTTTTACCATTTTTAATCTCTTTCATTCTTGGTCTGTAATCCTTTTATAAAAAATTTGATGTTATTTTAACCCTAACACTTTTCTCCAAATATTATACAAACATTGATTGATTTAGTGTGTGGAACTTTTCCAACCTCCAAATAAACTAACTTTTTCTATCTCCAATTTCATACATCTTATTAAACCAGCTAAAATTCTTTCCTCCCCTTGTCCCTCTTATTAAACTTCCTAACCTTCTTTTATGTTATTACTGAAAGCGAAGCATTCAGGTAGGAACCAATAGAATAATATTCTACACTATCATTATTATTATTATTATTATTATTATCGAAATTACCTCAAGTAGCATTACAGATTCTAATTTTATCAATATAAGTCCATGCATCCTATATTTGGACATTAGTGGAAATCCATCAGAGGATATTCTCTTACTTATTAAAGATCTGAGACACTGATTTTTGATAATATTAAAAAAAAAACCCATTGTGTCTTATATGGTGTGAGATAATCAAGTTCACTTTTCTGGTTTATTCAATAAATGATAACTAAATCATTGTTCAATCTCCTTTTCCCAACATTTCAGACAAATCATTGTACAATGTTTTTCATGTAAACTGTCTAAAAAATCTTATTTCCTTTTCCAGCATAAGTTCATCTGTCTTTGAAATGCTAACATAGTTTTATATGATTTATCCAGATATACTGTCATCCACGGGTCCCTACAACGACAACAAGATGCACAAGATTAAATATCAACGAAAAGCAAAAACAAATCAACTAGAATTAATAGTAAGTTATTTGTCTATTTCTTGTTGCTTGCAACCAAGCCAGCCAGACGGTTCAGGAGGTCGGGGAGAACTTCTGGCTTGCATTATTAAGTATAGTGTGGGATTGGTCTCCACCTTAGGAGGATTAATGGGATCGCTCTCTACATGATCCCAAGGTGCTTACAGCTCCTGAGATTCCCAGAGGGTCTCTGATCTAGGTACTAACCAGGCTCAGCTTCATTTCAGTAAGAGTGTATCTGACGTGATTTGGTCATAATATGGTAAGTTATGAGAGAAGTAATACAAAAAGCCGTTTGTCTTGAGAGAAAAAGCAATAATTTGATAGTTTGATCATAGAGAATGGACATTGTTTTCAGATCTTTAATAAACTTCATTGAATGTTTTGCATCAAAGACAAGAAACTTATTACTATTATTATTATCATTTTATTATTTGCTTTACCTCATCTTATTATTGTTGGTTTTTTGATGTTGTATTCACTACTATTTTATGTGAAATATCTAATTGATGACAGCGGCTGATTGGTCTACAAGTACAGTTTATTAACCACTAGGCCATAGTAGGCACTATTTCTACTAAGCTCAGCTTGGTCTGGCACAAGGCCACAGTAGTGAGGCACTCATGATAATCAAATTTACAACACTAGCAAACTGGTCTACTCGTACTTGTTAGCCATTACCATGTTTTCAACTAAATCAGGCACCTTGTCTGAAAGAATGTTTGTATAGAAACTGGAATCACTTTTAAGCTCAATGCTGTTAGTATTTTAATAATGGGAGTGAACATGTTTGACCTGTACATCATAGAGAATAATGCTAAAAGGTGAAATATTCCATCTTTTGCAGATTCAATGTAATTAGGGATATAATTTATCATTGGGGGGTTTTGAGCCTTTAACAGCAGTAGTATCTACCTGAAAAGTCACACTAATTTCATGTAAAATTTCAAATTCAGACGTGATGCTGCTCAAGCTACTGACAATATCAACGAAACATTTGGAGTGAATACTTCTACTGCGTAAATTGTTCATCATTGACTCAATAGGTTTAGATCTGACCTATGGATAACAGTAATAAACTGAGAGAGAGAGAAACCCGCAAATAACGGTTCAAACGCATTCTGGAGACTTTGGGTCTTCAACATTGACCATAGTATAATAAGCCTTGAAAGAGAGACCGTGGCCAATTGAGCACATTCTGAAGACTTCAGAACTTCAGTGAGGATTTTATCATGTCATCTTGATAGGTACACATGAACAATGAAATGCTCCATGATAGTGCCTACACCTCACAAGTAACTGAGTTTAAGCTTGGAGGATTGTTATATGAAGAATTGCAGCATCCTCCATATTCACCTGACATTTCTCTGACAGATTATAATCTTCTCAAGCATTTTCAACTTCATATCTATAATAAAAGGCTGAATAAAAGGAAAGACATAATTCATCCTTTTACTGAATTAGTGACAACTATAAATCCTCAAAAGAAGAAGAAATCCAACAAAGGATCACCCTAGGATGGTAAGCCTTTGATAGAGGAAGTTCAAGAAAATCCCATTAGGCCTGAAAAGAAGAGTATACAACCAATGCATCCTCTTGATAGTCACCGATGGAGCTGAAACATAGAACCTAACCATGAGACAGACCTGCAAATCGAGAACCATGCAATGTGCTCATGAGAGAATCATGCTCAACATCACATTGAGAGACCACAGGACAGCAGAGTATACTAGGGAAAAAACAGGAGTTTGAGACATTAGAGAGACCATTATGAAACTCAAATGGCAATGGGCTGGTCATGTTTCAAGAATTGCAGACAACTGATGGACATCACGACACACAACATAGATCCCCAGAGATCTTATGCATAACCGAGGCCAGGAGATCACAAGATGGAGAGACAAACTAGACAAATTCAGGAAGTTCTGGCTCTACAACGCCCACGATAGAGAGGTGTGGGGAATCCTGGGGAAGGTTTATGTCCAACGATAGACAATAAAAGACTGATAATGATGATGATGATGATGATGATTAAGATGAAGAAGAAACCCAAAGAATTTTATAGAGATGGTTTATTATCATAAGAGAAGACTATTGAAAAAAGTTTATTGCTCTAAACGGGTCATAGTTTGATGAAGTATTTACTGTTAGTTTGTGGTCTGTATCATCCTTCATTTTAGTATTCAAAAAAGGACATTTCGTATGTAACAACGTAATAATCACTTCCTTTGATTATAATTTCTGTTGTTTGCATTTGAATATCAAGGTGGATGGAAAGAAGACTGAAAAGACTTTTCCGCTTCATAATCTGGATAATATCAACAGCATACGTGTCGGAGGGCCCAGTCCATGCACGAAGAACATGGAGCCAGAATATAAAAATTTCAGAGGAAAGATCTTTGGTAAGTGATTATCTTACATGTTCACCAGAAAATAAAAACAAAATTTCAAGTTTATAATCAAATCAGGACTTACCATCACAGTTAGTAATTGAACAACCATAGCTTCCGTGTCAAAATTTGAAGTCATGGGGGGAAAAAAATGAAATGAACAAAAAAAAAATCTAGTCCCAAAAAATTGATAAGTTCTATTGTATTCAACGTTGAATTAATATGGAGTTTAATCTATCAAGTTTAATATAACATCTTGGAAATTTGAACTCAAGACTATTGCTTCTGTTATTAGAACTCGATCTAAACAAGCGACATGTCATGTTAAACTTTATAGATAAACCTTCATATTCATTCTATAGATAAGAAAATGTTTGTCAATTTTTTGTCCGAGAAGTTGAAAGTGAACATATATATGTGTGTTTATATGAATTTTTCTATATTTATACAAAAAATGTTTTTGATGTTTTAAAGATACGAAGCAGTTGCAAAATTATTTGAATATTGCCATCATTTTTTATGACAACACAGCTAAACTGATATATTCATAATGAATGTTTTAATACTACCAGAGCTTGCTATGTAAGGTAGCACTATCTTAGCCATATTGTTTGTTTACAACTAATCGTAGCAGTAGATGTAATAATCATAACAATAATGAATATTTGTTCTGTTCTGCTCACCAGACGTGAAATACCTGCCACAAGGGGCTCAAATCACTCCGCTTAAAGATTTCCTGGACAACGTTAGATCAAAAAAAAGCAATGTGAGTGTTGTTGGGAGCCTGATAAGCTGCAGCGAGGCTATTATGCCTCCGACTACCCCCAAATCGACCACCGAGTTAACCAGTCAGTCTTCGGCCACACCTCTGCCACGACGGGTAACGTATTTATGGCACCCCACCATCCTGAATCTCTTGTTGCTCATTCTCTTCCAATCTGGCTTCAGGTAAACATATCGCACATCCAAATTTGATCTACGTTCTCCCTCCTACTCCCCCAACTCCTACCCATTATCGCAACCTTCTCCTCCTACTGGTCGTCGACTTTATTGTCTTTCACTTCCTTCGTATCCTTTTGCTACGTCGTTGTTACCCTCCCTACTCCGTCTATCCCTCTATCGTTCCCCTCCCTTTCCCTTCTTCCCTCTTATCATTCCAGTTCGTTACTCCCTCGTCACTTTCTGCCCCTCATCTCTTCCGGCCCCTAGTCGTTTCCCCTTCTTCTCCTTCTCCTCCTACCGCCTCTCATCATTCTCCCTCTCCTCCATACATTGATTCCTCTCTCTCCTCCTCCCACCCCTCATTGTATCATCACGTACTTTCGCTATCCAAGTGTGAAAGCACCTTTTTCGCTCCTCAACCAATCATTGCACGAAAGTATTATCACCGTTGTGATCCTTACTTTTATTTCCCCGTATTGTCAGTTTTCTTGTTAGTCTTCTAATCCACTAAAAAAATATTTCTATTTAGAATGAAAAAAAGTTCAAAGAAAAAAACATTTTTGGATTTTATTTCTAGATTAACTCCATCTTATCATTGTTGTCTTTTCATCACAACAGTCTGGGTCGATACGCTTTTCAATATTATTCGATCGCTAATTTTATTTTATTTCTTATTGTTGTCGCTTTTATCAGAATACACTGGATCGAACCACAGTGTTGTAATGAAAGGCAACAATAACAAGATGAAGTAAAACTAGTTACAAAAAACAGGTATCAATCGCTTAACGTCCGATTGCATATACATCCAAGGTCCCAGGTTTTATTTGAGTTGAAAAACCTTGATTGGTAAATGGGAAATAATGAACGTAAACAGACGTAGTGGTTTTTAAAATCTAAACAAAGCATCTATGCAGCCAGGCTATAATGGCGCAATACTCATCTACAGTGTATACTCTACATAATACTCAATAGCAATATTAAACATGTATATTACTGGCTTATGTATTTACTCGACTGTATTTCTTATCGTCATTTTAATGTAAATCTTCCTTTCTTACTGGTAAAAAGTCTAACATAGTTCTGTGTTGTGTGCTACTGCGTTGGAGTGCCCATAATTAGTGAAATCTTCAATTCCCTATTTTTAAACAAAATTGAAATTTTTGAAAATATATCAAGTTTTTCCTTATTTTTGCTTGAAAGATAAAAAGAGATGCTGGTACAGTTTTTGCTGCGTGAAAGTGAATTTACAAAGAAAAATTCCTGTAGATGTTTATGATTCTAATCATGTCTCCGAGTGGGGGAAATTCGCTCATGGAAGTGTTGACCAAAAAATAGAAAGTTGAAAAAAATACTGAAAGGAAACAGTAATTTAGATAAAAAGGAAAGTTTGAAAAATTAATGAAACAAATTATATTCTGCATAAAAGATAACTGCACGAATTAAGATTAATTTTGTGTTTCCCATCGGTGCATTGTTATGCCACAAAAATGTAGCCTAGAGTTGGCTAATGTTGGGATATGTTTCTATTTTGATGACATTCTTTATTATTTTGCTTATATTATTTTGTGGTTATCTTTTATTACGTACTTGTTGCTCTGTTCTCCTGTAAAGTAACTTTAATCAATTAATACTTTATTAACGTTTATTATTTTTCAATACTTATTTTTTCTCTCCCTTAATCCCTTTATCAATTTTTGGCTTATCATTGTTT
This sequence comes from Thysanoteuthis rhombus, assembly GCA_963457665.1. Taxonomy (NCBI): domain Eukaryota; kingdom Metazoa; phylum Mollusca; class Cephalopoda; order Oegopsida; family Thysanoteuthidae; genus Thysanoteuthis; species Thysanoteuthis major. Next base: position 43,484,612 of record OY735235.1, on the reverse strand, counting down.
CGAATAAAGACTTGTCCAACACTGGTTTCTTTTCATGGAATAAAATAAACTTTGTCTCTGCATTTATAAGAAATGAAAATAATCACATTCGGAATTGTAAGCCATATGGTATAAATTTCTTTACATAAGCACTGAAATTTGTGACATTGACAAATCAGAACCAAGTTTGACCAACATAAACTAGTCTACACAAGTGTTGTACATAATTGTACTGTACGACAGGCAGTACTTGTGCAGTGTCTTTATTTCATAAGGATACTTGCTACAGTATTTTATATTGAAATTGCAGAATACAGATTGGCTATTGTAAACAGATAATGTTGGTACTTAAGTAAGTCTTGGCTACCATGAGTTTTGTAGTTAACTTAATGATGCACGTAGATGTATTCTATTAAAAAAATGTGCACGTTATGTGGGACTATGTATAATATAGTGCATAATTTTGACTAATTAGTCAGTACAAGCTGTGTAGCTATGATCAACTGTGCCATAGGCTTGTACAGCGGAGAGTATTATACGATGTTTGCCTAACATCCAAATCACTTAATATCCTACTGGCCAGGACCTAAAACCCGGACGTTAAGCGACACTTACCTGCAATGATGATGAAAATGTTTCATCTGAAGAAATCTTCAAAAAAATAACAATTAGTTTTTCATTAGTGATTTCAGTCAAGTGATTCATAGGCTAACAATATAAACTTTATTCAAATTTTCATTACTTTGCAAATTATTTGGACTATTATCCCTATCTTTGTTGTTTTTATCAGATCTTAGCCAATGTGTTGTTTGACTTTCCTCTGGCGAATGTTTCATCCAATGTGTCTTTGAGTATCTTCCTCTGTATGCATGTATATATAAAAATAGATCTGTGTATGTATAAATTAATGTGTGTATACAAGGTTGGATCAATGAGTCGATAGCTTGACAAATAGTTATTAGTTGAATTTTGATCGGAAATCTTCACTATATTCAATCTATGTGATTAGTATTCATCACTGAATTAAGTGCATTGACAAGGAATGAGAGTATGCTGAAAAATAAGTATTGATTGAGTCTTTTTGATTGTTGTGTTGGCTGTGATTCTGCTAACTCAGCTAATCAATCAAAGACTTGACCTCAGAGAATGAACTTGCCAAAACATTACGAAGAAATAAGAATTATAAAGATGAGGATATTTTTTTATAGTCATTGAATATTAATGACATCTCATCTCAGAGTCTCAGACAAAAAACAATAAAGATGAGGATAGTCAGAAATATTTGATGAATCTTCCCAACTTACTTGAGAAAAAAACATCCATAAAGATGCGGATAGTCCAAATAATTCATTGAGTATTAAAAACCACTCACCTTGGAGTCTCCGACAATGAATTGATGGGTTCTTGCCTTTTAGCCCCATGGAGAAAGATGTAAGCGCTGTTCTGTTACTTGAAATTTCATTGTGAAAAAAATTTAGCAAACAATTTCTGATAGAATAGATGCTAAATTCTAAAGGTTTAAAAATCTGCAAGAAGAGCAGAATTTATTCTAGGGAAACTTACTTGAAACGGCCTTTGGCAGTCATTAAGTTTGATGTCAAGTCACTTCCTATTCATATTGTAATTATTTGCTCATTCCTCTTATATAAGCATGAAGATCTGTAATTGACATTTTATAAACCTAGAGTTATCTCCCTTGGACAGATTTTTGTGTGTGTGTGTGTGTCAATTTATACTCAATTAAATTAATTGCTTAGAATTTAGTGACCTGATTGGATTCAAAATTGCTTTATACTCCAAGATAGAGTATTTTGATGGTATTGTGCTAGGATGTGCTATTTTTGCTGTGTTACAATAACAAAACAAAAAAACCTGCAAACAAGCAAACAGAAATAGGATCATTATAACATAGATTGTCTTTTCCTCTAATCTTTCATCTTTCAAATATTAAAGCGGAATTTTCTCCATCTTTATCCCCTTATCCCAACCATTTTTGCCCTGTCCTTATTCAAACCATCTTCATTCTAATCTAAATGTGTTCAAAAGTTTACCTGTCCCCAGGATGGAACTGGAATAGGCTTCATTTCATTTTCTGCTCAATATTCACCATAATTCATTGATTTTCTTTTTCATCTTTAACTTCGTTGAAGTTTTTTCATTGCTTAAAGACTGTCCCATCCATCCTTAGAATCGAACCTCGGGAATGACAGTCGTTTTTCTCTGCCGCAAAGAAATATATTTGTTCAACTCTTCACTTGTCTACCATTGTTGTCTGCTGTGTCTAATTGACCGCTTTTGGTTGTTAGTCCCCAAAATACCAATTGGCACTGCCTTTTTCTCCTCGTTCAATGTTGTTCTTCAGTTTGAAACTACAAATGCTTAATACAACTTGACCAACAACATAAGATTTTTCTGCACTGCCTGATCCAGGGATTGAACTCTCAACTTCCAGGGACAACTCTTTATTCAGTGGAATGCCAAGTTTCGCTTTTGTGAGAGGTGCATTCTGAGTGAGCTTTCAAGAGGCCAAAGCTTTCATGAACAGGAGTGAAGACGCGAGTTGTCCTTTGAGTGACAGATAGTAAACTGGAGTTACAATTCAAGTAACCAGATGTTATTTATTACTTAGAGTGGCAAGAGACAATGAGAACACCAATACAACAATGGGTCATCGGGATTAAGCAATTGATAAAACAACCAACATGGAGTATAGCAGATACAACTCAGCTTCAACCACAATTACGCCCCATTGATGTTCAAGAAATTTTAGTTGTAGACAAGTTGAAAAAATGAAATTCTGATTATAAAGACATTCTGGGGAAAAAAATATTAGAAAAAACATCAAAATTATAAATTTTTACGTGAAAATGCAAAGAATGAGTGCGATTCAAAACTGGAAAGCCTTCAGAGAGCATGTACCTCTGCCAATGGCAGGCGTTAGCTGAAAACTGAATGACGTAAACTGGGTTTTGATTTTCTCAGTTTAGTCCTATTGTCTTAGTATACAAAAAAGTACCTCTCAATCAAGATAAAATTCCCCAAATTTGATAATTTGTTACCTAGTCCATGACCCTGCCTTCTAAAAAATATCATTGAAATTCGTTTAGAACTTTTGGAGATATTGTGCAGATAAACAGATATACATGAGTGAATATGTAACCTTTATCCAACTTCATTGGCAGTGGTAAATGTCTGAAAAAAATCAAAATTAGACGTAGAAATGCCAAATATGAATCGAACTCAAAATTCCAAGCAAAAACCCTGGATTATCTGCAAATATCAACACCTTTGAACGTACAATTTAATCTCTTTTCTTGGTTTCTTTGAGAAGAACTACCATCAAAAGTTCAGATACTAAAATGATTTTGCTTCTAAAAACCAAATTTCTTCCAACTTCCACTCAACTAGATAACTTCATTATTTGAATGTTTCTTGAAATACAAAGAAAAATATCATCATGTACCCTGCTTCTTGCTTCCTCCACTGGTTATTGTGGTGGTTGAAATAACTTTGTATGCAGAAATGGCCTGAGGCAATCCTTCCGTTTATCAATTGGGTTGGCCAACTACTGAGACGTGGGTACCCGGGTGAGTGCCTTCCTTCTGCTTCATAGATTGGCTTCCTATGGCCGACTAGGATTTTGGCAAAAGCAATTTTGGCTGGAAGGATTCTTGGATATTTTCTTTTGGATTGCATTTTTTCTTTCTCAATTTCTGAGATGTGGAATTATCACTATTAACCCTTAGCCTGCTGATAGATTTGCCGTATGTAAGGAAAATTTTTCACTTGAACCAAAAACTTACAACTATAATTTTCTAATCTTTCGATGTATTTACGTGAGACCTTAAAAAGTATATTTAAAATGAAAGGAAAATAAACAAACATTTCACATGTAGTGCAGTCAGTGGTTGAATAATTGAATGCAAAATATACAGTTAAAAATGTTTTTGGAAGGAAAGAGAAATACACATGCATAGTTTACCGATAATATCGTTTATGAGAGCTGGCAAGCATAGTTTACCAATAATCCCTTTTAGGAGAGCTGGCAAGCATACTTTACCAATAATCCCTTTTATGAGACCTGGCAAGCATACTTTACCAATAATTCCTTTTATTGGAGCTGGCAAACATGGTTTACCAATAATCCCTTTTATGGGAACTGGCAAGTGTTGTTTACCAACAATTGCTTTTATGAGAGCTGGCAAGCATAGTTTACCGATAATCTCTTTTATGAGAGCTAGCAAGGATAGTTTACCAATAATCGCTTTTATGGGGGCTGGCAAGCATAGTTTACCAATAATCCCTTTTATGGGGTCTGGCAGGCGTTGTTTACCAATAATTCCTTTTATGGGAACTGGCAAGCATGTTTTACCGATAATCTCTTTTATGAGAGCTAGCAAGGATAGTTTACCAATAATCGCTTTTATGGGGGCTGGCAAGCATAGTTTACCAATAATACCATTCATTGGAGCTGGCAAGCACAGTTTACGAATGATCCTTCTCATGGGAACTGGCAAGCACTCTTTCCCAATAATTCCTTTTATCTGAGCTGGTAAGCATAGTTTACCAATAATCCCTTTTATGGGAGCTGGCAAGCATTTTTTTTTCACTAATCCCTTTCATGAAAGCTGGCTAGCATGTTCGTAAATAAAAGCACAATATGTAGATGTTGTGATGATTTTTGTGTCAGAGAGGAAGGATTGGAAAACAATATGAAATAAACTTCATTTGAATTAATCATATTGGACCAGAGATATAACTGTTTTAATATTTTTTTTTAACACATTGCAAAACAGTGTTTTCGCATAAATCTTTTGTACAATGGTTTTCTTTTTTGTACGTGTGAGGCAAGTTTTTAAACACGAATATATCAGTGTTTACATGGTTTACATGAATAATTTTTATATTTACATTTGTCTCCAATCTTTCTTCTCTCAGTTGCCATGTTTTTTATTGTGATTAAGTCAATATTTCACAACGTTTTTGCTTTTTATTTTTGAACATGTTGGCTTGTTTTCATAAGAGTGTAGCACTTACTACATTTCATGTCTGTTTTCACAAGAAATAGATAGAACTACCAAAGGAGGATGCTCCTGTTATTTTTTTACTCTATTTTCTCTCCTACGCCAGAGGAAAAAAGAATTTCTTTGGGCGTACATGGTACATCCACAAGGCATTGTGCGCTTAGCTAAGACGACGTACCACATACATCCTGACGGCAGGCTAAGGGTTATACCTTGATTTATTTAGACTAGTGTCTTCATTTTCGTTGTAATTGCCACAACATTTCTCCATACAAATGGACAAGTGGATAACAACACTGGTCAAGAGTAACTAGTAACGTGCCTGATGGTCGCGAGTTCAATCCCTGAGTCAGGTAGTGACCAAAAATCATATACCCTGGTTCAGCAGATAAGACAGGTAAGCGACACCATGAGGACAAATTGTTTAGGAAGAATAACCGATACGTGATACCTCCCCTTCCCCTGGCATGGACAGCGGAATGAGAACAATCTACTCCAATGGATTGAATAAAGGGTTCGGTTCAAAATTTCCAGAAGATTACCAACTATGACTGACACCTGAAGACGGCCGGAGGGTACAACGGCCGAAACATTGTGGCAATAATAACCAAGATGAGGACACTAGTTTTAATTAATCGGTGAATAATATTTCTTTTTACATCTGCTTGGATTCTCAGACTTTTTTTTTTTTTTTAAATTTGAAGCCCTGAAAATTTCCATTTTGAGTAGAGCCTTTTTATCTTGCACTTGCTTGTAGCTTTTGGGCTTTTAAATGATAATGAATCAACAAACTTTCTTTATCACATTAGTTTATGAAGGAGTTTTTAGGATCCAGCCTTCAATTCAAATCCTATTAATGCCTATCACAAAATAATATGCACAACACCCAAAGAAAGAGAATGCACTAGCTGGAACAAGAAGAGCAGGCTGGACTACATTATTATGTAAATAATAGCCGTTTTGTGTCAGTAATGCCTGGATAATTTCCTGACCAATGGCAATCCCTTGCATTGATTTTCAATGCATACATCAAGTAAAAACTATTTTCAATGCATATATCAAGTAAAAACTATTTTCAATACATATCTATAGTAAAAATTATTTTCTAAGCATTTCTATAGTAAAAACTATTTTCAATTTGTATTGAAAAATTATTTTCTATAATAGAATCATTTGCAATATACTAACATCATCTATATTATAGCCGTACTCTGTCAGCAATGCTTGCCTTGATTCCTGACCACTGACAATCCATTTTTTCCTCATTTATAATACACAACATCCAGAGTATACCATTAAAAATTGCAAAAGAAGTTCATCTCAATACATGAAGAAAAAATACCAATTTTGATTAGAAATTATGCATATAATTCCTCTATCTTATCAGTAAGTTACTGATAAAATCTGCTAGAAGAATCATTCGCTTTGCTTTTATATCATACATATAACAGTTCTCTTCTATGAGTAATGCTTGCATTAATTCCTGACCACTGACCATACATTTCATCCTGATTTTCTATGCATGTAGATTAAGTGCTGGAAATTGCTTGACCAATTTTTAAAAAAAGCAATGCAAAATTCAAAGTATAATAATCCAATTATTTTTCTCTTACTTACCTTTTTAGTGCAAAAAATGACTAAAACTAAGTGATAGAGTAGTGGTATCATTGGTAGACATTGTTGTCAGTACTACTGTCTTGTAGTTAGTACTAAAATACAACTATGATTATTGTTTCAACCCCCCTCCTATCATTAGAACTTAATTTGTCACTATATATATATATATATATATATATATATATATATATATATATATATATATATAATGATTTGAGTGAACAAAAATTTTGGTATGATTATTGAATAAATCCTACCTGTGACATCACAGGTGTATAAACAGCTAGTTCAGAGAATAATAGCAATACTGCCAAGAACTTTCAACTATGAAGAAAGCCAGAGGATGCACCTACCAAAATATTTGATTAAAACAACAAATAATAACATAGTAGTCCTAACAAGCTTGCCTGTGCTAGGGTTAAACTTTCTTGCTCATTAAAATCTAAAAGGTGAACAAAACAGAATTTATTTCTCTATACAATATCATTCCAAAACTATGTCCCATTTCAAGTCTTTTGTTAATAGTTCCGATAAATCAGATCGGCAAACTTTGGCATACAAGTTGACCTAAGTTGTGCTTTAAATGTTAGAGTGAATTTGTCATCAGTTTTTGCCTATGTCTCTCTGTCACTGTTATTCGTGCATGACGTCACTGGTTTTTGGTGTGGTCATTGTCATCCGTCATTGTTGTTACATACAAAGATGAAGTCAATAAGGAAGGCCAGAGAGTGCACTCGCTGAAATGCAGATCATCAGTCAACATCATCTCTGTATTCTGATCTAAAGCCCATCAATGAATGGAAACAATGATTGTGTTACAAATGTGCAATTGAATTTTTTTGGTATAATCCAATGATGATGGGGAAATTAGGATTACCATTTATAATTGCATATAAGTTGAGTTTTTAAGACTGATTCATTAAAGGTCATGGTAAAATACAAGAAGCAACGAGAAGCAGCAAGAACTAAAGCAAAGATATCATTTATTACCTGTAACAATTGCTCTAATCATTTGATGAACCTATCCCTACACCTAACCCTGAATCATACAATTTCCGAACACAAACCTCAAAATTACATTCCCTCTGCTTCTCATGATAATGTCTGTTTAGACTTATGTTTAGACAATATAGTCTCTTTTTTCCATCTTTGATGTTGGCACTGATTCATTCTACAACATTCTTCAGGTGTAATATGTAATATCTATAAGGAAATCTACTTCTCCCCTGGTGCATAGCAAAAAAATGGTATCAAACAAAAAATTAGAAGAAAGACTACAATGTTTATAAATGAGTTATTCTATTTTAACAATGTGTGCAGTATTACCTAGTTAATGGTATGATTAAGTCTACAGCTCTGCAAAAAACAGCATGATTAAGTTTCTAGCTCTGCAAAAGAAGAAAAATGGTTTGTTTCAGTCGGTATATTGATGACCATAATTTTCCATCCCTTTTCAACACAGACATGAGATAGAATTCTTTGTTAGACAAAGAAAATAAGGATGTTTCCATGTTGAAATCATTAAACAAGCTGTATTGCAACCATTGCTAAAAAAAGAATCACTCACTTAAAAGGTTGTGCTGCAGTTGATGCTGAAATTATTTGTTTGATACTGTCTTTGCTTTACACCACTTGAGGAAGAGACCAATAAAAGGGACTCTCTTTCCTTAATGATATTACATACTATACCTGAAGAAGGCCATTGAATGAATCTGCCAAAATGTTGTAAACATCAAAGTTGGGAAGAAAAGATTAGATTGTTCGAACAAAAGTTATAATGTTAATGACTCCCTCAAAGTTAGAGACAAAAAAGAAGAATGTTTGTTGAATCATTCTTATCCATAAATCTTTCATAGGTGCCGATTCTCTTCTGATTATTCAACCCAAATCTAAAAGTCTTTTATCTTTTTCTCTTTTTTTTTCTTTATTAACTGCCTACTTTTTTTTTTTTTGGTTCATGGTAAATTCATCGCAGGTAATTATATCTCAATAAATACATCACATACAATTTCATTGCCTGATGAATTTATCACAAGGTAATTGCTTTGTGAGCCAATATATTGTTGGTTAATACTAGTGTAGAAATACCTTAATTTATGCAATTCTAATTAGTGTGGGTTTTGATGTCATATGGTTACGGTGTTATGGTACAAATTGATGTAACTGAGTAAAAACTAAATTAAAAAAATATCAAATGATAAAAAGATCTTATAAAGTACCATTTTGAATAGTATGGAAAGTTTCTGAACAAATTGACTGCATCATTAATCAAGGTATAGTCACTCAATAGAGACTGTCACATGCCAACATCTTTTGGCAACATGCCATGTTGGGATGATCAATTGAAAAATTAGAAAATAAGGCGATCAGTGAATAATTTACTTCTAGATTTCTATTGGAAATTTTTAAAACGAGCATGAATACTGCTTAACAAAAACTAAAGGACCAGTTTAGTATAAAATTGCATTGCAAATTGAACCCCACTAAAAAATTATTTGGAGGAGAATTCTAAAAATTTCTTTCTAGTAAATGCTTGAATTTTCAACCTCTCTTGTTCTTTTCGTATAGCCTGTACTCGTAGCATGTAGAGAGATACCCAGCCAGCCAGAATCACTCACAAACTCAAGAAACCTATGTTGACAGATTTAAATAATGTTTGTATTCCATCATGATTAAATTACCAGGCGATAAATTTACCGAAATCAACTTTTTTTTTTTTTTTTTTTTTTTTACTTAGAAATTTTTCTCTCTCAAATTCTTGCATGTTTTCATTCCTCTTTATTATACATTGTATTTGATGTGATTGATTTGAAGATCTGTAAGAGATAAAGTATTGTTGTTGATATTCCATGAAATATTCAGTTTAGTATCCCTATCTTTCTTGTTTTGATCACTGCATTTCAGCTGGTTCATTATCTTCTTGTCTTTGAGAGTTTTATTCAATATATTCTTTAGCTTTTCTGAAGTTCTGACCTGAATTATTTTCAATATTCTTTTTTTTTTCTCATACGATTCTTTCCATCTTTGTTGTTTTTGCTCAACATTTACTCCACATTTCATTCAATATATTCTTCAGTCTTCCTGTCTATTGTATATAGTGAGGCCAAATCATACTGGATACACCTGTTCTTGTAAAATCCCCAGAGTTAAGCAACGTTGAACCTGATAGAATACCAGGTGCCGTAAGCAGCTCTGCTGATATTCGAACGTATTGAGTGCTTCTTTCCTTTGGAAGGCATAAATACAGTTGAGTGGAGAGAAGCGGAACTTGAGTACAATGCTTCCTCCATACTAAGCACCCGGATATAACAGCTCCTACACCCATGCTACACACCTTGACCGACAGGGTCCCAACAAGATATTTCAAATAGTGTGCTTGAGAAAGATTTCTACACACCTGTGGAAGGCTGAAGAATATGTTGGTCAAAATACTGTATTAAAAGCAACAAAGATGACAATAGTCTGAAAGAAATATATGGAATGAGTGTTTTTTTTATCTAATATGCATTGGGTTGGTATTTTTTATAATTATTTATTATTATTAGAAGAAGCATTGAAAATCCTTACTATCAATTTTTATACTGTTATTTATCTTCAGGGCCTGGCCAAGGCACAAGCAAACTAAGCAGCTGCTTATAGCCTATGGCCATCAGAGGGCCCCCAAGAGGTCAGCTAAGCGTATCAGCCAATCAGCTGACTGTAAATTTAAGGGAGGCAAATCCAAACTTACTTTTGAAGACTTATTTCACCTTTACATATTGTAGTTTTTTCATACACACTATGTATAATATATATTGATGGTAATTTCATGTATGAGAAGTTATGTTGAAATTGTTTATTTAGCCTATAATTTATTGTGCCCTGTTTCAACCAATTTCATTCAGTACTTCTTCCTCCTTCGATATTTAAAAGAAGTTCAAAGATCAAATCAGATTAAATGACTAAACTGTTTGTTCATATCTGTTTATATACCTCAAAAAGTTAAATATGCAAAATTATCTCAGCTTTTTTTTGGACAAACCAATCTCTTCTTCTTATTTGTGATGATGTGAATACAACATTTTGGCTGAATCATTCTATAGCCTTCTTCTGTTGTAATATGTAACATTTGTAAGGAAAGAGAATCCCTTTTTTTTCGTATGGTGTAAAAAAATTACATTGAACAAATAATTTAAATGTTGACAACAATGCCTGTAAATCTACACCATTTCTGTTTTTTTGCTTTGTACTACCTAAGAGAAAGACTAGAAAAAGAGACTCTCATTCCTTAGGGATATTATATATTATAGCTGAAGAAGGCTGTAGAATGGACCAGACGAAATGTTGTATTGACAACATCAAAGATAGGAATATATGATCGGATTGCCTGAACAGAGGTTGGAATGATAACGACTCTTTTCAATGTCAAACTGTGTCTTCCCTGACTAAGTTCCGCCACTTGATCCAGTTTTGTATAACCATTGAGTGTTTTTCCCTTTGCATGTTAGTAACCCTACAGACTTGGTCTAAGTATGTTGCCCATAGAAAATCTTGGGATCTTCTTTCCTGAGTGGGTTCATGTAGGAGCAGTCGGGGTAGTGGTTGGTTTTTTCTCCAGCAATGAATGTCTGATGGAACTTGGTCTGCGGGTTCTTATAAGATGGGAAATACGATCACGATCTCCATATATATATTCATTTGTTCCGTGCTCTTTCCGTGAGATATCTTGTGCCATTCTTAGCAGCCTGGCATTGTTTCTGTTAAGGTGATTCTCCATGCTTTTTGTTTGTGTCTGACATTCAGACATTTCCCACTTAAGCTCTGGAGAATTAGATTTTGAGTTTTCAGCTTAACATTGATCTGTACATGATCTGCATTCTCAAAGTTATAGATGAAGCAAAATGACGTCTTTTTGTAAAATAGTTCTGTTTTCTGCCTCTCTTTCAGACAATGACGATGCCCACTACATCCGATTGGTCAGCGACGATCTTTTTTATGAACACCCTCTCTCCCCCAACCCCCACCACAACTACCACAACAACAACTACAACCACAACTCTTGCTCCAACAACCACTCAACGACGACACGAGCCAAATTCCAATGCCTCTGATGTATACATTCCTCCTATGGCTGACGATATGACCATAGGTAAGTGACATACCCTCTTTCATGCCTTGCATTGTACTTATATGTATTGATTGTGTGTGTGAGTGAGCATCTTAGCCTGGATGCACAGGTGGCCTAACAGTTTATGGTACAGGGAATGGAATTGGCAAACTGAGTTCAAACTCCGGCCTTGCGCTAATACCTTTAGGAAAGGCATGAGACCACTCCCCCTCCCCCCAGTTATGGGTAGTTAGCTGGGAAATAGAAGTCCTTTAGCCTTGTATGGCAGTTCATACCGGGCATCACGCTTGCACCCTGGCAGCATACAAAATCCCACGATTACTCCAAGCTATTATTGTCTTTCCGTGTATCATTTGAGAAATGGAGACAAAACTGTCGCTTGATGTGACATGCATGACACAAGAGCAACTAAGTCTGTGAATCTCTGTGTAATCGGATGAAGGCTTTTAAGTTTACTGGAGAAACAATGGATAATATTGAGGAATAGCGACTGCAATCAAAATATTACAAAATCAAGAACAAGTGTTCTAGAAGCAGATTTAATATGCTCAAAGTCAGTCGATTTAACTCTTAAATTCATATTGAAAAAATTCATGTCACTACCAAAGGAGATAAAATCTGATTGAAATTATCTACCTTTGATTATTAGTTGATTTCCTTTTTAATATTCTTTAATCCGATTCACTGAAGGGTTCCATTGTTTTTTACTCTATTCGTCAATTACAAGCGGTTTGTGAATTTATGAGTTAATACTAACTCACCATCACAGTCAATACTTGAACAATTGTAGCATAAGAAAAAGTCATGTAAAAAAAAATTGCATCAAAAAATGAATAAATTCATCAGTGGAAAACATCTAAAAGAAAAGAGTAAAAGAAACATCTAGAAATGTCTAGAATCTGAAGAACCTGATATTAATTGACCCATCAAAATAAGGGTCAAAAGGCTCTAGTGATGCACTGATGCCAATTTTCAAGTCTGTAGACAAAACAGTGTGGCCAAGAGATCTGGAACAGAAAACACATGCCCATATATTTAAAAAGAGAAAAAAAATGATATATGGTGGCTATGGTCATTCAATAGTTCTGTAGCCTAATGGACTGTTGAAAAGCATTTGTAAAATGAAAGTACTTCTTTGAATATTCATGTTGCACAATAAATATTCATGGAATGCATACAGGACTGGCCTTAGGAGCTGCGGGTCCCCCCTTAGTTTAAAGCAATAATCAATAAAATCTTAAGAGGTGTAAATAAAGTTATTATAGACTTTATAACTCTATAATAAAATAGGAAGCAATCAAAGTGTTCGCTCAAAAATTTCAGGGAAATAATCTTTACAATGTTCTATAATTAATAACCATGATATCTAATTCTAGTGTAGTTAAAAAAAAAGATCTTTTGACTGACTTTTTCAGAAGGAAATTAAAATTATTGCTATTCTCTGTAAAAACCTGTGCTGTGGTGTTAGGGTTACGTTGTATCGCTGTGTGTATATGACAAGACTAGAGTAGGTTACCCGAGTGCAAGACCCCCTTTGGCGCAGGGACAGATTGGGAGCAAATGGTCCAATCGGCTCAAACTCAGCCCTGAATATATGATTGGGTAATCATTATTTCTTGTGGATTGTGGTGACTCAAATGGAATTCATTTCCTTGTTCATCTTTATTCTTGATTCTTGATTTTGATGTTTCATTTTTGATCTTTCTTTTTTCGTTTCAGTTCTTATTCTCTGTTTGATCATCCTGGGAATCCTATCGATCACAATCATTGCTATTTTACTGATGTGTTTCCGTTCGAGGAAACATCATTATTCCTCACACAAAGGAGAAGATGTTGAGTTGAAAGAACCTTTACATCCTGTTGGCAACCACATGCCTTCAAGTCCACAGATTGTGAACAACCATATGGCAACATTTGATGAATTCAGTATGATTACTGCATTACTTAACAATGGTGAGTTTTGGTTTATGCTAAAAACCTTGTCTTGTGTTGTCTCTCCAGTTTTAAGAGGAAATACTGTTATTATTTGGACAAGTATCCTTATACTTATTATTTTGATCATTGTTGCTTCTCCAGTTCTAAGAAGAAATACTGTTATTATTTAGACAAGTATCTTTATACTTATTATTTTGATTGTTGTTTGGACATGTTCTTTACCTAGTTTCCCTCTTAATATTCAAAGGCTTGGGATTAAGTATTGTCACTATTTCATCAATAATTTCATTCTAGTATACACATCTTGTTTGGTGTAGTGATGAGAAATAGTAAAAAAAATACGAAGAAGAATTTGAATGAAATATAGGCCGGCTTCATTTTTGAGTTTCTTGAAATCTCTGGACATGACAGTCACCTGAAGAAGGTTTGAGACTGTATTTGCTGGAACATAGACCAAAATAGCAAAGATGAGGATGTTCGTCAGAATAATTCAAGGACTAATGACTGCTTTATCTCAGAACTTCAACTATGTGTTCATTTCTAATGTATAAAACTTGGAAAATAATCTACATTTGAGTAAAAACATTATTTTTGTTCTTAATTACATGTAAAATGATCCATAACCAGGTGCTTTAAAAGATTTTCAATGGTGTACATGTTAATGAGATTCTGATGTATTTCTTTAACAAGAGGCCTCTAAGTTTTGTATAGCTTGCGGCAGTTTCAACCTTTTTCATCTCACGGCACAGTGAGCCAGGCACTTGAACGGTTGAGGTACCCAATCATTATTTAAAGATAGATCTGATCCTTTAGAAGAAAATGAATGATAATAATGTGTTCATGAGTTGAACAAATTAATTATTTATTGATTTTATTGCAAACATTATATTGCTGATCATGGTTTTCAAAATGTTTTTAAAGTTTTGTGCAGAATTGTTTTGACTATACATTGAAAGATGTCATTGAGAAAGATGCCATTCAATGAAGAATGATATCAGTGGTTCTACATGGCGGAATTCAGGAGAGAATTCAAAACTACCATTCAGGCTTCTAATGAACAACACATTTGTTCATTTATTACATCATTAAAAAAAAAGGAGTTTAATGCACTTCCAAAAGGTACCAGTGGTGTCAAAACATAATCAAATGTTATTTTTGTATCCCTACTGGAAACACCCATCGCATGACTCTCTCCTTAAAACTCCCAAGACATATCTACTGATACTCTGTGGCGCATAGATTGAGAATCTCTGACTTAAGACCTCACCAAATCTAATCTGGCACCTTCATCTCTGCAATAATGTCTTTGATTTCTTTGATTTCAGGAGGAGTTGAAGCCGTACCAAACAAGGAGAACGTTAATGGCATTGAGCCCCACAACCGATACTCCACGTCTAGTATTGTAAGTATAAAATTACTTCTCTCTCTAGAAGAGACAATTTCTGGGGTTGGCAAAATCATGAATGATATTGATATAAACTATTTGTATCTTTTCTGTTTACCTTATCACCATGGGTGTCTGTTGCCCCTTTTTCCAGGGTTAAAAAGGATACATTCTAGGGGAGGGGGGTAAGGAGGCCAAAATATATCAGGATGTGGGTTGTCAGATGAGGGACTGGGAAGTGCTTAAGCTGTGACTTGTCTTAAACTGTCGCTGTTTATAGTGACCCTTAGATACCCGGCCTCACTAAGATTCCAACTTTTAAACCCTCTCGCCCTCGGTGAGAATGCCCAATTCTGGAAATGGGGGGGGGGGCAAATGCCCCCTGTGGATGCCCATGTTTACCATCATGAAATCAACTTCTTTTATTCCAATGTACATAAGATATCTTGTCATATAGATCCCCAACCTCCGACTGGCAGTTTGAACAACTTACTTTTTTTTTTAAAGACTAGTTTTATTTTCTTGGAGACCAGAAATAATCTAAGTTTTTTTTTATTCATAAAGATGTCAAACTCTAAATTAGAAGTTGACTTTTTTTTTCTACTGTAACAAGAACAATCCTCACCAAAATGAGGGATGTAAACTGATATGTAAAACCAACATTCCAGTACCACGATTTGAACTCACAGCCCACTGTTTTCCAGGAGGCTGTCTTTCTGACTGTGCTAAAATAGAAAAGTCTTGGATATTAATGAAAATTCATCATACAGATACTTATAAGGGCTTATTTCATTCAAATAAATGAATACTTTTGTAGAAAAATTTTTTTATAATTTTTCATTCATTATATATCCCATATAAAAGTCGCAGTAATCTCATCTTCAGTTGGAATAGAACCTTAGAGTGGAGTTTGATGACCCTGCAGCAGTCAGTCTTGTTAATTGTCTATTTTTAATGAATTTGTTGTTGCAATTATCAATTATGTTTCATAATATTCATCTGTCAATATTGCAGGATTTATTGTATTTATGTTGAATATACTACAGCAAAAATAAACCCAGTACTGTGTATGGATATATATATATATATATATATATATATGTATATATAAAGGCTTGTGATGTTGTACAGACCTGATAATCTGAATAATGCCTTGTAAAAATAAGAAAATGCATTCAATGTTTCTTTAACCCTTTTTTTTCTTCTTCTGAGAATATTACTAAGGGCCTCACAGTACCTATAGCCAAGGGACCTGGAATTTTTTTTTTCTTTCAATAGGGTTCTGTGTCATCTGATCAACATGGATCCCTTGGGTTTGACACTTGAACACTTAATTAAATCATTCAAGAATAATTCTAGATACGCACTCACTTGGCAGAAATTCAGTTCATTTTGAGTAATTCCATAGCATTTTGTGTTTCTAACTAATTTAATTCAAATTATATTCTCTTCTGTCCCATAATAGCTATGAGATCCACTCTTGAAAATAAGTATTAAATTCACAACTTTTATGGGACAGAGGTAGTATTTATGTAGGACTCTCTAGACACATCTTATTTATTTTAACTTCAAGGGTGAAACAATTCTAAAACTAAAAACTTGTAGAGAAAGGGACCGAAGGCTGCGAGATCAATTGTTCCTTCCAGTGACTGGGCTTGTGAGGCTTGTTACTATGCATTTATCTAGGGAAAAAAAACAACTTTAAATCAGATTTTTTTTTCTTGATAGATAAAATTGTTATGATGTTCTTTGTACACAAATATAGTATGTGTGTTTGAGGGGGGAGGGGGTCTTTTTTTTTTTTCTTTTTTTTTCTTTCTTTTTTTTCTTTCTTTTTTTTTTTTCTTCTGTTTATTTACTGTAATTTACAGCTTGTATTTTGATTTTTTTAGTTGCAACCCATACAGGCATGGATCATATTACAAAATGTTCAATGACTGTAACTATATGCATGCGTGTGTGTGTGTGTGTGTGTGTATATATATATATATATATATATATATATATATATATATATATATATATATGTATATGTATATGTATATATATATGTATATATATATATATATATGTATATGTATATGTATATATATGTATATGTATATATATATATATGTATATGTATATATATATGTATATATGTATATATATATGTATATATATATATATATGTATATGTATATATATATGTATATATATATATATGTATATGTATATATATATGTATATATATATATATATATATATATGTATATGTATATGTATATATATATATATAATTTGAGTATGTATGTGTATATTTCTATTTCTTTTTCTTTCTATTGATGACATTTTGTTTTTAATTTGTAGTTGTTATTGTAGCTATCCTAAAGAAAAATTTTCATTTGCTTGTCATGGAGTTTAAACTCTGTTTCCTTTTTTTTAGATTTTATTTATGTTTTGCTTTACTTATAAGAATTGATTTTATTTATTTCAGCCCCCTCTAGCTTCACCTAACTGAACAGATAATTTCATCCCATTTCCCGACAATACCCCCCCTTATCTTCCTTTCCTCAATCAAATTATTTTTTTAAATCTCTATCTTCTGAATATATATATATATATATATGTATATATATATATATATATATATATATATATATATATATATATATATATATATGTATGTATAAGAATGCATGTGTGTGAGCGTGTATGTGTATACTTATTCAAGGTATTACCCAAAAGTACTGGTGATTTGACCATGAAAGAAATTACTCATGCCTAGAAAAGACGAGGGTAGCCTAATATTTAACAGCATTGAGAATGGAATTGATGTACCAAGTACAACCCCCAGCAGAGATAGTTTGCGTTCACTTAGCACTAATGCCCTTGTGAAAGACATGAATCCACTTCTCCACTCCAGCTATAAGTAAATAGCAGTGCAGCTAAAGCTCTTAATCCTGTGAGGCAGTCTATCTTGGGCGTCGGGCTAGCCCCATAAAAACCCACAATAGCTACAAACATTGATCGGGTTTCCATGGATTGTTCTTGAAATGGAAACAAATTGTAGCTTCATATCTCATGAAAACCAGGAAGCAACTGAAGTTTCCACTGTTCCTTTGATACAGTCCTTTGCCTGCTGTGCTGCTCACAATGGGTTGCGGCAAAGGTCCATACTACATCCAGTTTACGCCCGCTGTTCAAATTCTCCAAACTTTTGGGTAACACCTCATAGATCAGGTGTGCTTACACTAGATAGATACTATATAAGAATGACTTGTGTATGTGAGGATGTGTATTAGTGTATATATAAAAAAATACCTACCTTTCTAATATCTACAAAAACATATTCGAGAGATATTTAATTTTCTAATAGAACACTTGAACCTTCAAATCAACTATCGTCATCATCATCATCATTATCATCACTATATTCAATGGTGCTTCTCTATGCCCACACTTTTTCCCGCTGTTCTGCCCCGCTCCTTGCTGGCCAAAATTAGGATGACCCTGGTGCCACCGACTGCTGCCCCATACCAGAACTCTCGTACGGAACTATCCTCAGTTAAAATGCATGCAGAAAGTCTGCGGATCTCTCCCCAAGATTTCCCTGGGAAAAAGGTCAGTGGTTGATTGGGTGCTTACGGGCAGTTGTCCGCCCAAATTAAGAACGCATGCCTGCCTGCATGTCGTGTTTCAGAACATGAAGAAAACTGAATCTCGTTATGAACATCTGAGATAAGGAATTTATCATTATTATTCACTTATTCGGAGAATTGTCCTCGTCTTGGTTGGTGTCCTTTGGGACAAATGGGTGTGTGGATAAAGACGTTGGTCAACGATATCTAGTCACCTGCCTGGCAGTCATGAGTTCAATCACTGGGTCAGGTAGCGCTGGATGAACAATATACAAATTGACTAGAAAGAATAACTGATCCTAGATATCCACCCCCCGGCACGGACAATGGAATGAGTACAATCTACCCTTGCAAATTAGATAAAAGGTGTGGTTTGAAATTCCCAGAAGGTTACCAACCACGACAGATGCCTGAAGAAGCCTGAAGGCTACAACGGCCAAAACGTTGTGGCAATAACAACCAAGACGAGGACACTTGTCAGAATAATCTAGTGAAACTGGATCTGTTTTAAGCACCTAAGATATTCTCACCCACACTGGCTATTTGTTTAGTGTTCAAATTTTCCATAGAATTTGTGCATGCCGTTTTGTGGTTGCCATTTCTAACAAAACGAGATAAAACCCAAATGTAGTTATATCATATTTTTATTAGATTGAGCATTGTCAACAATTACTATTAATTTGTATTTCCTTTCATCTGAATTTTCCAGTTGCTTTTTATTGCAACTTACTCAGGCTATCAGTCTATGGCAGTGAGTAAACAGCACAGATTGGAATTAAAGGATAAGCTCTCAGTGAGACTCAAATTCACATTGCTTTTGTTTCAACTGCTCTTACTGACTAAGCTACAAAAACTCTATGATTGGCAAGAGATCAAATCTATACTTCAAACTTATACTTTATCCTTCCTCAATCTCTCTTGGCACCATATTTGTTATTGTTTTTACACTAGTAATATCAGTTAGAGCAATATTATTTTTGAAGCATTGTTAATCATTATCAATCAGCAATAAAAAGTTATTAAAAATTCAAGATGAAAGAAAATACTAATGTGCTTTTACTAAGAAGAAAAGAAGCACATTTGTCACATAAAGTGAGACTTTTTTCTTAGTCCCCACCAAAAGCTATCGTCAATGATGAAGTATGGAAGCCTAAAAAGAAAAGAAAAAAAAAGATTAAATTGTGTTTTCTTTTTCTCATCGACAACTCAATTTGCGGTATTACTTTGCAATTTCAGCTGAGAAAATCAAAACATTTCAACCTTTGTCCTGAACAGTCATTCTTGAATATCTTCTTAGTTGGGTTCCTGATCTGTTGAGCTGTTAGAATTTGGCAGCGTTGTTCAAATAGGAAGTTAATGCTGTCAAAAGTTTGAAATAATAAAAAATTATGCAATACAGAGCCCAGCCTTTTGAGGGCTTGAGCCCCCACCAGAGCAAAGTAATAATAATTGGTGGGAATCGATATGTTAAGCTTATTTTGTTAGGGTTTTCATGATGGGACCTAATAATGCTAGGTCTGTTTCAGTAAGAAGGAGGAAATGCAAAAATAGTTTTTTTTTTATTTCTTTTTAGGCTTCTGTAACTTCAAAATTATGAACGTTAGATTTTGGTGGGGACTTACAAAAAAGACCCCACGTAATTTATGTGGAACAAACTAGTTTACCTCTTTGCACACAGTCACAGTCCTTTGTGACATCATGATATTCTTATGTGCTACACAGGTACACATTGAAAATTTTAGTTATCAAATAAGCCACCCTCCGTAGTGTGATGGTTACCAAGCTCTTCTTTAATACTCATTCTCTAGTGTGATCCTCACTAAGTTCCTCACGACTAAACTAATCGTAGTATATATCGACTGAGCACTCACTGTAGTGAGATGGTTAACAAGCTCATCTTGCATACGATTCACTAATATACTGAGTTCGATCCACACTGTGTGCTCCATTACTGTAGTTTTGTGTGTGTAGTTGTTTAACATGTACTTGTCATTGCACCACCAAGAAGCACACGAGATACTTCACAAATCCACCAACCGATTCCAATGTAAGAAAACCAATGACGATTGGGGATGATCAATTTCTGTTGGAAAAAATCGTTGTTTTCTTGGAGCTCCAGAAATAACATCCATTTTTTTATTCATCTGACTCTGAATAAAAACATCTTTTATTTTTTCATTTTTGTTAGATGGAGTATTGTAAACCATTATTATTTTTGAATATTTTGGCTTGTTTCTTCTCATCATATGTTGGCCGTAAAAAGCAACTAAAAAAATCAAGATGGAGATAAAAAGCAATCAAAAAATAAAAAAGATAATAATGATCCAAATAAATAATAGATGAGTAAATAAATAATCATATTTTGATTACATCTGTTTGAAAAGATATCATCATTTTGTAGAGCTTTGAAAATGATCTCTATTTTCTTCGATGGTCACAATGCATCTTTTCCTAGTGTGCAGAGAATTTGTATCTGGAAGGTTGTTTGTAAAAAGTTGCCACAAAGGTGAATGCACTTATATGACCATTAGAGAGATTATTATACAATGACTAATTGACTATTAGAGCAGGGGTCCCCAAACTTTCCTGACCATCGACCTCTTTCATGAAATCCTTGATCCCCCATCGACCTCCTTCATCGATCCCCTGGCCTGTATAAAAAATAAATTGACTATAATCTAGTTATACATGCAGTTTCAGACATTGTTTTGTTTTGCTTTGGGTTTTGGGTTTTTTTTTAAATTTTTTGTCTTTTTTTCGATTGAAACCCCCCCAGACATTTATTAACCCCTTATATTGTCCCGTTGATCCCTGGGGGTCAATATTTTGGAGACCCCTGTATTAGAGAGTGATTTTACTCACTGACTAATTGACTATTAACTACTTCACCTATCACCCGCATATTCCTTCCTTTTTTTTGTTTGTTTTTATTCTTTGCTTCTTCTCCATCTTTTTTTATTTATTTTTTGTTTTAAATCTTTTTGTTTTCCCTTTCAAAGAACAATAGTTTTGCGATTTATTCTTTACTTATTTAAAGGTGCCTTTAGTAGCCTTCAAGCTAGATGTCAAGTCACTTCCTTCTCATAGAATCTATATTATATTTATTTGCTTATTCCTCTTATTTTCCTATGAAAAACTGTAATTACATATAATACACCTAGATTTATCTCCCTTTGAGGGTTTTTTTTTTTTTGTCAATTCATACTAACAAGTTAATTTCTCAGAGACCAGTCGTCCAATCGGATAGTAAATTGCTTTATTCTGTTTATTGCGTGCAATTGTGTTCCAGAAAGGGTAGCAATCTGCCTCTTCATTTCATTCCTAGGGGACATAATTCAAAAAAATGATATTGCCTGATAGATAAATATGAATTAAGGTAAATATATAGCTAGAGAGATAGAGATGCTGTATGAGATTATAGAGATATGAAACAAGATGGATAGGTATAAGCCAATGAGAAAGATACAAAGAGAGATACCAACTGAGATAGATAAATATAAATCGGCTGAGATAGATAGATATGTACCAATTAAGATAGATGTATACGAACTGAGATAGATAGATAGATAGATATGTACCAATTGAGATAGTTACATAGATATGTACCAATTGAGATGGATTGATAGATATGTACCAATTAAGATAGATAGATAGATATGTACCAATTAAGACAGATAGATAGATATGTACCAATTAAGATAGATATGTACCAATTAAGATAGATAGATAGATATGTACCAATTGAGATAGATAGATATGTACCAATTGAGATAGATAGATATGTACCAATTGAGATAGATAGATATGTACCAATTGAGATAGATAGATAGATTGATATGTACCAATTGAGATAGATAGATAGATATGAACCAACTGAAATAAATACATAGATATGTACCAAATGAGATAGATTGATAGATTTGTGCTGAAATAGATAGATAGGTAGATATGTACTGAGATAGAAAGATAGATATGTACTGAGATGGATAGATAGATATGTACTGAGATAGATAGATAGATATGTACTGAGATAGAAAGATAGATATGTACTGAGATGGATAGATAGATAGATATGTACTGAGATTGGTATATAGAAATAATCTGACAGAGATAGATAGGTAGATATAGACAGACTGATATAGACGGATAGATGTAAACTGAGATAGATAGATAGACATAACCATACATTGTCACACTTTTTGTGGAGTTTGATATACTGTATTTGTATTCAGCATCCATTGAAATAACCTTTTGCAAATTTTGTTTGCTGTGTGTTGGGAGTTGTCTCTCCCAAATATTTATTCCATGTTCATTTTTATAACAAACTTGTACATGAATTCTATCATTTAAGAAAATTAGTTTCAATTAAAGTTTTCCTCTGAACAAAAAAGAAATTACTGACACATGAAAATACATTGATCTTTTCATTTTGAAAAGTGATGGACAGAGAATCTGCCCCCTCCCCCTCTGCCGTGAAATCGATTTTAGATTAAGAGAGATTTTTGTTCCAGAGTTTTTTTTGAGCTACTCCAGTGTGTGGTCCGTTCAGCCATTTATCATTCTTGAGAGAAAAAAAAATAGCCTTCTCAGAGCAATGGCACTTTCATCTCCTTCAAAATATCCTCCCACCCTTAGGATCTCACACTCGCATTTATCTTCGCATTTCAAAACAATCAACCGATTCTTTTTCCAGGATTGCCATCAGTTCACTCTTTATGTGTTCTTTTCATATTTACTGTCTCACTATATATATATATATATAGTGATAAGAGTGAATGAAAGCTTGGGAGCATTTGTTCAACAACTCAAACCAGGTTGTAAGAGGCCACACCCTGCTGATGCACCAATATTTCTATTTCATACCTTTGCAAAATCATTACACAAGGGCCTATATTTTGCTTCACAGTCCACTGTCAACACAATGCTGTTGTTGACTGTAGGAGGCTTAGAATCTTTTTTGCATTGTTTAACATGTCAAACCTTACGTAACCCAGGGTTGCCATTATTCTTCAAGACAATTGGGCAAATTTTGTACTAAGTTATTGGGCTCCAAAAATAAAGATTTGATACTGAGAAATATTTACAAAAGATAACAATCTCTTACAATCAAATGATACTACGTAAATATACTCTAATAGTTAAAAGAATATGTATTTTAATCCATTTTCTCTCTAAGCTTAGCCTGATGGCGGATTCTAAGTTATTTGTTTATTTTGGTACTGAAGCTACTTAATTTGATCCCAAGACGATACTAATTTGGTCTGATGGTGGATTTTATGGTTCCAAGACCATACAAATTTGGTCTTGTGCAACAAAAGACACCTGGCAACCCTAAAATAGGCTATTCTGTAATTTTATTTCCTTTCTTTCAACTAACAAAGAACCCCCAGCCATTTTCTGTGACTGATTCAGATTGACAGCTCTGTGCTCGTCTCTTTTTTCATTTTGTACCTCCATCTATTATCTGTGTCGAATTGGCATCTTTTCCGCAGGATCAGGAAGAAGAACAAGAAGGAAATGCGGATGGTGTAAACAAACCGGTAAAAAGCAGAACGTTTTTGTTTGAGTTTTGATTTGTGTACCTTGCTCTTGATCCCCCTTCAATTTGTCCTTTGATTGTCTCCCTTTGGTCTGATTTGATAATTGATTCTCTGCTCTTTGCTGTTGCTTCGTAGAGATTTAGTGTCACAGTGTGGTGGGACAAAAAACAAGATGTCAGTAGGCATTAGTATCCTGCTGCTTAAACAATGAACACTAATTCTCCACCAAGTTGCATTGTTCCCCTTCTGCATGTGTTCAAGTGATCATTGCTTATCTTTAGAAAGCAGTGAGTGTGTATGTGTGTGTGTGTAGATTTTGTGCACATATATATGTGTGTATGTGTATGTATACATACATGTATATATGTAGTACATGTATAGCTATTGTGCAAATATATGTGTGAAGGTTTTGTGTATATGTATGTATATATACATATATATACACACGTGTGTATTGATATATATACATGTATAGATACAGTGCAAATACGTTTGTGTGTTTATATTTATATATACATATATATATATATGGTAAATTCAATATTTTATATAAATTCCTGTATGTGTGTGTATATATGTGAAGATTTGGTGCATGTATTTATGTATGTACCTATATATACATTCCTGTACACATACACATTTTTATATATAGATATACACATGCACATATGTGTGTAGGTATCTGTCGATATGTGTATGTATATGTATGCGTATATATGTATATATATATATATATATATATATATATATATATATATATATATATATATATACAAGTGTGCATATGTAACTGTATGTACATATATATCTTTCATAAGAATGAAATTGTTTGTCTCATTGAAAATGTGCTCTCTAATATTTTTTTTCTTATTTGGCAAAAAACGGACAACTTTGAATAAAATGAGAATTTATTTAATTTGTGATAATTAGAGGAAACATCAATTACAAATTCTTGTGTGAGGGAGGCCAAAATGCACCCATCGTATCCTGTATGTTTGCCTCTGGAGTTAATATTTTGCTTAAATTTTTTTCACTGAATGTCATCATCTTCAACAATTCTTGTTGTTGAGAAGAAGTCCAAAATATCTCTTCTTCAAGGTCCAATCTTTTTAAGGCATTTTCTTCCAAACGCAATGCATGGAAATTTCCCAGTGATGTCCAGGTTGTTGATTCACTCTTTTTATCGCTGCTTGCATGTTTCTTGTTTGGCTCTCGTGTCTGGTCTTAGATTTCTTCATTTCATGATGGCAAATTCTTCTCCATGTTGACAGGTTATATGCAAATGTTTTACAATCGGATGATTGAATGTCAGATTTCTTTAGGTTACCCTTGATTTGATCCTTGTATTTTTTTCCTGTCTCTACCTTTTGTTCTTTCTGCAAGTTCGGAATACAGGATTTGCATGATGGCAAAATCTTCCGTGTTGGCCTGTCACATGTAAATGTACAGAGAGGTCAGATGATCCAGTAAGATATATGGGAAAGAATTTTAGAAGTTTTTGGAATTGAAAGGATCCCTCTGTAATTGCTATAGATTAACCCATTTCCCTTCTTGAAGATTGTGATATAAATGCAGTCTTTGCAGTCTACAGGAAGGCTGGTTGATTCCCAGATCAAAAGAATCAATTGAAAGTGTCCTGCTGCCAGGTTTGGTCCTACATTACCAAATGTTAGTTAAATATCTCAAGGCCATCCAATCCATTAGACAAACAGATGATTGCCTAGGGCAGAAAAGTCCTAGGGGTACCATCTAATAGTCGTTAGAATACAACCAGGGATGAATTTCAAGTCTCACCAAGGGTGCACAAAATCTTTGTGCAAATTTTAAGTCACAGCTAGGGCACATAAAACCCTTGCGCTGACCCAAAAGCAACCTGTTTCTAATGAAAATTCTTTTATTTTCAAAAAAGATTCTCCAGAAAAAAATTGCTTTCTCACTCATCTGTAAAGTCCTGTGAGTATTGACGCAGTAATCTTATAAAATCTGAGATATCTCTTGAGATCACATTGGAGACATTGTCAAAAAGTATGAGAGCATTTCAACAATATTAGATATTCCAAGAGTTGTTTAAACTATTGACCTCATTCTGTATGTTGCTTGTGTTGTTACCACAGCATTTCTGCAGATCCATTCTACAGCCTTCTTCGGGTGTACAATCTGCAAGAAAAAAGAGGAATCTCTAACTCAAGTGATAAGTCAGAACAACTTCTGGAATGATAATGACTGTACTGAAAGTATAGACAATACATTCCTAGTAAAGATGCTGTCTATAGTTTGGAGAAGGGTTATTAATATTTGAAGAGTTTTAGGACAATCGAACACCTTCTTGTTTGTTTTTTTAATATGACATTTTGGATAATCCATTACGTTATAAGCATTGGTACCATTAGAGCAGAAAAAAATTTCAGTTTACCACTATCACAATTAGATAGTACAAATGGAGAAGTCAGTAGAATGAATTGGCCAAAATGTCATGTGAACAACTCAAACAACACAAAGGTTGTTTGTAGTTTTATATTTATGAATAAATTTCACAAAACCATAGTTTTGTAACACACTACGCTTAATTTATACATATTTTATATATATATATATATATATATATATATATATACATACATTCATATGTATCAAAGGAAATAAAGTGTAAGTATTAAACTACGGTTTTTGTGAAATTTATTCATGAATACAAAACTACCAAAATACAATTTAGCATACAACACACCGTGTACTAAAAAAGAGTACAATCGTCTGAGAGTCTTTTGTCAAAATAGTTGATTTGTCTTCCTATAATGTCCAGATTTCCAAGTGTTTCTTGTATTTGTGAAAGTTTTATAAATCAATTGATTTTCTCCATTATATCAACGATTCCTTCGATTATTGTACGTGGTTTAGTTGGACTATTTTTCTCGTCTTGTTTTTTGTTCTATTTTTTTTTGTTTATTTTTTTTTTCGCACTGTTTCGGCTGTGTACCCTCTGGACCTTCCTCAGGTGTCTGTTTTGTTCTGGAATGTTGAATTTGATTCCGGGGAGGAGCATGCATATCCCCTTGCATAAACATCACATCCGGTTTTTGCGTTTCTGCGTTTTAGGGATTATCTCCCATTAACCTCTGCTCTGGCCTCTGACCACCAGTTGAGCTTTGCATGTGCTGGCTTCCCTCAGGCCATGACCACAGAATTCCAACATAGTCTTCTCCTGCCAGATCAACAGTTTCTACGTGCTTTTCAGGTGAGCTCTACACTTGGGGAAGGCTTAAGAATGGTTCAACCAAGGCACGATGATATAAACATGAGGATATTAGTCTGAATAATTTGTGGAATAATGACATTGATTCATTTCTGGATTAAAGACAATACTTACCTCACTACGATTGAAAGCTCTGTCTTGGTGTTTATGCACTGTTATATGAAGTCGACAGTCATCGGCTATATTAGTTGGCACAGACTGCAATACAGTGTCAAGTTTGAAGCTTTTTGAATCAGTGGTTCTCGAGAAATTTAATAAAGATAAATAAAACATCAAAGATCACTGATCGTTCTTCAGTTTCCATGAATTATCTCCTTTGACTTCCTCTCTTAAGGTATAGATTATCTAAACTGGCAGCATTAAAGAGAAGAAATGAAAATACTTTGAAAACCATAGTTTTGTACGATGGATGGTAAATCGTTTTATATGACTGTTACAGCGGGCTGTTCCACACACCGTTTGGAACTGGCATTGCTGTAATCTGTATTGATTCGGACTTTTTGCTGTAATGCTACGAGTTGTCTTGTAAAGAGATTCTGTATCTATACTTGTGAGCTGTTGCATGTCAAGGAAATTTATTTTCTTTCTCTTTCAACCTTCCATATTTACTTACCAAATTGCAGACTTGCAATTAAAATTTTGTATCTTTCATCATCTCAGCCAATCCTTCAGAATTTGTGTGCAGCTTTTGTCAATCACTTTCGTGACATTCAGTTGAACAAATATTGATAATGTACCTATTTAAGTCTTAGATTTATGAGCCGCTTCAAACGGCTGTAGAACTCTTCAATGAATAAAATTGAAAAATGGAACTCTTCTGTGAATTGAATAAAAGAATGATATTGAAAATTATCAATGGGTGCAAAAAGAAGTCACTTTGATGAGAAGTTACTCCCTTTGATTTAAATTTAAAATTCCTTAAAATGATTTCAAGAGTTGAGTATTCCTGTTTGGAATGAGAATGATTTATTGGGGGCAGGGATTATTATGCAGTTTTCATTTTACTTTCATTTAAGTGAATTAATTCATATATGGAAAAATTCTGTTGCTAATATCTTGCAATGATTGTTTCCTGTTATTGCTCTGTTTTCCCTACGTGCTGTGTTCTCGTTACCTGCAAAACATAACCTGTTTTCTTTTTTTCTCTTCTGGTTGTTTCCTGAATTTTATAATGGTGTGTATTTGGAATGAGAAATTGATCTTCAAATTTAATGTTACTTTTTGTTTTTGAATCCTGAACCGATTTTGTTTCTGGTCTTTGGCGTTGTACATTTTTTTTAACCCTTTTTAAACAGCTTTTTTATTGAATTTTCCAAAATTAAACCCAGTTCAAAGAGTTTTTTTTTAACTCATTTTTTTTGGCTAATTTTGTTGTTCCCACAAGATTTCAGCCAACCCATTCTACAGCTTTTTTCATATGTGCTATTTGTATGTAATGCCAAAGGAACTCTTTTTCCAGTAATGGTTGCAAACAATCTTTTTTCATAAACAGTTACGCTTGAGACATAAGTTTCAGATGTTTTCAATTCTTTTCTTTGTTAACAAAGAATTATATACAGTGTTTTTGCTGAGCAGCTAAAACTACACCAAGTTGAAACCCACACTCTTCTGAGATGTACATTAGCCGTCAAGTTGATATATGCAAATCCTTTCAGTTTTTTTTCACTTACCATTAATGTTCTCCATCCATTATTTGGACTTCCTCCCAGAGAACACCAATGAGGGAGAAAATGATTCAGAAGCGTTTTACATTGTCACACTATTGGAATTCATTTCCAATTTATCACTCTGTCGTTTTTCCGTTACTAACCCGGTCTAGATAATTGATAGGGAGCAACATACGCCTGTTATGAGGTATGGAGCTTACTGCTCGCTTGTTTCCGATGACAACAACAACAAAGGGAGCATGATGGCCTGCGGGTGAGCTCCTGCACTGGCGTGTCAGTCAGCTGCTGCCTTGAAGAGTCTCCGTCCAGCGTCACTGACGGGGACCGCACGGTTTGGGGCACGCTCGTCTCAAAACTTTCTTCAGCGGTGGCGAGAGTGAGGAAATTGAAGGAGGCTGCATATATCATTCTTGAGAACTTATAATTTACTGATGTTTTGGAGAAATTTGTTCATAAGAAATTATGCAAAACAAATATTTGAATTTCAATTGTTGTCAGCATTGTAAAAATGAATTCATTTTTTTCCTAACTTTTCTTTTTACTTTGGAAAATATTACTTGAGGCCTTACATCCAGGGGTTTCAAAGTACTTGTAGCCCAGGGCCTACAAAATCTCAATTCAACATTGTCTTATAGGCAAGCAATTGATAAAATACCCTGAAGATAATGTTTTTTTGTTTGTTTGTTTTTTTTCCTTGAATGTACGATTGTGCGTGTGTTGAATTTATGAACAGACTTGAACAACAAAGGAGTCGGGTAGTAATGCCTATAATTTAGATAACCAATAGAAGTAGAGTTCAGGGCCGGCCCAAGGTCTTGGCCACACGGGTAGTCACCTAAAGCGCCAAGTGCTAGGAGACGCCTGTCATGTGTCTGAGACAGTAGGACTTTCAAAATACAATGGGAAAATGAATAAATATAATAATGAAAACAGTCTAAATAAAATACTTCCCGGATATGAAGTCAGATCTTTATCTAACTGTTGAATGCTTCCTCTTTATGTAAAACCCAGAGAAAAAATGACAAAGGATATTCTCATGATCAACGACAAGTTCATTTACATAATATATTATAATTTAAATCATTGATACTTAGTATCAATCATTATAGTATAATACCTATGTATATATCCCTATATATTTATTTTTCTCACTATGAAACATAAACGAGATGGTACTATAATTTAGAGGGTGCCAAAGTTCATCTTGCCCAGGGTGCCAACAACCCAAAGGCCGGCCCTGGCCAGTATCCATTGCTTTCTAACACACAAAATATGCCACGCTATGTTTTGTTCATACTTAGGAGTGTAGACCAGATACACCTTTCAGTTTTTGTACACATAACCACGAAATATGTCCACATGCAAAATCTTAATCTTAGTTGATTTTGATACTAACAATAGGTACATTTTTTGTGATTGTTTTGAAGCTCATCAACTAATTCCTCTTTAGTTTTCTTAACATCAATTTGGTCCACATAAATTGTATTTTTTAGATATATTTATTAGTATATATTCTTGTTTTTCTTTTTTACTACACATACTAGTTTATCTAATTTTTTATTGGTGATATTTCAGCCATGCTGGTTGATGTCATTTTTGAACTGAGTTGGTAACAACACAGGCTTGGATTCTGTTCATGAAAAGAATGACAAAACAATTCTCAACAAGAAATTTTATAATTTCCTAATTCAGTTTGAAAATGGCTTTGACCAGCAAAACTAAAATATCACCAATAAAGAATGAAATGAAGTTCTCTGTTCACCGAGAAGAAAAAATGAATATATATACCTAGATATAATTATGTATTTTCTTAATTCTAATTGATTTGGCACGATCGTAGAATGGGGGACCTTGATTTGACTCACTTGATTGAGTAAATTCTCCTAAAATTGACTGAAACAAGAGAGTCAAATTTAGGGTCTTTCTAATTATACCTTTTATTTTCTGTGTACATTCATTAAGATCAATTAAATTTTTTTTTTTTTTCCTCCAAGTTAAAAGCAATGTTTTATTTCTCTCTTCCCTTTTGGAAGCAATTTCTTACCTATTGGCGTAAATCTTTTGAAAAATTAGTCGACATTGTGATGATTATCTTTTTAAATGGAGTGCTCTTTGTTTTTCAGCCATGGATTGATGACGATCAAAATATTCATCCTATTTATAATCGGAAGAAGAAACGACCTGCCTCATCGATTTCTGAAGTCTTAGAAGAAATGGATAGAATTAGAAAAGCCAAAGGTATTTTTTCTTTTATTCAATTATTTATTTATTGCCAATGTTGGTTTATTATGAAGAACTAAACATGAATTTTATTACTTACTTTTTGCTTACCTGTTAAAAATCTGAACCTACCATATTTGACTTCATATAAGACTCTCCTTTTTGAACCCCACCCAACCCCAATGGCTCAAAAGATAAACGTAACCTTCGTCATTCATCTTCTCATCAATCAAAACTTCTTGAAAATCTAGGTGATAAATGAGAGGAATTCAGAGAAAAGTGTGTCTTTCTTGATATTCCCCACTAAAATAAGGAGATGGGATCTTATATGCTTTCAAATATGGTAATTAAAATTCCAAGTTGAATTCTTTTAAATAATGACCTTCTTCCAGTGTGATTTCATTGGCTAATCTTATTTCTGAGTATTCTACTTCTTATGGTAGATCTTTGGTCTTGGTCATTTGTCCTCTATATTTCGGTTCCTGCAGTTCGGCAACAGATAAGATGGTTTGGCGCCATAGTTTGTGATCTGCCATCTGTTCTTCCCTGGTTTCCAGATTTACATTGGTTATCTTTGTAGTCTGTTTGAGATGATCTTTGAAACTGCTGATAGCAACCGAAAGGCTTTTGCCGATGCCAAGTTCACTGTAGAAGTTCCGTGTAGGAAGACAACACATACAGCGCATTTGGCCTGTCCATCTAAGTCCATATTTGATAATGGTTGCTTTGATGCTCTTGGCTTGATCTCTCGCAAAGACTGCAAGATTGTTAATGTCCTTCTACTTAATGTTCATGATTGATTGAATTTTTCTGCTGATGAAAGTGTTCAGCTTCATGATGTCTCAACAATATGTAGGGTCCCTGCTTTGCCAGCTCATACACCTAAGGGATTGCAGGAATATATGTTTACCATTTATCTAAGGTTAACAATTCCGACAAGGCATAGTTTCAATTTGGTCTGACTATCAAAACTCAGGAAAACAAAGTTTTTGAATTCAAGATTTAATCTTTGAATATTTGCAAATTATCAAGAAACTTCTTTACCGTATTATTATATTACTCTATTTTCTGACAGTTTTTTTTCTCCAAAATCTGACCCTCACACCAAATCTCTGGGTCTTATATAGTGAAGATAAGGTTTGGGATCAAGTTTGGTATTTACAAATCTTTCAATGTGGTCCTGTGTAGTCTTTAGGAAATTACACTCAATCTTATTTTCTTATGTATTTCATGCTAAATTTAGCATTTGCCAATTTTAAGTCTTTAGAAGCCAAATCATTGCTAAAATGGCTATAAAAAGGCTCATAGTGTTTTTTAGAGAGTGTTTTTTGACGCTTGTTGAAGGTTGAAATTACATGAAAAGATTTTGAGTTGGCAAAACTGCATAGGTTACTAAAAAATATGGTGTATACAAGTGAAAAAAAAACTAAAATACATATGTATTTATTATGTTGTGTGAAAAGTAATCTCACAATTTTAGATGCGGAATAAAAATCCTTCATACGTTGCAAAACTTTGTCAAAAATATAATCAGCATTATTTGTAGCAACCATGTTGAAAGAATCCACGGTTCTTAATGGAAAACCAGTCAACAACTAACCTAAGATACAAGAAAGCTGAAATATCGTTTATTACCTGTAACGATTGCTCTAATCAATGGATAACCCTAACCCTAACCCTAAATCATTTAATTAATCACTACAGACTTCTGTATAAAAATTTGTTTATTTGACTTTCTCTTGGCTTCTTGTTGCTTCTCATTACTTCATGTATTTTACAGGAGCTGTAGTTGTACAGTAAATAATTACTTGATCGCATTGATATTCTCATGACTAATCTTTTATAGCCGAGTAATTGAAAGATGGAGAATTTTCACTGCAGCTATGTTGTATTATTTCTCTGTGGCTGGTGGCAATGTCTTTATTTATTTTGCTTTTGTGTTCCATTCTTTCATTGTTTACAGTCCCCAGAAAATTGAGTTGCATCAGCTCAGGTATGTGGAAATGAACTGGAATCTAGGTTTGACTGTGATATTCTTCCTCAGATGCATTCTTTTTTCTTTCTTTTTTTTCTTTTTTTAACCCTTTCAGGATTCCTGGACTTATATTGCCCAACGTTTCTATGACTGCTGGGATATATATCTACCATATTTCTACTGAGATTTTAATTCAGGCATGAAGCTTCCTGATAGGATAGTCTTGAAAGGGTTAAAAGACACACTTATGATCGACTGGGATCTTCCGATTTCTTGTAGTCAAGTAGACGATTTTTGATGACAACCCTGTGTTTTCTTTCCTTACCCCTGAATCTCTGCCCCACTAATCCCAATTGCCAATGCTGCCAGAATTCCAGGATATTCCACTAACTACACTATAAGTAACCAGTCATTTAAAGTCTGTTGTTGGATGTAGGCCTTTCCCAAGGTCTGCCAGTTTTTTTCACTTCGGAGCATCTTGACACCAAAACATTCTGAACTTGTCCAAATCCTCCTGTCATCTTATTTTTTACTGACCACAATTACGCTTACAATCATAGCTCCCTCTAAGCTGTGCACGTGTGCGCACACACATTTGCAACCAGTGCACAAAGGAAATTGATGTGCGCACGAAAAGTTAGGTACTCAAAATTATGTAGCATTTATAATAATACTTATAATTGTAATGATAATCCATACATATAATGATTAGCAACGTGCAGATGTCTTTTGTCATGCTAAAGGATGCAACTGACATAAAATAGAATTTCATTCATGTTCTAATGACGTAACGAAAATGCTGAATTTAAAGAATAATAGAAAAAGCATTGAAAACAAAAACAAAGAATGATAAAAATCAGTTTGTGGTCAACAGGACACTCCAAGCTCTCTGTAAAGCTAATCTCCATTGTCTATGTCTATAAGATGTGACGTGTATCCATATATTTCATATACATTATCATGTATTTTCACGGCTCAGGTAAACTAGTATATCATACTAACTCTAACTGAAAATAATCTCTTTAGTGTTTCTATTAACTAGTTAGTCATTTTTCAAATAAACCTTTTGTAAATTACTGATTTCTTGAAACAGGTTTATATTTTTATGACCGTTCAGTGCGCACATACCTTTTCCAGGGAAAAAAAGATTTGCACAACAAGAGATTTTTGTGCACACCAAGAACTTGAAATCAAAGGGAAGATAACTTGGATAATGAGGGATCAACATTGTGTCTCAATGTAGCCTTCAGAAACTATTGTCATTCTTTTTTTCTTGAAAACCACCCCCACTCTTCTGCCCCACCCCAAAGGATTTGAAGTTCTAACATTTTTTCTTTTACCTTTTAATGCATTTGTTCTTCATTATGTGAAAAAAATGCACCATTTTGTAAATAAGTTCTGTCTTACCTTGTTTTTTTATATTTTTTTACACGAAGTATTGTAAACCGTCATGATTAATATTGACTACTACGTAACTTCATTAGAGGTATAGGGGGTAGGTTTAATGCTTTGATCTGATGAACCAAGAGGTTCTTGTTTGCTATGTCAGGTGTTTACCAAGCTTTCTGAGGAAAAAAAGGTATGCAGGTTCAAATCTGTTAAGATTTTATTCCTTATTTCCAATCCACTCTATTTACTTGCTGACATGAGTCGACAGACTGAGTTGATAAAAGAAAAAATTTCGAACAACCAAAAGATGGAGATGAAGGTAAATAGTAGTCGATATTAATGGTCATTTTGTCTTGATTGTAAAAAGGTATTTTTTTAGTCATTCTTTTCTGGGAGGTGGGGTATTTGTTCATGAAACATTTGTCTCGTGAAAACAAAAGATTTACCTTGAAGAGGAATGAATAATATGCATGAATGGATTCCTTTGATCAAATTTTAGATTTGATCGAAAAAGGTCCGATTACATGACTTATACCTGCCGAATACATTGATAGAAGCACAAACGAATTGTAAATGTGAATAACAGATTTCGATCAAATTGTATAGAAGAAATATATATATATATATATATATATATATATGTATATATATAGTTTGCATATGGAATGTTCCACGTTAGTAGAATTAGTAGAATTAGTTGTGCCATTGGTAAACTTTCTTCCAAAGAATGGTATATTTATGTGAGTGTAAAAACAGATAGTTTTTCTGTTTGTTGTGGATTTTTTTGAATTTTAATAATTTGTTGTTTTCACAGTAGTCAGAAAATTTCAACACTTATTTGTTAATTATCACTTTTTTCTTTTTCTGCATCCTGATTGTTTTTCGCATGAATTCATTATTGTTTCAGTTAATTTCTCAATGCCTCCCAGTCATTTTTTTTTTTTCTTGGTTTCATCTTTAGAAATTGTTCTTATGTCATCACCAAAGCAAATCCTGAAATCAGTCAAGATTTAGATCAGTACTGGTGCACTACTAATTTTCTGACGTACTCGGTTCCATAACCATGCTGGATAATTCATTCCGATATTCTCTCAGACAGAGGGCATGCAATAATTATTCCGTTATGCATTCAGATCTAATTATTGATATCTCATATCTTTGAAGAATCAGTAGTGTTAGAAACTTGAATCAAACGAATATCAAATAAAAACCATCGCGTAACCAACATCTTTTGGCAGCATGCTGCATTGGGGATGATCAATCAAAAAATCGGAAAAAGGGATAATCAATGGCTGAGTTACTTCTCTTGCTTTTTGTTGAGCAGTGATCACTCAGAAAGTCTAAATTTTAAAAAAAAACAATAAATGCTGCTGGACATAATCTAAGGGATCAATTTAACATAAACTTACATTGCAAATTGAACCACCTGCTAAAAACTTATTCAGGGGGTTAATTTTCAAAAACAAAAAAAACTTCTTTTCTATTCATAATAAGGGGTGAATGTTTGAATTTTAGCCTACTGGCTCCGTTAGTGCGGCTTGTATGTGTAATCAATTCATACATAGCCAACTAGACCAACTTGAAAACTGAAAAAACCTATGTTGACAGTCTTCTAATATGAATTGAAGAGTTAAATGCAATGTATTAATGTAAATGAGACAGATACAGGTATATTGATTCAATAAATACAAATATCATATCCTGTTGTTGAGCCAATAACGTATGTTCCACTCGACACTGTTTGAGTTTTCTCATTTACTTTATCGACATGTTTGCATTTAACATCATCATTGATATCTACATTTTACCTGGAGGCTATTACTTAGGATAAATGTATACAAATCAGAATTGGAATTTCACAAAATCAATGGAGCTGTAACAACCAACTCAGTATAAACAATTCAGAGATGGCTCCACAATGTCTCTTGTGGCCACTCAGTGAGCTTGTGTGAGAACTTCCAGGAATCCAACATATTTGTATTTGCACCACTTGAACTTTCTATTTTAGTCTCACCCAAATGGAATTCTCAAAGTAAAAAATGAAGATTCCTCACCTATAAATTTGTTTGTTTTGTTTTGTTTTTTGTTTTGTTTTTTTGTTTCTTAATATTTTTTTTTGCTGTTTAATTTGTGTGTTATCTAACATTTGTTATCCGAAAGAGTTTGAGGTGATTCATGACATTTCAAAAGTATATTTCCCTATTATCTCAGTATCTGTAGTTGTGCACCATATATGCTGAACTATAAATTATAATTGACAAGGATATTTAGAGGACTACCGCTCACTGCAGCTCTTGCAAGCCTCGTCACTGTTCATATCAAGCTTCAGTAGATAGACCTATTGTCATAATACCAGTGCATAGGATGCAGTGTAATATTTTTATTGATATTAGTTGGGTTTCTTTTTATTGAATATCCATCTTATATACAGGTGCATACAGTAGTTTTGCTGAAATTAGTGAAGCTTTTTAACTCTTAAATTCATGGACCACTTTTATAGACAATAGAACCCTTCAATGAATAGAATTGAAAATAATGGATCTTTTCTGTGAATTGAAAAGGAGAAAAATATTTTTAAAATTCCCCCAGCAGTCAAAGGAGGATAATTTCAATCAAAAATTATTTCCCTTTGTAAATGTTATGAATTTAAGAGTTTGATGGTCAGTTTAGGATATATTTTGCTTTCTGTATAAATTTATACACGAAGGAGAATAAGATGAAAACGATAGATAATATGAGGAAATTTAGTCATGGTTAAATGAAATTTTGTATTGAATGACACTGAAATTATTCAAGGAACCCCGGTTCAAAGAGCCAAAACTTTTCAAAGAACTTTCTGTTGATTCTTCATGTCTCCCAAGACATAACATTTTTCATGTAAAAATACCCAAAATTCATTTTGATGCCTGAAGATTTTATTTTTTTAGGTTTTCAGCTGTGATAAATCAAGACTGTAAATAAATTTTTAAAAAAAGAAAAACTTTTTTATTCAATGAGTAACTGATGGGAGTTTTTAATCCTCTTTCAGAACAAGGTGTCGATCCAGAGAATGATTTACCAACCCCAACTGCTCGTGAACCGGATCACAGTATTGACAACGTGACTGAAGGATCTAACGAGAGTAAACTTGCGCGGGGTTCCAATACTGTAAGTAAAAACTTTTTTTAGTACTTTTAATTTAGTTGTGGCTTCTTTTTATTTATATATATATATATATATATATATATATATATATATATATATATATAAGTTGGTTGTGTGGAAAGTTGGTTGTGGTGGAAGGCGCATACACATCACAGATATAGAGGTTTATAAGCAAAGCCTGTCATGAAATCAAACATCTAACCAGAAATTAGGTTGGCAAGTGATGTATCCATTTCTTCATTGTTAAAATATAAAGTGAATTAACTTGGAAACACTAAGTCTTTTTTACTTTTTTTCCTTTTTTCTCCAATTGTATTGATGTGTTAAACTCATTTTAAACAACAAAAACTTGAATTCAACATTCGATTTGAATATTTATTACAATTTACTGAAACAGCTGACACTTCAAAGTTCGAAATCTATCTGTACTTTGATTATTAATCTCTTCAAATAATTAATTTCATTATTATTAGGATAATTATTTCATAAAAGAAAAAAAGAAATAGAATGCAATAACATTTGTATCACATGTCATGAATGGAGTATCAAGTTGATAGAAGAAAAACCCAACCTGATGATGGGTAATGGTGACAAAAAAAAATGTTGTGATTATACATACCTGATTATGTGCCAAGAATTCTTTTAGGGAATCACCAGTTGAATGTTTTTGTTTAAATTGAAAATATATTCTTATAACAGAAAAAGTCATTTGCATAAGTTCACACTATAAGAAGGTGGCATTCTCAGGAACGCACTCAAAGTGAAATATTAATTTTGGGGAAATATGATTGGCAAGGGTTGGGTTGAAAAGTTTTGGTAAATTTTCTGTAATGACGAAATATTAGTAGAGTAACCAGCTTTTAATTGTACTTTTGGATGATAGAAAAATTTATGTACACTTGATTTTAGTTATTTTGATGATCATCATCATAATTATCATCATCATCATTCTTGTATTGAAATATTTAGACATTATTTCATATGAACATTATATGAAGTTCAGAAACTAATATTGCATTTTTATTGAGAAAATGTTCATTTGATATGAAATAAAAGTATTAGTTTTACAATCTAATTTTACACATTATTGTAGGTAAGTATAGATAAAGAAAAAGTCCCATTATTCATTGTCTATTTGTTCCACCTCCATCATGTTTTCCTTATCCTATGTGTCTTCTGCTTCTTTCATTTTTCCAAGGTATCTATCCACGAATTGAAAGACAAGGTGTCTATGAAGTCCCTATCTATTCTTGCTTAAACATTGTCATAAAATGGATAGAGGCTTTATGGCAGTTCTGTTCAAAGGAGCAACAAATACTCTCCCAAAGGAATGACATAATAAATAGTTAGAGTTAAGGCTATTTACCTCAATGGTTCCAACTGTTATTTAGGGTTTCAGAAGCAATGAGTTGGTCGTCCTATCATTTTATGTTTCCGAAGTACTTCTGAAGCAGTAAAATTGTAAATGCTTCATTAGGGTTATATTTATGTCACTCCCTTGGAATTTATCTCCGATCTTTCACTCTTTTGTTATGTCACT
The DNA here is from genome assembly GCA_963457665.1 of Thysanoteuthis rhombus. Lineage (NCBI taxonomy): Eukaryota > Metazoa > Mollusca > Cephalopoda > Oegopsida > Thysanoteuthidae > Thysanoteuthis > Thysanoteuthis major. Next base: position 43,445,221 of record OY735235.1, on the reverse strand, counting down.
TTTTCATTACTAATCCCGTTATGGACATTCTGTATTAACCCTTCTCTTTCATCTTATTTTGCTCAACACTGTTTTTGGGGGGGCTTTGTATTTTCTCATAAATCATTCACTGCCATGTTTTTGCTTTTATCAGGACTTTGATCCGAACTCAGGCAAAGCCCTGAGTACTCTAGATGAGTATGAAGAACATTTGGATAAAGTGTTGAATACAGAGAGCAATTCTGTCTGTAGTTCCATGGTTTGTACTATTTGGCCGTTGCCCATCTTCCTTTGACTTTTGCAGCGTGAAAATATCCTGCCCGCATCTGTGGCTTAACTTCGTCTCTTCATAGTTGACTGAACTCTTCGTGGTGAGCAGGGAAAGTGACCATTAGATTTACGATCATTGTGCCGTCACATGCTACCATAGTATCTATTCCCGTGTAGTGTTCTCGTCTTTGGGCTGGAAGTGGCATGAACAAAGTGAACTGAATCCTGGGGATTTTGACATTGAGACAGCATCTCCCCTTTGCACATCGGTTGAACGTTATACAATGAAAATTTCAGATTGATTTTAAACTTTGGATATTCAATGAATGTAAAAAGTCTCCGATACATTTCGAAAAGTTTATTTTGATAACCTTATACAACTTTAAAATTTTTGTGCTTTTTAATCTTAATGAAACTGCGTAAGGATGTTAAGATGAACTTTCTGAAATGTATCAGAGACTTTTTGCAGTCACAGAGTATATATATAGATATATGTGTGTGTGTGTATCTATCTATCTATCTATCTATATATATATATATATATATATATATATATATATATATATATATATATATATATATATATATATATGTATACTTTGCCAATAATTCAATTCCAGACTTAATAAATATAGATAGATAGATATACAACTGGAATATATACCTGGAGTGATTGTCAAGATTGATCATCAAGTAACAGCTTTTTGCTGCTATTTTAGAACACAAATGATATATGTATGTATATATATATATATACATATATAGAGAGATAGATAGTTGGATAGATAAGTTATCAGACTTTGCTGATAATTGAAACCTAGTCTTTATTTCAATATGTAAGGGTCACTTGCAAACACCAACACCCCTCTGAGTTCCAGTTTAGTTTTCTTTTCTTTAAAAAAAAAGGTTTTGCTATTTGGAATGAAGTAGTGAGTAGTATGATTGCCTCTGTTGTGGGTGGCCATTTTGTCCCCCATTTCGAATGGATTTCGTTGATTGGTTTTCATTCATTGAATTTCATTCACTTTTCTTCTTCTCATCATTTCTCTCCTTCTTCTTCATCACTAACTCTGAATGACATCCTCTCAGCTTCTTTCTTCATTTTCATTAACAATTTCATTCATCACCAGAGACAGATTCAGTGACGTAGCAAGGATTAACAGCATCCGAGGACAAAGACAACACCCACGGGCAGCTCTATGATATCCTTAGGAGAGACATAGTTATTACTTAACAGGCATCATTGCACCCCTTCATATCTGTGCCTCAGGGTTGACTGCCCCCTCCGTGCCCTTCTTGCTACGCCTCTGGATAAACTGGTCATTTCTGATAGTTTTCAATCCAAAAGAATTGACCCCTCAACTATGACAGAAACCACTCGGTTGCCTTGACTCAATACAGCAGTAACATTGATTATACAGGGTAACACAGAATAACCTGAACAATTTGTCTTTTCTGCAAACAATGGATCCTTCCATTTGAATTTGAAGGCTTACTCTTCATTCCCGTAAGAACTGTTATCTTTTGCCATGGAAACAATGGCCGAAATCGAAAGTTGTTTAGAAAAAACAATTGAAATTAGGACAAAGGTAAAAATTGGTCCAATTTTAGTGAAAAATAAAGAGTGTTACATCTCAAAAAATCTTGATATCAGAAAGATAGGTTTGATGCATTTTACCAAACTTTCATCGGTATTCTCAGAGAAACACTTTGCAAAACTGTAGCTGAAATACAGTTGAATACAAGCAGAAAAAGTTGTCCATTGCTTTCAGTGAAAGGGTCCATTGTTTACAGAAAAAACAAACTGTTTGGCTTATTTTGTGCCACTCTGTATATGAATATAAGCGACAGAAATTTCTATCCTACACAGTTGAGCCATAGAACTGTAATGACTGAAATTTCAGTCGTCTGCATTTAATGGGTTAATGAGTTGAAAAACTAACAAACTTTGCATGCAATTGTTTTTTTCTCTTCCTTTACTCTATTTTTTGACTTTTCATCCATTTTCCTGAACTCAGAAAAGAATCTCATCAACAATGATAGTATCATAACTCTTTCATTATTCATTTCTATCAGATGAAGTGTTTTGAACTATTGAATAACCGTAGTCACCAAAGGTGGCTATCCCTCTTCAAATACACGTGTGTTTGTGTGTATCCACTAGCATTAGTACACCACTAGACCCCTTCTAAAAGTTTTTTGTTTTTTTGTTTTTTTGAAAAGAAAGCTCCTTCAACCATTTTAGGGACTAATTTTGACGGATTTATCAATAACATCTAGATTCACCAGAATCTTAGTTTTCTAATTGTTTTTTTTTACTCTAATTTAAATGATTTCCTATGGAAAATGCCAATGATGTCATAATTAGAATTCATTCTGACCATATTATTTTTTTCTTCAAATTTTGACACTAGGGTTCAATTATTGACTATGGTGGCAAGTTATCATTATTTTTTGACGACTATTTTCCTTTACCTTAAATTTTTAGTTATTTTTTTATCACAACCTAACTCAGGCCATCAACCTTCTGGAGTGAGTTAACATTGTGGATCGAAAATAAAGCTTAAGCTCTTGGTGAGACTTTAACACAGTCTTTTTGCCACAGGGAAGACTGGTGAAATGCACCAGCAGCTTTATCATCTCAGCCTCGACTCTACAGCTAGCAGAAGATTGAATATAACCTTTAAACCTACTCTCTATTGTCATGTTTGTTGAGGTTTCTGCTAATATCTGTAAAGCAGTTATCCCATTTCCATAGATCAGCGGGCCTGAGAAAGGTTGTGATAGAAAAAAAAAAAATGGCCATAAACATTAAGATGAAAGAAAATGGTAGTCAAAATGATAGTAATAATTTTCAATGAAATCATACATCAACTTATTTTCCAATCACTTATACATCCCCATAGGAACTTGAAACCCATTAACTGCACATGATGGGAATTTTAGTCATTGCTATACTGGGGATGATGAAATTTTGAGTCATGTTATCGTTAACTTGCTAAAGAGAATGTAGTGTATACGTACGTCAAGTATGTTCTCCAGACAGGAAAGGCAAGAAGGAGATGGTAAAAGAGCAGACACATTGCAGGATTGAGCTAAGGACATAGTGAAAGAAACATAATGAATAACATTTGTTCTTTTATCTTGGGAAAGGCAGAAAGAAAGATGTATGCACAATATAGAGGTTTAGGTAAATGTATGTGTGTAATGGTATCTTGTGTATCTAACTTCATCCTCTGGTTATTGAATTACAACCAGATCAAGTTGTGCTCATACTAACAGATGTGTCCCTGTATTTCATCTAATAGAAATAAATGATAAAAAGATGATCATAGTCTGATGTCACAGAAACATCTTTTCATCAAAAGCTTTACATATCATACTGACATTTTTTTTAACCCTTATCTTTCATCCATTTTTTTGTCTTAGAAATCTCTTCTTTCTTCAGCATAATGAATTAAATTTCAAAAGCTGTTATACAATATTTTTTTCTAATTTGGAAAGGAAATTTTTGTGTCCAAAGCAAAAATATTTGGAAAAAAAATTGAAAAAAAGATGGCCACCTTTCAGTTGTATATTTTGTCAACTTTCAGGACTGAACTTGAAAGAGTTACCTCCCTTACATTCTCCAGGCGGTAAAAACATTTCTAATGAAAATTTCTCTAACGTTTCTCAGTTGGCCAAAGAAGTTTTTGTCCCTCCTGTTTTGGCTTTTGTATGTGTGAGAGCAGTGGTTCCCAAACTTTATCAAATCGTGACACCCTTAATGTATAAGGATTTTTTCACAGCGCCAGAAAATACTGAAAGATTGCATATGCATCCATTTGGTAAAAATATAATGAATCCTGTAATGTAGATTCATGAAAAAGCTGTATATTTGTTTCCTCTTTGAATATCAATAAGAAACAGTGACACATGGGTATCTGCTGGGTGTGTCTAAACGGAGCATTTACCCTCCCCCTAAATCAGGCCTTTTCGCCCTGGCAAAGGGGGTTTGGAAATTGACCCTTAGATAAGCCAAAGATCAAGGGTTTACTAGAAACTGTGACAATTTTGGATGGGTCACAGCTTTTGGAAAATTGGCTGCAAACACCCATGAAGTGAAGTTCAACACTAAATGGACCAAGTGTGTCACATGTGCCAGTTAGATGGGCCTTCCTATTATTGTGACTGTATGTCAACACATTGAATTACAATTGCCTGGCAGTACTGATAATTTTGAAAACCCCGTGACACTTTTGGTACCGTGGCCCACATTTTGGGAATCACTGTGTGAGAGTTTGTTTTTTTCTTTTTCTTGCTGATTATTTTCTGTTTTCTCCTGAAAAATTGTTTATGTATCCGTGAACAACTTAGAATTGTATTTTTTTTTTATAACGACTTTTTACCTTCACTTCAATTAGGAAACCATTAACTAAAACTGTACACATAGGTTTCTTTAGTTTTCGGGATGGTCTGGCTGGTTGGCTATATATGATGATTACAGGCTGCTTTAATAGAGCCAGAGAGCTGAAAACTCAAACCTTTACTCTTCCCCACCCCCTTCAATAGGTTTTTAGTTTGGGGGGGGGGGTCAATTAACAATGTAAGTTTATGCTTAATTGGTCCCTGTGTGTCTGTTTGAAAATTCAGGCTTTTTAGGGATCCAACGGGAGCCGATTGAAGTAACTTGTTCATTGATCACCCTTTTTACCTATTTCTCAATTGATCATCCCCAACATACTGGTCATGCGACAGTTTCTATTGAGTGAGTAACCAGACGTGTTTATTAATTGCTTTTTATTGCAGAGTAAAAAGTTACAATAAAAAGCAAGTAATAAATCAAGATGAAGGTAAAAAGTTGTCATAAAAAATTGAAAAAATAACATTGGATTTTGCTTTGCCATTCTTGGAGTCATTTATTTTCCGTGTAACTTTTATTTGAATGTTTCAACCTGCGTTTATGAATGTTGAGTTGACAAATATCTTAACTTTGGAAACTTGGCTGGAAATGAAATCTAAAAACATCCTCATTTCTAACATTCCTTTGTTGGCTAACTTGGGTTTTTCTCTTCTGTTTCATCTCGAACTTAACCCATGTAGTTCAGTATGCTTATATATACCTGGATAGAAAGATGAGTCTTAGATATTTACTAAGCTCTGCTCAGTCATGTACAATTGCACTTAGTGTGGATCAAACTCACTACATTAGAAGTTAAATTGGATTAGATTGATTATAGCAGTGCATGTTTATAAGGATCCAGACTGTAAGGTGTATGGAACAACCTTTCATAATTTTCATGTAAAATAAATCTTCCATTCATTAAACAAAACTATGGCTTCAAATTATTTTGATTACTTCTTTTAGTGTTGCCAATTTTCTAAATTTAGATCCCTTACCAATTTAGATATTTTTGATCTAAAATTTTAGATAAAAGATCTATAATCTAAGGTTTTTTATTCATTCTTATTCGGTTTCTCGATCAAAAAACTTGACTGAACACTGCAATGCTTTGTGGGTTAAATGATATATTTGGCGAATCTCGAACTTTGTACAATGATCATTTGTCAAGTAAATGTGGTACATTTGATTTTTTGAGAACCACTAATCCAAACAACTTCAAACTCAACACTAGTGTACTGTCTAATATATATGGCAATTACCAACTTCATACAATGGCTACTTATAGACTTAAATTGGTGCAGACACACCCACAGAGATTTCTTCAATTATTGTTGGATAGATAGACAAACATGAACAGACTGTAATTGATAGATGTTAATCATATTTTTTGTGAGAGCTCCATTTGTTATAAAGCATTGTCAGAGTGTTAGCAAGACACTTATTCCTTTGTATTGCTATCAGCAAAGTAATTTGTGTCCAAAATCATGTGAGGATTATTAATGTCCTTATATTTTTACTTCCATGAAAAGTCTGACAAGAAAAAAATGGAAGATGAATTAAATAATTTCTAATAGTTGAATCCTTTGAAGTAGAATTTCTTTTTTATTTTGGAGAACAGTTTGAAATTTTTGTTCATAAAACCTTTAACTCATTCTGGCCCGAGGGTTTCTCTAAGGGTTACAAGGCTAGGACATGATGAATTTATTTAAGTTTTCTCATTTTCTAAGAAACCATGGGGAATCATGAATCATTTTGAATTTCATAAGATGTGGAATTCATTTATAGCAGATATAATGGTCATGTGACATCATTATGTATTCAAAATGGCTGCCATATTCAAAATGCAAGTAAATTTAAAATGCTCCTACCTGCTCTCCTAGCCTGAATGAGTCAATTGACGTTTGTATTACTGCGACTAGAAAGCTTCAAGGTCACAGCAAATATATAGTTTAAAACTTACAGCAAATCTAGATAGGTTTTTCATATTATTTTTACTCAAACAGTAACTAGGTATACAATAACATGATTATCTATTTGTGCTGAGAAACTCCTTTGTTTTTAATAATGGTTCTGGGTTATTATTATTATTATTTTGTTTGGTTTATTCCTCTTGAAACCTTATGGATCATAGGTCTGTATTGCGATTTCAGTAGCAAGTGAGTTTTCAACAGATGGAGTTTCAAACCTCATGCCTAAGGTGAACTGCATTTCTATTTAGCCATAGCTAAGAACTTAAGTGGATTCATGCCTTTTCCGAAGGCGTTAACGTGAAGTGAACGCAAGCAGCCAGTTCACCAATTCCATTTTCCATGTCTGTAACTATTACCTCACCTTGCATCTCTTTATTGATGATTTAATTCATATATAAAATGAAGGTCTGAGTTGACAAGAAGTGTAATACTCTATCTTGAAATGAACCGATAAGGCCAAATCTTTGGGAGAGAATCACAGGTTATCACATTATCTTTTCTTTTTGTTAATCCTTATTAAGTGTGTGACTTTTCATTTTTAATATATTTGTTACTAACAAAGATATCTGGTTGTTTTGCTTTTTAGATTTTATTTCAAGTTGCTGCTTTAATTTGAACTTTTAACCCTGTTTGTGCCATGATTTTCTTTCAAATAAATCCTATTTGTTGATTTTTACCTGTTCAGGTCAGGCTACGGGCAATGATGGATTTTTAAAATTTTGTGGACACTTTATAAAATACAAAAGAAAAAAAGAATGAAAAGAGTGTTGTGATTTTAGCTACTAATTGTGACTGCATTGCATTCGGAAATATTGCTTGAATTTTGAATTGCATGATTACCTCCCCTTGTCTACTCCCAATTTTATCTTCCTTTTTTAGTATGAGATTGTAACAAAAGTTTTATTGGATGTTTCAATTTACTTGGAAACGCCAATATTTTGGTGATTAAAGTTATACTTACTGAAGGTCACCTCTCAGCTGAGCTACTGGTCTAACATTGTGGGAAAGGATCCATTTCTCATCCCCCAGTAATAAGTCTGTCTTGAAAAGATGCACATTAATAGCGATTTGCTTCTGACAGGTTACATGGGGCCTACTTTCCGTTTCACTCTTTGAGTAGCTTCTTCAAATTGTGATAAACAATTATATAGCTAACATTGAATTATTTGGTAAGTTCTCTGACTTTAATAGTAGGATTTGTTGCAACTATCAGTGGAAAAATTTGATAGAACTTTTGTTACAATCTAAAACTTGAGAAAAACTATTTATTTCTTTTGTTGCAAAAAGATACATTTGGTATGAAATAATAAATGATTAAAATTTAAAATGCTTTCACTAGAGTATTGTTTAAAAGAAAATAACATTTTGGAATCAGATTTTTCCAGATTGTTTTGAGAAGAAAAAACATTCCATTTTTTTTCCTTCATTCAAATTTTGCAAAATTGCATTTGAAAATCTCAAAATTTCTTTTATCAATAAACAACTCCAATTTCCTGAGTTGAAAATTAATATTTTTTAATAATTAACAGTGTAATAAATTAAAAGAAGGAAGATTTTTTTGTTGAATGAAAATTAGTTCTCTTGAATAATTCCTTTATTTCAAAGATTTTTTCTGACAATGAAACTCCTTGTTGTTGCTGCTATTCTTAACATAACATTTCAGCCAATCTATTCTACAGCCTTCTCCAGGTGTACTATCTGAATGTAATGGTGGTAAACAAGAGGTTTTTCCTGATAGTAGCAATGCTTATAAAGTAGGGTTCGGTGTTTTCCTTTCCTTTCACTGTTAGGCCTAGATTTCTATACCTTGTCCATGTTATTAAGAATAATACACCTGAAGAAGGCCATAGAAAGGATTGGCTGAAACATTGTATCAGCAATACAAACAATAAAGAGTTCATTCATTCAGTAAACAATTCCTTCATTGTTAGCTCACACAAAAACTTGATGATTTTCAAAATTTCTAATCCTGGTCTTCAGGTTCAAATTAAACTTATATTTCAATTGGTTAGAAAATATTATTTTTGTTATTATTTAAGTTGAGATATCGACTGGTATTGGAAATTTTAAAGTATTTCTAGAATTTCATCTTATCTGAATTTAGTGTGATAAAAAGCAACAAAATAAGATGTAAGAAAACTAGTAATATTTTATTTTAATGTATTTTATCAGATGAAGTATTGTAAGTCATTATTATTATTAATTTTTTGCTACTATTTACCATCATCTTGATTGTTATTGCTTTACTCCAATCCACACTGTTAATTTATTTACTCACTGCTGAAAGGAACTCAGCCTGAGTTTAGTTGTGATAAAAGGCAACAATTATTAAGATGAAAGTGAATAGTGCCAAAAGTCAATTATAATGATTTAGTAATATTTTGTTTTGTAGGATCTGATATTGAACTTCAAGGTGTGATATGAATGTATTTTTGCATTGATGTGAAAATCCCCTTTTTTTACCCCCTGAGTGAACAATTGTTTTATTTCGCCTTTCATTGATTTCTCCACTTTTCTTTTTGTTTGTAGCGAAGTGAAGCCGACAGTTTCACGTCTCACGGTCACCTTAGCACCAATGAGCACAACGGAGACAGCGGCTATGAAGCAAGCTCAAAGCCAGAAGGGGAGGACGAAATGAACGCAGACAACACCGCAGACACCATCTCACCAGACACTCCTGAGCAAAAGACCAATATCTATGATGTGAATGGCATATCAGACGACCAGGATGAAATTCCTGTAGAATTAACAAACTCTAAGCAGAAACTTCTACAGACCTCTGACTTGTCAGTCTGAAGGAGCCAATTGTCTACTATAAAAAGGAGATCCAACCAAAGGACACTTGTCTGTTCAAAATTAGTCGTCTTGTGCTCAGCCTCGGTACAAGTATTGATGTGGTGGAAATTATTTTTGTTAAAAAAAATCTGAAAAATTTAGGATGGGAGGGACTAAAAAGAAAAAAATGCTCAAAAGAGTGATCCATCCATACGATGACAGTGGATGTACACTGTAACTTTCATAGCTACTAGCTGAAAATCCGCCCTCTGGGCGCCTTTACCTCTAGATATTATAATAATATAAATTTGAAATAAAAGAATTAATTCTTTCATTTTTATTCAAGGGAGGTAATTCTTCCCTAACATAAAAAGGATATTTCAAGTCGTCTCCCCTTTTTTGGGGACACCCTCACATACACACACACTCACACACACATATATATAAACTCCTCCATTATAATAAGGATTACTATTACTACAATTCTCATATAAAAAAAAAGAATGGCTATGGCCATGTGACCTTTACTGAATTCTTCTTTCTATTTTCCTTTTAGTATATGCAAATTTTTTTTTCGAATCTTCTCTTTTATTTGGGGGGGCAGCTAAGAGGGTGTTTGGAATTCAAATCTAACAGTTTGGGGACCGACACCCTGATGCAAAATTGGTTCTTTACCAAAGCACCTTTTTGTACAAAACCTGCCCCCTTACACCGCCCACCATTGACGCCGCCGCCAGTCTCCCACCTGACAGTGACAGCAGAATTCAATTATTTGCTACACTATTGTTGTTACCACCACTGCTGCTGCTTCTACTACTACTAGTACTACCATGGCATCTACTACTGGTAGCACCATGGCATCTTTCATGTGGACTCAGTATCTAAAAGCAGCAACCATTCTGGTATGACCTTTGCTTTGTTTTCAGTGCTGTGTGCTCTCTGTTAAGCCCGCCAAGGTCGGCTTGTGTGCACGTTGGTGCAAATACAAAATGGACGCACATACATGTGCATCTTTGATTATTTGTTTGTTTCTTCAGAAAAAAAAACAAAAAACGTCAAATCGAAAAAAAAAAAAAAACAAGGAGAATTGTTTGCCATTTATTCTTTCTTTTCTTAAATTGCATCGACTCGAAAAAGTTCCTTCTGAGAAGCAAGTTCTGGTGTTTAAAAAAAAAAAAATAATTAAAATTTGAAAACAAAAAAAAACAATATAACTAAGAAATTAAAGAAAATTGATTCGACTTTTCTTTTTTTTTTTTTTTTTTTCCTCCTCTCTGTGACTGCATTGACTGAAAAAAAATTTTCTTTCTGAAAAGCAAATTCTGGTGTCAAAAATTTTTTTTTTTTTTTAAAGTGAAGAAAAGAAAAAAAAAACGAAAATGGTGTGGCAGGGTACACCAATGAATACTGTATTTGCCAACATATAAGACGCATGACTTACAATGGTATTTGAAGGGCTCACGCTCACTGCAAATAATCAAAGCCCATAGATATCCGTTTCGAACTTCAATATATGGTCCCTTAGTCATAATACCAGCACATTGGATGCATTTTAATATCAGAAATTGCCAATCAGAGCAGTCAACATCAACACGAGTTTCTGCAGTTTTTTAGTGAATTTTGCTGGCTGTTGCTCATACTGGCCGCACCACTGGAGCTAGAGGTCTGAAAATTAAAACATGTACTCCTTATTATGTCTTGGAGAAACTTTTTTTTTTTTGTTTGTTTATTTCCAGAAAATTCCCCCCCAAAAAATAGGTTTTTCAATGGGGGGTCCAATTTAGAATGTAAGTTTATGCAAAATTGGTCCCTTAGTTTGTGTCCAGCAGTTTTTACTCGTTTTTTTTTTAAATTTAGATTACTGCCCAACAAAAAGCGAGAGAAGTATATTATTCTTTGATCACCCCTTTTTCTAATTTTTTAATCAGTTACCCCCAACACTGCATGCTGCCAAAAGACATTGGTCATGTGACAGTTTTTATTGAATGACCAACCAGATTTCTTTACTTTCTTTTTTTTTCTTTTTTGTTTATTTAAAAGTGCGTCTTTTATGCCAGCAAATACAGTAAATAGAATTAATTCTGGTTGATCGATTGTACATAAAAAAGAAAATTTGAATTATCGAACAGAAAAAAAAAAAAATTTTTTTCTCCGGAATCTTTGATGGAAGTTTGCATTGTAAATCTTTGTTTTTCATTATTTTCATAAGGATTTTTTTCCCCATTTTTTTTTTTTTTTTTTTCTTTTTCTATTTCAAATGATTTTAGAAGCATGAGTGTGTTTTTGCATAGCTTCTTACTTTCTATGGATGGTAACAGTAACAAAACAAACAAGAAGAGCCAATGCAAACCTTAATTCCTGTGTCAAAGGCAACAATTTAAAGTCGCCGATTCTTTCTTCGTTTAGATTTCTGACGCAGACAGATGGATGCCAACTAACAAGTGTCAGCCACACTTGATCATTATTACTACCTGTCCCATAATAGTTGTTACGTTTAGTATATAGAATGTATATGCAAATGTAACGCCTATTACGGGACAGAGCTCTGTCCCATAATAATTTTCAAATTTAGGGTATGAAATTCATATGCAAATGTAACAACAATTATGGGACAGAGGTAATGTTATTTTATTATCATTATTATTATTATTATCATTAAATATCTGATTTAGAGAATATTCTCTTCTTTCTTTTCCAATTCAAGAAAATTAATCATATTTTTATATTTTCCAATTTCAACTTCAAAATCTGTTCAAGTTAACGTCAAATTCTAGTTCCTTTCTATTGCTCCCCCTTGCTCCTCTTATGTCTATTCCTTGCTCCCCTAATTCTCTCCCCTTTCTTTCCTACCCCTTTCTCTTCTCTATATTCTCCTTCCTTGCTGCTGGGAGGGGTGATTCACACCTCTGCTGGTCAAAGGAGTCAGCCATATTTTTCTATATCTCAGTTTAACCCTTTCAGAGTCTCCAGGGATATGTATATCCGTAGGTTTCTTTGACCACTGGTATATAAATGTCCCATCGACTTCTTTTAGGAGTTGACTGAAACATTTTTATTCAGGCATTAAGCACCTTAATAGGTTAGTCTTGGATGGAGCAAGTAACTCAGCTTTAATGAGGCTTTTCTCCTGACCTACTTACAACAATAATTCAGCTCACATATTAATGAC
>OY735235.1:43175174-43427674 GCA_963457665.1 Thysanoteuthis rhombus | reverse complement strand
GCTGGTGAATGGATCAGCTAAAATGTCTTAACATCAAAGATGGGGAGAAGAAATTTTGATTGTCCGAACAAAAGTTGGAAAATGTATTTTTCAGTTTTCATTGTTTTCTCAATTTTCATGGAAAGCTTGATTCTCTCTGCAGAAATGCTTTTTCATGACGATGACTTTTCCAAGAAAAGCTCACCTAAAGTTTTATCTCCCGTATTGAAACTATCGTCTTGGGGGATGAAAATTTCAAGCCTCAGAAACTTATTAGGGAAATATTATGAATGCCTTATATTAATTTGAAACTCTATTTGGAATGATCGACTGGTATTACTCTGTGAATCTATCATTTGGCCTTGACAGCGTAAATAGAATAAGCGAAAAAAAGGAAAAAGGGGCTGCTACAAGAGAAAATAGGGAAAGTAATTTTGGCCTGCAAATGGAGGCCAGAATTATCACCCTTATTTTCTGTCTGATGATTTCTTGTTGATAGATTCAACAGCTTCTGTTTTTAAATTAACTCCCTTGTTTAACGTGGCTTCATCATTTTAAAAGCTGTGATGAACTTATGAACTATTAAACTAAAACTTAATCCTTTTCTTTAGAAATCGTAAAAACTTGATTAGTTATTCTTAAATGCAAAATTATAGAAACTTTTACAATATTGATCAAGTTACCAAGTAATGGAAAGATACTATTACACCTCAAATATCATGATGGTCTGTCTCGAAAATGTAACAAATATGTACATACAAACACATACTCATCTCCACACATGCATACACGGGCCACTTATACACATTCTTTTTTTAGAAACAAAGGGAGCTAATTCGACTGACTGTTCTAACGTTTAGGGTATGACAATACATTAAAATTATTTATTGTTCCAAATCTGAATCATTATCTGGCTGTAAATTTTCTAACTGATAGCAGCCCATCATAACATTTGTATTTTCCCTTCTTCTTTTGTCTCCAAGTTATGAAAAGGAAATAAGAAGGTTACAAATTGTCACCTCTATTAGATTAAAGATGGTTGCTACAAGAATTCAAAAGAATATATTCTCAGTTAGAAATGATGATCGCTGCCCCTTGGTGGCACCTCAGAAAGAGCTCTCTATCATATGTCCTTTTAAGAGGAGCATCAGATGTAAGACTAGATGCACAGGCCAATCGTAGCTTGGCGAAATGCTCTGTTGATCGGCAGCAGAGCATAGGCTGATGAAGCTGCAGAACTATCTCGTTGCTACAAACAATTAGAGATAAAGACACGTTTTGCATGCAAGGAATTGAAACACACTACAAGAACAGAAGATTCTCATTTCTCTCATCATGACTTATTCTACTTGTGGCACATTTCTCAAAAGTATCAGGTATTGAGTTCAAAGAACCTTTTTTTTGATTAAGTAATTTGAGAAGTTCCAAGAAAAATATTTTGATTTACTTGGATTAATTTGTGAACAGGTGGAATGGTTATCAGAACCAAGTTTGAGTTTCAGCCAAGGCTTTCTTTATTCACTTCACTCTCATGTTCTTGAGAAAGATATAAATCCACTTCTCTCTCAGCTATGGGTGAAATGACTGAGCAGTCGGAGTCCTTTAGTTCTCTCAGAGAAGGTTACTCTGACAGAAAAGACCTACAGCTTGGGTTTAGGGGCTAGCAACTCCATCCTGTGAAACCATTATGCAGCCCTATGCTCCACAAGGAGTCTACAGAAACAAACAAGAAGAAAAATAATTTACGTAAAACGTTCGAGATATATTATGTAGCTTCTCATTCTAAACGTCTGCTTTTTAGTTGCATAACTTACAGTCTGTCCATCAAATTGTGAGGTGCATTCTTTTCGACCAGTAGACATTCAGTGCCTTTAGTATTTAGGTAAATTATGACTGTACAGATTTCAAAATAAAGATAATACAGAGGATCTCAAAATTTGGGGGGGGGGCGAATGGATTCTGTGTTGAGGGGGGGTCAAAATGGATTTCGAGTGGGGTAGGGGTCCAAAGGGAAAATTAATTTTTTTTCAAATGAATATGTGTAAAAAAATACAAGATTCAAAAATTAAAAACAAGTTATATGTGATCTGGCATTTTTCACTTCCGTTTGAGTCGTAGCTTTTTATTGAAAAAAAGAGTAAAGTAAAGAAGAAAAAAATCATAGAAATATACCACAGAACCAATAAATAAAACAAATCATAAACGAGGGAAGACATCTTGCTTATATTAGATGAAAAACAAAATGACATTTTGTTTTTGAGGTCAATTTATGATTACTTGGGATTATTCAGAACTTATTATTTATGAAATTTCTTAATCTAGATATTTACAAAATATTTTTTCAAGTGCTTTGCCCGAAGCAGCTAGGGTTGGACCCCCTCTTGGATCAGCTCCTATAATAATATAGGATAGAGAAGCCATCTTTTATTGTCTCTAAGTTCAGCATTCAGTTGAAATGAAGCTCTGTGTGTTTTTTGTTTGTTTTTTTTTTTAACTTTTTTAATCCCGGGTTTAGAATTTTCACCCGTCACCTGGACAAGGCAGGAGGGTCAAACCTGTCTCTGACCCTCAGCTGCAAATAATCTTTTGCCACCTGAAATCTGAATGTATAATCTGACATCCAGTAAATCTATCTCTAATCTTTCAGGCCTTAGTTATGTTGACAAGAAAAGAAAAAAAAGTTGTCCTTATTGGTCTTTGTGATCCCATCTGTTGAACGTTTTTATGTTCTGAACAAAATATATAAA
This sequence comes from Thysanoteuthis rhombus, assembly GCA_963457665.1. Lineage (NCBI taxonomy): Eukaryota > Metazoa > Mollusca > Cephalopoda > Oegopsida > Thysanoteuthidae > Thysanoteuthis > Thysanoteuthis major. The sequence goes on along the minus strand of OY735235.1, from coordinate 43,424,948 downwards.
TAAATCTTTCAAAAACAAGAAAAATTGAAAAGAAAAAAAAACTTACTTCAATGTTGTTTGGTCTTTCTTTTTGGCAATTTTTCATTTTATGTTGGCTAATCAAATCAAGTTTTAATTACGGATGGGTTTTTATTTTTCTGTTTCTTTTTTCAATCTTTATTAGATGAAGTACGATAAATAATTACTATTTTAGAATTTTTTGACTACTTTTTACCTTCATCTTAATTTAATTAGTTTTTTATAGTTGCTGTCGAGAGTAATCGGCCTGAGGAAAAAGTTGTGATTGAAAGCAACTAATAAAATTGTCATGGTTAAAAGTGGTCAAAAAATTGTCAAATGATAATGATTTGTAACACTTCATCTAATTGAAATGAAAATAAAAAAGAACTGGAAAAATTTAATAATTACTGTATCTACCAGAATGTAAACAAACACAGCTACGATCAGAATGAAGGAAAGGTTCAAGGGTATTGTTTGAATTATGTGTCCAGTTGATGCTCTGGTGGTTTAATTGATGAAGTAGACTGGGCTAAACAATGCTTCCCCTGTGCTAAGGATATGTGGGTTTAATTCCAATCAAAGCTATTCACTCAGTGCTGGAGAGTGAAGAAAATTTTCAAATGATAATGGTGTTTTTATTTATTGGTTTATTATAAAATGAAGCTGAACAGCCATGATTTGAATTCTTTACTTTGGTAGCCTGGTGACTTATTAGTAGGCCAAGTATACACTAGTGGCACAATGTTCAAATTTCAAGCATCAACTATGTTGGTCAGGTTGTATACATTGGGGAAAGGGGACAATACATCAAAGCAGCTAATGGCCTAGATGGGCAGAATTTTAAAAAAAAAACAAACAAAAAAATAAAACTTGTCATTTTTGATGATACGGATACAAAAATAAAGATAAACTAACCCGTGTTCTTTAATGAAAATGCTACAACATGTAACACTGAGTAGAAGAGACCAAAGGTATGTCAGCTACGTTTATTATCTTCAACATTGTTTTTATTTATTCACACAATAAAAAAACTTGAAACTTGATATTTTTCATTTGTTTAAGATTCCAATCATTTCAAAAGAAGAGCTATTAAACAGGAATTTAAGAATAAGAAATACTGACACAAAACTGATCAAATTACTCTCTTGCACTAATGGATTTTGATCTCCTTAAACAAGAGAAGAAATTCAGTCTTTAGTCTTTTGTTAGTAAATAATTGAAACTAGTATAAAAGAAAATAAACATAGATGTTCCTTTTGGTCACTTCCACATGATGTTACCTGTAGGAGAATTTTTATGAAAGGATTTTTTTTTCAGTTCACCAACATGGAACGAAAGATAGCCTTCTTTTATTTGTTACTGTTTTTCTCTCCCTTCAAATATTTTGTTTATTTCAATCCAATATTTGATTCAGCTTCAAATATATTGTCCATATTTTTCAGAGGAGAGATTATTATCCCAAGAGTTGTTCAAAGTTTTGTCATTCTTTGTTTTGCTTTTATTGCTGCTACAATGCTTCAGCCAATCCATTCTATAGCCTATATCAGAGGAAAAAAGATCCCTCTCTTTCTTTATGGATTCTACTCCTGAAGAAGGCTGTAGAATAGATTGGCCAAAATCAAAGATCTATTAATGGAAGACTTCTGCCTAAAAACACATTATACACACACTAACAAATAGACTTTCATATATATATATATATATATATATATATACATACACATAACACTCCCTTATTCAGGGTTGAGCACTCTTTAAGTAAAGTAACTCGTTCATTATAAGCATAAGCAATGCTCTTCCAACTCTGGAATAGAGCACTCTGGTGGATGGGGAATTGTGCGTAAGTGAATAAATCGCTTAAGTTCAGCGTTACTGACTGTCCAATTCTGCATAGGGTAGAGGTAAAATGCTGGGTTTGAAGCAAAGGTGTCGATCCTACCTCGTGGTACTGGATGGGATAATGGATAGTCTATAGCCACACTGAAGAGTTATTCAACAAAACAGCTGTCTGTGGATGACTCAATTATTTGATTATTACATATGTATATATATATATATATATATATATATATACATAACTCTATTCAGAAAGTGAAGTGTCCCGCCATTTAGCATTATCAGAAAATAGCTTACCTAATATTGCTTTATTTACCTTTAATATACTCTCCTTGGGACCTCTCCTACTTATTCAACATTCTTCCACTTTTAAAAACTGTGCAAAGTCCCCTTTTGGGATTGTCATCTGTTGCCATGTCTCATCCTCTTTAATTCCATCCGCTGTCTAAAATCTCATTCGAAAAAGCCAGAAGTCTCAGAGTTTCAAATCTGGACTCTAGACGAGACTGACATACCAGGATGATACAATGTTTTGCAAAAAAAGCCTGCGTGTGAAGTGAAGAATGATGACTCGCTTGGTCATTGGAAATGTGACAGTCACACAATACACAAGCTCACTTGATGGCATCTCAGTGCTGACTGAGTAACCCTATGTGAGAGTGTCTATTCTTGCATGCGCAGTAAGATCCCCTCTGATAGGTTGCGATATTACATCAAAGCCATGCAAACAGTTCTTAAGATAAATGGTTGGATATTTTGTGGAAATGCCTTATAGACACACACGTACAACACCTGTACTTACATGTTAATAAGGAATTTTCTTTGGTGTTGCTAAAGATTTAGGGGGCCTTTGCTCCTTGAGGGCCCCCTCCAACATTTAGTGAGACTTGTCCGAAAAGGAAAATTTGCAATAAATAGACCTACACTATGACTTAATTGTTGAATTAAAACCACAAAAGCTGAGTAATTATTTGCGCAATTCATGTTAGTCCAAATATATGCTTGGTATTGAATATTGGCATTAAATGAACAACTTTTAGCTTTTAGGGGGCCTGGGGGGAGTTTTCTCCCCCCTTCAGCAATGCCTCTGGGTATTTTGCAGTCCAAGCATCATCTTATATGATATGACTGTAAACAAAACAAAACAGAAATATGACATATGTTCCTAATCTGTCTCTTTGTTCTCATGAAACTTCCTAAACAGAAAATTGTGTCAGAAATCTAAATATAAAAGATAAGAAGATTTTGAAAGGATTATCATGAAGTAGCTAATATGGCAGATTCTATGTTGTTTAATCTTGAAACCCAGTCGGTCATGAAATAATTGACAAAGATATTAAAGTTGAGTGTCGTATTTCATCTACGTTAGAGGATGGGGAGGTCGTCAGCTGATCTGGTAAAAGCAAATAAGTTTAGCTGAGTACAGTGTAAGGCCAAATTGAAGGAAATGGGGGTAGGAAGATCGTGTTGCGCCTATATTCGCAAGAAATAAAAATAGCTGTGTGTACATGTACAACATTCCATGAAGTTGTGGCCCGTAGTACAAATCAGACACACCTTAAAAAGACTCGCAGATCAACTGTAAACTGTACTCCATAGAGGAACTTTGAAATCGGATATGGCTGATCATGTATGGAGAGAGGGAGAGAACGTCGATCTTCATAGAACAAAACCAAAGTAACAGGCTCTGAACAATGTTGGCTAATTAGACTTTTAAAAGAAAGCAGATACTAGGGGAGATGACCAGCCATCTATACAATTGTAAATTAAACTGTTGTCTATCAGCTTTGGTAACATCTTTATGGAGTTGAAGTGGATCCTAGTGAAGGTTACTATTCCAAGTTCTTATTGGCCAAAGGGTTGGTGTGCTAGGATCCTACGTTCCATGGTAAACTCCCCAAAATGCACCTCAAGGTTTGGCAATGACTGCGTAATACTACTTTGGAATATGAATAAAATGATCAGGTCTAAGATCAGAATTTCGAATTAACAATCATGAAGTTCACCTTATTCATTCTCATTAAAATCACTTACCTCTTCAGACACACTTCTACAATGGTGACGGATTTTAATTGCAAAGTTACTTCCAACACATCATCTCCAACAAAAACTAATGAGAAGATACCCAGAGAACGTCATTTAATTGAGAACTTTTTGAGATATTGTGTGGTATGGAAACAGATATTGTAGGGTATGTAACTATGCAAAGATCTGACCAAACATTTATTCACTTCTTCCGTAACCCATTGCCCTACCTTCCACAAAAGTTAACAGAACTTTTAGACATATTCTGTGGTGTAGACATAGATGCGATGTACGGAGAAGTAAATGTGCATGGATCCGTCCCCAAATTTAATCACTTCTTACGTTGCTGATTCTCTATTCTTCCTCAAAAATTAGTTGAAATTCATTGGAAAATTTCTGAGCTAATTGTGTGGACAGACAGACAAACGGAAGGACAGACAGGGTAACGTATCGACATTTCCAACTTCGTTGGTAGATGTTATTGAGGATGGCATGCCAGGATGTCTCTAACCCTTTTACATTCAAAAGTAAGCAGTGTCCTTGCGCTGGCAACGATTTCAGCTACCCCTATTCGGGCTCCACATACCACTACTATTTACTCTTCACGTTGAAATAGACTCGGAGACTACAAGCACCCGATGTGGCGTCACTTTGCCCTGTACTAGTTTACCCATAGCTAGGGAGAGAGGTGAATTTATGACTTTCCCAAGGGCGTGGTGAACACATACGATTTTAATCAAAGTTAGAGTTCGTCTCACCGAGTCCATTCTCGATGCCGTTACCCACTCGGCTACTCTGTACCTCCTTCCTACTTGTTCATATTTGATTTCTCCAAGAACGGAAAACTCAATCTTCCTAGATAAGTTCAATCAATTGGTTAATTAGTTTTTAACGAAGTTCTCTTAATTAACCTTCTTCGTGTCTGACGTAGAAGCGTATTTCTCCCCTGGAGCTAGAGGTCAATGTTCGAGCCCGGTTTAAGAGCCCAGATTTCGAATGCTGATTTTCAAGAAAGTAGGTCCTGTATACTTGCAATATTGGCACAACACAACCTTTATCCTTTCATACTCTCCATATTTGGCCTTGTGTCAGACTTGACTACACAGCAAATATCAGTAAAATCATTATCTTAATGGATTGTGCGATTAATCATATGATGCATATCTAGACAAGGCGTTCTCAGACTTTTTCTTCCAACGTAGCCGTTCATCCTGTCGGGCAGTGTTGACGTACCCCTTGTGAAGAATATAGTCTGAAATATTCGGATGATACCATAAAAGAGACTACAGACTTGTTGTATTTGTTAGTAATTTGATTTAGTATTTGCAGATAGCAAGACGAAGATCATGTGCAACAACCACATCGGAGATAAAAACACCAAGATTAAAATCGAGGACACAGAACTGGAGAAAGTAGATCACTACATCTACCTAGGACAACGAATCTCCATGAGACCCTCAAAAGAAGAAGAAATCAAGCGAAGAATCACACTAGGATAGCAAGCCTTTGGCAGAGCGAGCTGAACCTTTAGAAATAAGAAGATCCCATTAATCCTAAAAAGAAAGGTGTATAACCAATGCATCCTCCCAATGGTCACTTATGAAGCTGAAACGTGGAACCTAACCAAAAGACAGATCCGCAAACTGAGAACTATCCAACATGCACATGAAAAAATTATGCTAATCTTCACATGGAGAGACCACAAGACAGCACAGTACATCTGAGAAAAGACAAGAGTCAGGGACATCATAGGATCCATTAAAATCTCAAATGGTGGTGGGCAAAAATGGTGGACAACCGATGGACATCACGACTCACGACATGGATCCCGCGAGATCACACGCGCAACCGAGGCCGACAGAATATTAGATGGAGAGACGAACTAGACAAGTTCAGGAAGTACTGGCTCCGTGACGCCCATGATAGAGAAGTGTGGCAAATCCTGGGGAAGGTCTATTTCGAACGACGGACGTTAAACGACTACTGATGATGATGATGATGATGATGATGATGATGATGATGATGATGATGATGATGATGATGATGATGATGATGATGATGATGATGATGATGATGATGATGATGATGATGATTTAATACAATGTTACATTTTAATGAGATGAATCAGTTTAGCTCTTTCCAATAAGAAACTCAGTTTTTGGCACAGACTCAGAGAGACACACCTGCATATCATTCCCAGTAGTCAGTCTTGCACGAAATTCTGTTTATACTGCAATAAACGGAGGCAAATTAGGAGAAAGTCGGACGAGCGCAGATATACGTGCAAAACAGACATGTTTGGTTTTACGAAGGGATATCTATAATATACACTGTGTCACCAACTGTACAAGACACAAGTTACATTTGATTAGATGTGATTACTTCCGGTGTTTTTTTTTACAAACTTTGCGTACACCCGCAATTTCATTAATTTGAAAACCCTGGCACAGAAGGATTGCAGAAGAGAAGTAAGAGTTGACCTGAATTGAAATTTTGAGATATATACTTCTAGCTTCACATTAGTTCAAGAAAGACATCATTTATTCTTGTCACCCATTGCCAGGTCTGTCAGTCGGGGTAAAGAAGGGGGTCTTTGGCTTGCGTCACTGAGCAAAGTGTAGAGATCGGTCTCCTTCCCCTAAGAAGATTAACGGGATCACCACAGGAGGTTCTCTAGGTGATCCTCAGCTGCTTTCAAATGGTATTCTCAGACGTTCGTCCATCTTGATACCGACTCGGCTCGAAGTTGCTCAAGGGCGACAACAGATTTACCCAATGCGATTTAGTCGTAACTTAAAGAAGCAGATATCACACGTTGGGTCAATAGAATAACTGGTTTAATGCTGTGGGTACAGGATCCTCCTTAATATCTATAGACCATACAGATAAATTTCTCTTTCAGTATATGCCCAAATACTTATCGCACCTGACCTCAAAAAGTCTCTGAAATTGATTAAATTTCAAAAATGATCCCCGGGATATGGGTGGGGCTTAGATGCATCTTGATGATTGACTTATCGGAAACTTCATATTTTAATCTTTTTTCTCCAGTTACCGATTCCGGTTTCTGGCATGCATTAGCGTTTTATGTGCGATGATGTTGCTTTTTGGCTGTTTCAACGGATAATCTCTCATTTTTTACAAATAACATTTATATTTTGATAGGTGTTCGTAAAAAGAATGGATAAAAGAAAGCAGTGATCTTACGCTGACTACGGCTTCAGCCGTCTCTGCCTGCTTTCCCATCTGTCTCGGCTCCAGATATTTGATAAGGGGCGACAAGCTCTCTAAGTGGCGTCACGTATTTCACCCAGGGCTATTTTATCCGTAGCTAGAATGGAGGGGGGGGATATAGATTTATGCTTTTTCCCGAGAGCATTAGTGTGAAGTGAATACTTACTGTCTCAGCCAAAATTTGAATCACCGATTTCCTTTTCCATGTCACTTTTGATAAAAAAATTTAAAAAATTGATAAATTCAAAAATCAGATATTCTCAGAAGCTTGTTGCTAATTGAATCCAATTCCATTAAAGTCAACCCTTTTTTTTCAGGTTGAAGGTCAGTCAGTGCTGCTTCGATTCGAGAAAGAAAAAAATGTTACCTTTTAGTTTTTATGTTTCCGCTGTTGCATTCCGACCTTTGTCAGTTTTCCTCGAAAACTAGAGAGCACTCAGAGAGCGCATACCTCTACCAACGCCGTTCAGTAACCCAAGACTGAATGAAAATAAAACATCACAAAACAGGGGAGAGGACGCAATTCTCGCAATATGTACAAATATTGAGTTATTTTCCTTGGAATTTAAATTAAGCATTTTTGCCTGTTGGTACTTAATCTCTTTTCCTGCAGTATAATGAAAATATCTCTGAATCAGAAACAAATTCCTGGATCCTTCCCCCCAAATTAACCAATTCTTCCATAGCTCATGGCCCACCCCTCCGCCTAATATCATTGATGAATTTGGGTACATCGTATGGACAGATGTGAACAAATATATAAAAAGAAAAATATCTCTCAATCGAAAAAAATACTCCTGGATCCACTCCAAAATTCAATCGATTCTCCCTTAGGCCATGGCCCACTCTTTCACAAAGTTTCATTGGAATTCAGTGAGAACTTTTGGTGATATCGTATGGGCGGACTGGAAGACACTGGGTAATACATATTGCACCTCTCCAGATGTTAAAAATCTTCATGAAAAGATCCTTATGAAATATGGTACTTTTTACTGACCTAAATTTGTATGGAGGTTTTTCTAAAGAGGGGCCCCTCGCTGCCCCTATCACGGGAAAAAGAAAATTAGGTCAAGTGTGACGAGCCAACTCAAATGCCCCCCACCCTTCCACCTGCAGGATATTGAGCCAAAAAGAGAGAAAGCAAGACATTTCTATCCTTGGTTTGGTTTAAAGGGTTTAAAATACAGTAGCATAAGACTAGCTTTTAAAATAGCTAAAATTTGCTCGATTTTCAATTTCCAGCTATTTTTTTAGCTAAATATATCAGAAATACGACAGCAGAAGAATGGCTTTTACAATTGCTGAAATTGGCTAGATTTTTGATTTACGGTTCATTTTATAGCTAAGAAAAGTTATATAAAAGTTATATATATATATATATATATATATATATATATATATATATATATATATATATATATATATATATATATATATATATATATATATATATACTCCAAACACTCATATAAAGGCTCCGAGAATATAGCTAAACAATGTTTTGATTAATCAATAATTTTCCTTCTTTTTTTTTTCCTGTAATTTTATTGTAATCGTTGGTTTGTCTTATAACATTTTCAGCTATACATCTATCTGAAAGTGAAAATCTAGCCAATTTTAGCAATTTTTAAAACCAGTCTTATACTACTATATTTTAGACCCGTCAATCCAAAGATTACCCTCTATCCCTTAGGTTTAATGTCCGTCTTGAATGTTTCATGAAAACTAAATCAATTGCAAGAAGATGAAAAGTTTTTAATTAATTCAATCTCTTAAAAAAGAAAATGGAAAAAAGTTTCTATTCTCTTTGAGAAAAACGTCTTTGAATGCTTTTTTTTCTTTCTTTCTTGTTAACATTTCGGGCAGTAAAAATAAGAAGCAATTCTTCATATAGAAGAAAGGAGAAAAATATAACAAAACAAATATCAATTTAGTGTTTATTTTATTAATATTATTTATTCACCATTGTTCTATAATATATTTATGTTCTCCTATTACTTACAGCAGACGTGTAGGGTGGGGGGTCAATGTTGCCGACTTGGATTTTTTCCATCTAAATTTAGATTATTTGGGGCAAGTTTAGATGTGAGAAATCGTTTTTAGATGTTTGATGATAACTTACATTTTAGATTATTTTAACGAAATCTTGATGATTTTTTTAAAGCAAAGAATCACACTAGGTTGGCAAACATTTGGTAGAGCAAGTTCGACTTTTAAGAACAAGAAAATCCCACTGGTCCTAAAAAGAAAAGTATACGACCAACGTATCTTACCGATGGTCACCTATGGAGCTGAAACTTGGAACCTAACCTAACGATTGACCCTCAAACTGAGAGCCATGTAACGTGCATATGAGAGAATCATGCTCAACCTCACATGGAGAGATCACAAGACAGCACAGTTCATTAGAGAAAAGACAGGAGTCCGAGATATCATAGAAACTGTTAGAAAACTCAAATGGCAATGGGCTGGACATGTTGCAAGAATGGCTGATAACCGTTGGGCATCACAGCTCACAAAGTGGATCCCCTGAGATCAAGTGAAAGGCTGTGGCCGAGAAAGTGAAGTGGCGTGAAGAGCTAGACAAATATAGAAAGTACTTGCTCTGCAATGCCCATGATAGAGTGGTCTGGTGGATCTTGGGAAAGGTCTATGTCCAATGACGGACGTTTACAGACTGATGATGATGATGATGATGATGATGATGATGATGACGACGACGACGACGACGACGACGACGATGACGATGACGATGATGATGATGATGATGATGATATTTTGGATGAATTTGAAACATTAGAATCTTCCATTGACAATACTCCAGAAGTTTTTTTTTCTTAGAAAAATCGTCAAATATATCAGTGAATTTTTTTCATGGTGATTAACTGGTAATTACAATATGGATAGAATAAATTAATTTGCATTTCTGGTGCAATTTTTCGTTGTATTTCTGTTGCAAGACTTGACGAATCCAATGGACGTAAAAAGATATAGATATGTACGTATATGTAAAGGAGGTAAAGAGTATTTTGAAGACGAAATTTGTGACTGACGCCAACTAATTTTTCCACAACTAATTAGCTGATTAGCTCTAACAAAAATATGTAACATAATTAATTGAATATAATCATTATTTGATAAAATTTCTTGTTTTATGTATTTCGGAAACGTCGCAATGAATGGTGGGTTAATAATGTGTAAAATATTTTTGGATTATTTTCTGGAGAATCTAGATGTTTTCAAATTACTTTTGCTTCGATTTTGGATGTAAATATTTAAAAAGAGTTGGCAACATTGGTGTAGTTAATTTTTCGTTTCGCCAGTTCGTCTCGTTTTACCCTGTCCGACTTTTCACTGAAACATTTAGGCCAGCCGCGGGGCGAAAGAAAAATGGCTAGATTTCCTAATTACTAATAATGTTTGGGATGAATTACATTCTAAAAGTAGAAAATGGGCAATTATCAGAACAAACCAAGATTGAGAAAATCCCAGTCAGTCCCTGACACACAGGTAAGACATTTGGACTAATTTTCTTTCAAACGGGAAGTGAAATAAGTGTTGTTATTTTCAGTGAGTGGAGTTGCCTACCTCGTTAGGTCCAACAAGTGCGATCGTTCGATAGTCTTTATTTCACCTGTTCGGCGCTTAGTTAAATGGGAACTACATTCAGATCATTTATATGATAAGTGGCTTTGAAATATATGTATATATATTAGAGTGTGATCTTTTAAAATGTATATATTGCTATAAACACGATGTTTTTCATTATTTGATAAAGTCCGTCTGAAGTTTTGTTAGCGCACCTTCCGCCTAATGTAGACAGGTGCAATGAGTGATCGGAGTAGGCTCGTTCATTATTAAAAGCATTTGCATTACAATATTTTTATTTATTCCTATTTATAACACTCTAAAGTATACATAGATTTGAAACTACACTCAAAAATATCATAAAAATCGATTTTTTAAAAAGTTTTATTAAGAAGGGGTTCTGTAACTTTTGTGACAGTGCTGTGGTTTTTGTTTGCAAGGCCAAGGTAACACGTACTTCCTAATTTCTGGTGGGTTTTCTATTTGCCAATTTGGGGGTAAAGGGGGTAACTTTTCTGATCCCTAATTATGTTTGTTATTGTTTAGTTTCGCTATTTGTTATCTGTTAGTTTTTAATACTACCTGTTGTTGTTACCGTGATATCACTTTTTCTCTGTTTCTTTCTTTCTCTCTCTCTCTCGCCATATTAAGACAGAAATAATTAATTTTAAAGTTTGATTGATCGAGTAATTATTTCTGTTGAAGTGATCACTCAAGTTGGTTAGTACGTGATTTTTTTGTTGTTGTTTTTTAAATGAAGGAGTAAGGTGCAAAAATAACAAAAAGCGTGAATTTTATTAATTTTCCATGATTTTTTTTATCAAACTATCTTTTTTTTATAAATCCAAAAAAATACTTCACCTTTATTTCCTTGAGAAAGGGGCGGCAAAAAAAATTAAACTTTTTGTCACCTCGAAAAAAGTAAACGAAAAGAGAACTTTTTTAAAATTTTTTTATAGATTTATTAATTTTATAAGTTATGAATTTACTTACCTGTTTATTTATTTTGAATTTCAATGTAGAGCACGATAATATGGATGTGTACCTTTCTCTACTCAAAAGCTATTCGTGTAAAAAAAGCAGTTTCAACCGAAATTTATTTGAATTTGTTGTTTTTTGCCCATTCCGTTTTCTATTCTGTTACAGTAAGATTGTGAAACTAGTGATTTCGTGGAATCCCTGGACATTTCAGTAATTTCCTGAAATCCCTAGTTTCATAAAACCAGTCTAATGGTTTATATTTGTGAAGTCACAGTAGTTGGGCCCCCAGTGAGAATCAAACTCCTTACTATATCAATGGTCAGCATCACAATATTGTTGATCAGCGCATCACTAATTGTGAAATAACCAAGTTAAAGAATTGGAATTTCTAAATGAAACACTTTAGTTTGGGGGTTTTTTTTAAATCCTAATAAAAAAACTTACAGAATAAAGATTACCCAGGCTGAAAGTTTTTCAGTTGTAAATTTTTACTTCGTTGAAATTCTAAAATAAGTTTTAAGGAAGAAAAAACAAAAGTTGAATATTACATTGAAAGTTACTAATAGTACAATTAGTGGTAATCATACTGCTTAGCGGTTCAAAATAATCGAAAATAAATATTTATCGAAAATTATGAATAATTCATTTGAAAGAACAAATAGAACATCAATCAAATTTAAATTTACATACTGACTGTTGACATCTGAAATAAATTGAGAGGAAATGTTTGTTTATTGTGACAGACAAATTCATTCTATGGAAATAAGTCCTTAGATCAGCCGAAAAGCCGGCTTCATTTTTCGTCTTCACGTCCACAAATCTTCAACTGTATCTTAATATGATACTTCTGACATACGAGGGTCCTTCCTCCAAAAAATAGAAAAAAAGATTTTTCATGAGTAATTTTTTGTGCTTTCAATCCATAAGATCTCCCTTTCCTCGGGAAATTAGTCAGTTTTGAGAAGAACAAAATTAAGTTTTAGATGTGGGTTCTATATTTACAATGTAATAATAATGCTATACTGTGCTCATATATTCCGTCATTCTTAAGAAGTAAGGCTTCAAATTATGCGATTACTTCCTTTAACTAATGTATTAAAGAAAGTAACCAGATAAGCTAATCAATGTCAATCGTACTTCCGTAAAAATGGCGAAAAGTCAGTACCCATTGTAACATTATAATTTCATTGTAGATAGAACCCTCCCTTGCATAAACCGTAAAAAAAATAATTTTTATAAAACTTTTATTTGTTGTTTCAGGTATGTATGCATTTAATAATGTTATAAATATGAACAAAAGAATGTATTGTTATATAAATCGAAAAGAGATTTATAAAAATTTCCTCTGGCCTTTGATGTTGACAATTAACAATCATTATGTTGAAAATTGCCTGAACATCTGTAACATGAACCTCAAAGGCATCCATTGATCCGATGCACAAGACACATCTACAGTTGTGAAAATTTGTAGTTCCTAAGTTTTTTGTAAATTTCAAGTGTTAGAATCTTCAGGATATTTTTAGAATAAATGTCTTGAACACTGAAATACAGAAAGTATTGCTTGTTTTATTAATGTTTTTTATAATTTACGAACTTATTCTGGTCATTTACTATGATAATTGTCTCGGTGATAAAATTGTTTGAATAATTATAATATTCTTATATATATATATATATATATATATAATTTTTGATTTTACACCTTTAAACTATTAATTGATTGGTCAGTGCCACTCAATGAGTTTGGCTGCTCCTAGGAGATCACCCTGTCATATACCTCCCCGTAAATCAATGTGGGTGTGAGGAAGGTCCAGGTGCACAATCTGTTCTCAGTTTGACAATCTGTTCTGATATTTAGCAGCCAAGCAAAGGCAGAGACAAACACAGAACAATCTTGTTGCTGCATACAGCATTTAGTATTCCCTGATAGTCATCCATCTGAGTAATGACCAGGTTTGACATCATATATCTTTGATGATCTTAATGAAGACCAGTGTATCCTATGCAATCAGGTCGCTAAACTATAGGATTACTCAATTATTTGTTTACATACTTTGTCTCAGAAAGAAGGAATTGGTAATCTGTTGGTCCTACACTGAAGATCAATTGACAACAAGACTCCTCCGATCTCCTCAGTAGTCTTGCTGATTTTAGGAACGTTGTAGTCTGAATTTCTTCATTTCATCAAATCTCCCCCTCCTCCAGGTTTTTTGCAAAGGACGAGTGTGTTACTCATTATGGATACTATTTTTCTGTGCCACACAGAGCCAGCCGTAGATATTGGCAAAATGGACAGTCGTCAATGGTACCTGTCATGTGTCTGAGGCTGTAGGACTTTCCAAATACAGGTGGGGAAATAGGAAAACGAATTAATTAATCAATAAGAACAGTCAGAACAAGGACATTCCATGATTAGATTTTTCAGGGGTTTGCTCGACATCACATGGAGAGGTCACAAGTCAGTAAAGCACATGAGAGAAAAAAAAAAAACAGGAGTCTAAAATATCATAGAATCCATTAGAAAACTCAAATGGCAATGGGCTGGTCAAGTTGCAAGAATGTCAGACAACTCATGCTCATCACAACTCACAGCATAGATCCCCAGAGATTTATATGCAAAACTGTGGCCGACAAGATATAAGATGGCATGACTAGACAAGTTCAGAAAGTATTGGCTTCATGATGCCCATGATAGAAATATCTGGTGAATCTTAGAGAAGGTCTTTGTTCAATCATAGACACTAAAACGCTGATGATATTTTGGGTGGATGGGCGGAGACCTTCCCCAAGATTTGCCTTATCTCTCTATGATGGGCATCGCGGAGGCTAGTGAAACTAAGAAACAAGTGGCAAAGGAATTTCTTATGATCTTAATCATTCAATTACTTGATTGTAATTTGAATTATTGATATTAATATCAGTATAGTATTGTACATATATATATATATATATATATATATATATATATATATATATATAATTTTTCTTACTGTGAAACATAAACAAGATGATACTATACTTTAAAGAGTGCCAAAGGTCAGCTCGTCATGGGTTCCACAATGTAAGCAATTCTTGTGCAAGGTCTTGACAATTTTCCATTTCTCTCAGAGTATGCCAAAACGGCCACACCCACAATATTTGGCATTGTTTCATTTCTCTGTTCATTTGCGTCTTGGATCGGGCGATTCTTACTTCAACTCTCTGATTGTTGAAGTAATTTGTTTTATTGGATCACTTCAACATCCCCGGAATGGTCTAGGAGAAGGGTGGAGAACCCGTGGCTGGCAACATGTTCCAAGTCACATCTATCAAATGGAGTACATAAACAGACTATTATATTGTATTAGAACAGGCTAAAGTTCAGAATAAGAAGATGTATGGCTGTAAGTGTGACTTTTTAAAAGGAATATCCACAAGAATCCATGTGAATAACAGATTTGGCTATGATGCATTTACAAACAAATCTACTCATATGTGTGAATAATATCATGAATACCGTATTATATATAAAATATCATACATGCCATATCATGTATAATATCTTCAATAAAATAAATAAAGTATTTCTCCTCCTTCGGTCGCTTTTGTAAGGTGAATGATCACTTGCCAAAGCTTCGGTGGGATGATATTAAAATGGCCGATGTAGGCGGGTGGGGGGATGTTAATGATCCACTTCACTGTTATTATTATACTCTGGTTTGTTCTCATTAATTTTTTACACCAGTTGTAACTGGTGTCTTTCACTGGAGATCAAGTGACTACAGGTCTCTTCAATACTCTAACTTGAATGTGACATCCCCCTTTTTTAACACCCTGTAAATGTGATGTCCCCCTTTTTAAACTCCTTTTAAATATGATGTCCCCCTTTTTTAACTCCTTTTAAATGTAATGTCCCCCTTTCTTACTCCCTGTAAGTGTGATGTCCCCCTTTCTTAACTCCCTGTAAATGTGATGTCCCCCTTTTTTACTCTCTATAAATGTGACGCCCCCCTCCTCCTTTAACTCCCTGTAAATGTAAATCTTGTGTCTTTCTTTAAGGGATGAACTCAAACTTCAGCTAGTCCACTGAATACTAACAAAGTTCTCTTTTGTTAACACTACATTCATTGAAGAAAGTGGATAAAAATCTTTAAAGAAACAAATTTTTCTTTCATTTGTCTTTCAATTACTGATAAAATACTCGAGGGCACTTGAAGAAAATACCGATAGATACTTTGGGCCACTTACTAAAATTTTTTAAATTTCTTTATTGTGTGAAATTTAGTAACAACAACACAATTACCTAATCACTTAATGCGTCAAGCATTAGTTACTATGGAACCTTTAGTAAAATTAGTAATTAATAGAATTGCATGATTAGGACCTAATCAGTTAAGCCTTGAAAAGACCAAGTTTTGAGCCACGGAATGCGTTTCTCTCTTCACTCCCAAATTCCACATAGCCTCCCTAATATATTCTAATTGCCCCTTTTTTAGGGGTTGGCGTCCCGCAATCTCTGCTTCAGCTGATTTAAGTAGGATGTTTTCCATTCCTTTAAAACCAGTGGGATATACATACAATTGTCAATTTCATGTTTTATGATTGTTTCACTATTCTTGCAAAGTTCAGATATTTTTCAGTTTTTTTACTTTATCTCAATTTTACCCTGTCGTCTCCTGGAAGAGTAATATCCACTGTTTCAGTGGTTCCCAACCCGTAGGCCATGAACAGGTAATCATTCACAAAGTGTGTGCTTCTGGGCCATGTGGAAATGATGTGATTTGGCGTTATGTAATGATATGAGTCAGCTGTGCCTCGACTCATTCCTGTCTAGCCTCTCTCTCACGCCCCCACTGAGAAATAAATTACTTTCATGACAAACCAACTGTAAAAATGGAATTAATTAGGCGAAAACATTCCTGTAATCAATGAACAAAACATTTTTTTTTTTTTTTCCATATCATTTGAGCTTTTCCTTTCAAGAGTTCAGGTGGGTCTTGTTTATAAATTTGTTTGATAAATCCTTTAAGAAACAAAATGGAGTGTATAAGCCACTTATAAGTGGCTTATTTGACTTATCACCGATATTCCATTCAAGATAATTCGATCACCAACTTCAGTACTGAGTTTGAATCGGTTGAACAACTTTTTCTAAAAAATTCTTTTTAGGCTTCTGTGCTCTGAAATTATAGACTTTGGTTTTTGGTCAAGACTAAGAAAAAAGCTCAAATATCATTTATGAAGCAGCTGTCATCAATCGCAACCCTAACATCAAAAGCTCCTTTCAAAAGACAAGTTTTAACTGATTATAACCCCTTCGTTTGTCCCAAGTAAGAAAGGATTCTCGTTTGCTTAATACAAGTCATTCAAAACACTTTGAGTAAGTATTTTAATTAAACTTAGTGGTAGTAGTAGTATGACAACAGAAGAAATCTAGATAGCACTCAGAGAACGCATACCTCATTAAAAACTGAATGAAAATCACTTGACATCTGCGATGGAAGGAGGTAATTGTAAATTTAATCACTTATTCTTTAGTCTATGGTTCACCTTTCCACAAAATGTCTTTGAAATTCATTGAAAACTTTTGGAGGTATTGGTTGGACAAACATGAATGAATACATTAATGTGCAGAAAATTTTGTTTTTTAATATCTCTTAATAAAAAAAAATCCTGTATCCGCCCCAAAATTTAACCAATTTTTCCTTGTTCCATGACCTAATCTTCCAGAAAATTTAATTGATATTCTTTGAGAACTTCTGGAAACATTGTGTGGGCATATAACTTTGATAGGAGAGAGGTAACTGTAAAAAAAATCTTGGATCTGTCTCAAATTATTTCTCCCTTATCCCAGGGGCCACTCTCTCATGAAATTTAATTGAAATTCATTGAAAACTTTTAGAGATATTTCGTGGACAAATAGACAAACCGATACAAGTGAGTACATATACCTCTTTCATCTTTGTTGGCAGAGGTAAAAGATGAGATGTACTGTGCGACAATGTATTAAAAAACCAAAAATGAAGGAAAAGAAATTAGAATTCAAAATGATCTTAAAAATTGCTGAAAACTTATTGTCAACAGAAAACTTATAAGTAGTTTTTTTTTTTCCATTCTCTTGGATAAAACTTAATAATGGACACAAAATGATGGTCTGAGAGTTGCAGCAAAAAGCAACTGAAATCAAAGTGTATAAGATGCAGTATTCTTTGGCTCACCATGTGTTGTGACCTGGACACACCATCATCTGGTTGACCTAGCTGGGGATGATAAAGCCCTGACTTGTGTCCTGGTAGTAAATTATGCCATCTGTCACTTCCTCTTCAATCAGAGCCAACAGGAAGCTCTCTCTGCAGTTTCCTAACCCTCTAACCCTGATGGCTTCTTCCCTGAAGAATTAGGACTCAATGAGAAGATAGGTTTGCAAAGCCTCTGAGGCCCACCTCAACAGACTGACAGCCGATCTTCCAGTCTTTCTTCTGGCACACTGCTACCAATTCCTCGTACTTTGCTCTTTTTCTTCTGTGTGCATCCTCTGCATGATTTTCCCTGGGTACAGTAAACATTATCAAATCTACCTACTTGGTCGACACAGACATCAGGACCATGTCTGGCCTGAGTGTGGTAGCCACGATGGTGTCTTGGAACCTAAGTTGTTGACAAGACAGTTCCAATCTGTAGCTGTTGCAGTGGCAAGCCCATGGTTGGTGTCACTTGGGGCAGTAACTCATAGTGTCACTCCCCATCCCCATTCCAGAACTTGCTCTCTTCCCAGGATATCTAGAATGTTGGTGATCTTTTTGTACTAATACATTATACATTATTTATCATGATTCTCCCATATTATCCAATATGATGGCTTAAGCCTACTTTTACTTGCAATCCTATTCATCTTTAGTTTTCAATTTTTCCATTCTGAAATATTGCCAAGGTCATTATCAGGGGAAGTAATTGTGCATGGATCTGCCCCACCGGAGCCCATTGTCTACCCTTCCACAAAACTTCATTGAGTATTTTCAGATATGGTGTGTGGATGGACAGAGGTTTCATTAGAAGAAAGAATTTCTAAGAAACTATATAAAAAAAACTTTTAGGCAGTCATCTTGATGTCACCTGGGATGGGTGGCCCTCTGCTTGTGAGCAGTCCACGTTGGGTTTTTGGCTGACATTTCCCCCCTGTTCGAACAAAGGTGATGGTGCACTTTGCTGAGGGTTCTGGTGCCAACTGTAGCTGATACTAGTGTGGATAGTGTCCGTCAATATTTGCAGAACCTGGTCTTTGCACTGATATGCTGCTCACCCAAGACTTTTCAGTGAACAATTAATGTCATTTGAAAAAAAACATTTTATTTCTTCACACTGTCTATTTGAGTGAAAAGAAAGAAGAAGAAATTGCTCAAGTTGCTAGTTGTTGGTAAATAATAACAATAACACCATCAGCCAACAATGAAGGTCAAAGGATGAAGAAGAAAGAGAACAAATAGAGAAAATACTAGAACCTCATCTGACCACTGAAGAAGCAATGGAACCTGAGGGTGTGGTGACCTGAAGTACTCACCATCACCCTCAAATATCGAATAATAAAAACAACCAGAACAAGCTTTAAATATGATTTAATCAGCTCAACACAGCTTGCCAAAAATCTTGCTCAGAATTAAAAACTAGTCACATATTTTTCAACCAATCAAAGATCAAGTTAAACATTTTCATGAACCTCTCCTGGGAGCCTATTTTTGGAGATGAAGCAAGCAACCAGAAACTCACAGTTCTCACTATGTAAAACTACGATCATTTTGGATATCTTTAGCTAGGGATTTGGGGTCTGGGGCGCTTGGCTTCTTGAGGGGCCTAACATTTTTTAGTGAGAATTCTCAATCGAAACATGATCACTATCATGAAAGGGATCACGTTACACCCTCTCCTCAGTCTGAAATGGATAACTGAGAGATCCTCCCCTTTGAATCAGCCTGGGGCAGGAGAAGTTTAATTGATCTTACAAATATCTGACTCAACTGAAACTCGTAAACATAGGTGTACAAGCCAGCAGGGATAGGGAGAGCAACTACCCTCTCAAATTCAGCCAAAATAGTCTGGAAAATTTTGGCAATTGATTTTTTTTTTTCATTTTTTTTATTAAGAAAGTCAGAAAAAAATATTTCTCATAAGTTGTGTGATTTGTACTGTGTATCATTGATTGATAAAGACTTTTTGTTGGAAATTCGTCCTTGTGTTTTTATCAGTGTGAAATTTCAAACAAATCTAACCTCCTGCCACCCCTTAAGCAGAGAGTTTCTGTACGCACGTGCTCGTAAGCATATTCCTAATATAATTGGATGTAAAATGTTCAACATTTGTGTAGGTGAGTTGGTATTGAGTGACTGTAATCAATAGTTGCTTAACTCCGAGAAAATTAGACTAAGAATGAGTGAGTGGAAGATTTGATGTCTTTGGGTGAGGTTCCTCCCTCTCTCGCATCCGGGCAAGTATGAAGTGTTAGGTAGCATGTTGGATGGAAATGAAATAGATGCTACTCCTTTAGTAACAAAAAACCCCTTGGAGAGCGCATATCTCTATCAACACCGTACTCTAACTATTTGAAAAAAAAAATTTCTGGATCAACCATAAAATTTAATCACTTCTTCTTTAGCCCATGCCCCCTCCCCTCCCATTGAATTTCTTTTAAATTAATTGAGGACTTTTGGAGATATTGTGAAGATGGACAGACAGCCAGGTCGAAAGATGAAAGGAAAGATGCTAGATATTACTTATACTCTATTTTCAGAGGTAGACAAAAGCATTAGGTATATATATATATATATATATATATATATATATATACACATGTATAAAAATGTGTCGATTTACATACATGAGTAAATTTAGTGTTGTCAAAGTTTGTACGACAAGAGTTTTATTAAAGTTCAGTATATGTTGAAAAGAATATTGAAGTTGCCTTAACACTGAGTGCCAGATTAGAGAGGTACAGCCTATACCGGTGGCCCTTCTGGAGTTGAATAGATGGGCACAACTTGGTAAATTCTGCTTTTGTCCTGTAGTGACTCTAAGTTTGAAAGTTTCGCACCTGTGCACACTTGATGATGAGAATAGCACATGAGTAAAAAGAAACAAGAGAATACATGAAAGAAAAACAGAAGTACATACATATCATTGTATTTTTACTGCTTTGCTTCGGGAATTTTTGACAGATCACATATCTACTTGACACCGCGTGATGTCCAATAGGGATCCTCTTCGCAAAGTTGTACCAATGGATCCGTATCGACCAATGCAGTTTGACTGAGTTTTGTGTAACCCTATCTACCACATTAGTAATGAAGATTTCATTTTGAAAGTAAAAATGACAGTAAATACTGTTCTCTATTCTTCTTTACCCGATTTATCACGAGTGTTCCCGTAAAGGCACTTGGTCAGTTAGTACAAAATATAACTCCGTTTAACGACACCAGTCCCAATCAGAATTCTGAATGTGAAAATTATTGATTCATGCACACACGGTGTTAAAAATGGCTCATAAATAAAAAGAAATGATAGAATTGATTAAAGAAAAACTTTGAAATGTATAAATTATATTGTTTATATTACTTTGAATAAATTGTTGAATTGTTTTGCTTCGGTTCACAAATTGACATCAGATTGCGTGTCTACGTCAGTGATGGAAGTTGGGAACCAGGTATACAGTAAAGTCTCGATTAGTGGACTTTGAACAAGATTGAAACAAAGAACTTGGAAATTGAGAAGTAGGTATACGCTGTCTCCTGGCATATCTCCCCATTTCCACGTATAGGTGTTAAATCTTTGTTTTCAGACTGAATTCTGTCTTGAGAAATTTGTTTCGGCAGTGCAGAAATTGCTTAGAATTGTCTTATTTAAATATTTGGCCATTCTATCTTTTTTTTGCTTTTTTAAATTTAGCATTTTTTTTCATGGAAGTCAAACTGGCATAAAAATATTTTTTGAGTTGGCTACACTGAGTTTCATTCTTGGCTATAATTTCTCCCACCGTCCATGTTACATGATGCTAGAACCACCTTTGCTAAGTTGTACCTGAAATACTAAATGCACAGATATGAAATCTAATAAAGAAGAAGTAAACACCCAATCATTTAAGACGGTGGTGCCGGGGCACACCATTCATTTTCATGTGTAACAGCAACACAATAAAATTACGACTTGTTTACTGAGATAATAAGAGGTTAGAATATGAAGACTGACATGAACCAAAAATGGCTTTTTATCTAAAGATTATGATTTCAATAACTCAGGGCAGGGTCAACGAACATTTTAGGGTGGGGGCCAGATTAGAGATGTTTTTATGTCTTGTAGGCAAAGCTGGCCTGTCGCCAGGTCCCTTGCCTCAGCCCTCATGGAATATGATGTGAATTAATTTCAATGTGTTTATTTTTACAACATGAACCATTTATGACTCATCTCTGGTATTTGAAACTGCTTCACCATTCACCATAAATTTGGCCTTGACCAGTTCCTGAGTGCAACACGCCTTTGATGTTAAGAGGCATTGCTTTCTTCTTCTGATACCACCGCTCATCCAAGACTTTTCCTCCAGGAAATCACTCCCCCCCCCCCATTTCTGGTAAATGTGATATGAATTAATTTTACTGTATTAATTTTTACAACAAGAACCAATTTTAGGACACGTCTCCGACCCTTGACCTTTCATCATGCACTCAAGTGTGCAACACCTTAGATGTGGTCAAGCATTGCTCTCCGATACAAAACATCAAACAAACCAGAATGCAAAATCCAGTAAATCTTTAATACTTTGTCATTATTTGAACCTTCAACAAGCCGGTTGAAAACCATGTACAATAACCATTATGCTATGATGACACTTGCTGAACATGCGTGTAAAATGTAATTGGAATTTTTGCTAGGGTGAGTTTTCTTCAGTTGAATGATCGTAATTATCTGAATGAGTCATATTGAATTAATTTACTTCCACAAATTTACTTGAAATAAAAATTAATTCAGTGTATGCTATTTTTTATCTTTCTATCATGTAGTGACAAAGTATTTGGCATACTGTCGGATGTGATAAAAATCTGCTTCTCTTTGGTAACAAAGTTCACATATGGATTATCATTAAGCACTTTTAATGTTATCAATTTAGTGCATTTTGTACTGAATTCAGTTCCTTTCTTGATCAGGATATGTGAGGAAGCACTAAATTAGTACGAACATGCTTGAACGTTTTGGCCATTTTCATTATCTTTTGGGGTATTCTGGGCTTTTTTTCCTTTTTTTCTGGCTAGCTTTTGAAAAATATTTAGCTTTTTTTAGCCAAAACTTGTGCCCCCTCCCTTTTCTTAATGGATGGCTCCCCTACTATGTCCTCAGACCTATTGCCAGGGTATACCTTGCGATAAGTCTGAGGACAAAGTGAATAAAAAGAATTTCAAAAATGAATCAATAATCATATAAGGCTTTGGAAAGTGCTTCTTTTTTTACTTAATTCAATTTTAATTTTAATTTTAAAGATGTATACCAAGATAAACTTCCAAGTACAATCAATAAATAAGAACCACAAAATTCCTTGGGAAAGGGCACAAAATATTGTCAAATTGTACTTCAAATTTTCTTTTTTCTGTAATGTTTGTATGCAATGTCAAATATTCAATGATCAGGCAAGTGGGATGAAATTAAGCTACGGGGCGTAGTTTGATGACTCCTTACTTAAGGCAAGAAGTGGGGAGGGCTGGAGCGTCATAGAGAATGGGTTCGGTCAGCTGAGTCCCGCGGCACCTTGGGTATAAGTAGGTAGATGAAGAAAAAACAAGAATAATAAAGATGATTCAGAATGAAGACGGCTACCAAACTTGTAAGAAAATGTCAACCGAAGCTGTCAACATAGGTTTCTTCAGTTTTTAAGTAATTCTGCCTGGTTGGCTGTCTATGTATTGTATACATGTCACACCAATGGTAATTGAGTAGAAAGGTAACGTTTAAACATTTACTTATTGTATCTAGAAAAAGAACAGAGTTCCTCCCCAAAATAAGTTTTTTTTTGGGGGGGGGGGTCAATTTACACTGTAAGTTAATGTTAAATTGGTCATCCACTCTGTATCTGGCAACATCGATTCGGATTTTTTAGTGATGCAACAAAAGGCAATTCTTATTCTTTGATCGTCCCTTTTCCCAATTTCTTAATTGGTCACCCCCAACAGAGCATGCTGCCAAAAGATGTTGGTCATGTGACCGTTTCTATTGAGTGACTAACTAGACTTGTTTTTACCTAACGTCTAAGAAGGACATCGTAAAGTGAAGACGACTACAGAATTTGATTTTCTTTTTCTCTTTGCAGACTTTTCTCATTGATCCGTTGCTTGTACGAGGGAAGTCTCGTAGTTCCGCCCGGCTGGCAAGGTTACCCTCCATTGGTAGTCTCGACGATGGATTGTCAAAGAATTCCGATTCAAAGACCCCAGTACCTCTCGCTGAAGCCTTGTTCATGCCCGAGTTTCAAGTACGAGGAGATCTTGATACCCAGGACTTTGAGGTACAGTTGGATCAAGAGATTTGTTGACTTTGGTCGAGTTAAGCATTTTGAATATAATGATACGCCAAATGTTATTCATTTTGCATTATGGTGGCACACACGGGATATTTACTTTCAATGTGCATAGAGTAACTAGTAATGATTTTCATTTAAATCTTGATGTTAAAAACATTTATATTCTTTGAATAATATGAAAGTAGTCTATCATGGGAAAATACAGTCATTTTTCGAATAAATCTTTGATGGAAGTACATTTTGAATTTACAGACTTCATAAAAATCAAAAAGAATTGTTTATGTGACTTTCTTAAGGCATTTGTCTTTTTAAAGTTCCTTTTTTGTTTGAGAAAACAAACATCAGAAGTTCATACAGATGAATTTTCATAAAAATTTATTAAGTTCTGACAAAATCTATCTTGAAACTTGAATTTTACTTTATTAAGTCATCAAGAACTTTAACTGATGATTCGGGAAAAATCATCACAACCAAATTGCTATGTAACTGTTCACTCATGGAAATAATCACTTCCCAGATTTAACAGTTAATTATTCCAATTATATATATATATATATATAGATAGATAGATCAGGGGTGCAATATAACATAGTATAATATAATAAAATGCAAATCTAATGTATGATGGGTTTATTTATGAAGTGCTCAATGCATTCAACTTCAGATATTAAGTTGGTTTAGAGTAGAGCTAGAAATATAATAGAATAGTGATTTGCTACACAAACACGTGTATGTTTCTGCCATGTTGGAGCTTCTTCTGGTGAAATCGCCTGAAGAAGCCCTGACCGGGCAGAAACATTAACGTGCTTGAGTAGCGAATCCCCATTTTTCTAATATATATATTTTACTAATATATATATATATATATATATATATATATATTATATATAAAATCTCAATTTTGTTTTGACTTGTATATCTTGAAATTAGTTTACCTCACTTTTTGCTTTGAAAAATATGTCGTAAATTCTGTCAGATATTTTTTCTGGTGTTCAAATCAAAAAATTCTAATTTAAAATTAATTTTTCTTTTATTTATTTAGCTATTAAAAAAATCCTCCTGTAAATGTCCTGTATTTGCTTCCATAATGCAAAATGGTCAACATATGGAATCACATTGTGTTGCGGATATTAAACTCAACTTAAGCCAGACACATAACCCAGTTAACCTATTGTTTTCCTACAGTGCATCCATAACTGGTGAATGATTCACCTTAAGGTAAACAAAATTGCTTTAAGGGTGAATGAAAGTAGGGCAGGAGAATGAAGGCTAAATGATTGAATTTACTCAAATGAATATGATTTTTTTATACTCAAAAAAAGCATTGCCATTAAAATTGTTTGTAAGATCTTTTCGCTTTTTGAGGTCAGTGAAGCCTTGAATTCTGTGTGTCTTTTTTATCCGCCTACATTTTTTATTTTCAAAGTCGCTGGATATTCCCCTCAATTTACTGTAATATAACCTTTTAATCAGTAAATGGATGAGTCCACTGTTACGGAGAGAAAAACAAACAGGAAAGGTCACATTGTTTGACATATATCACTAGTTTGCATGTGTTGTCAAGAATGACGGCATATATCAGATATACATTGCATTTTATACATGTGGATAATAAAGATTTGCATTGCAGTGAGCTTGGAGAATAGCCTTCTGTTGACAACAAACATATTTTTCTTTCTTTTTTTTGTTTTTGTTCTATAAATTAAGCATATATCATTAGATCATAAATTAAATTTTTACTATGTCAGTAACATTCCTGAGTGTGACTGAAGACACCTGCATATTGCTAATTATCATATATTTCAATGATTCTATACAATATAGCAGATCTCAACTTCATCATTTAAAATTCAGTTAGATCAGGTCATCACAATGTGCAAGCCATGTGACTTTGGTATGGCCTTCAAAATAGTGAAGCATTCATGAAATTTGGGTTCATGGCAGCATGACTTCATTCAAACGATGTCTCACGGTTTTTCTGCTCAATTATTTCCCTTGAAACTGCTGAGAGAAAGAAAAGACATAAAACAATGAAATTCTATTTTTAGACTTAATCTTTATTCAATTTCTGACATGGACCAAATCTGCTTTTAGAGTTTACGTAAAAATGTTGACCCTACCTGACGACAGGAAACGACACACTTCATCATTTTATCACTCTACACTAACCAAATCTACTTTCAGAGTTGATATCAAAATGCTAACCACAACTAAAGTTGCCTGTTGTGTCTGTTTTCCGACATTTTGTCTATTTTTAACCCTGTATGTCAAATGAAAGTTTGGATAAATCAGATATCCAAAATTGTCCAAATTATGTCCAATGTAAGGCTTCACAGATTCAGATTGATATTTCCTAGACCAAAAGTTCCCTACACAAACCATCCTCCAGAGAGCTATAAGTTAGGTTTGTTAAACCATATTTCTATCTCAATTTTTGTTCCGTCTCAAAGAGGAAAGAAGGAAAGGTTGATACATTTGAATTACAATGTGAATTGCTATTTTATTGCAGGAGGACATTGGGATTAAAAAAAGAAAAAAGAATGTGAATAAAAAGATGGGCTTTTTTATTTTGTTTTTTATAGCATTATTACATCAAGAATTCCGAGACTTTTTTTCAAGCTAGATTTTCACTATCATAGCAGTGGGGTCCCTATCAGAAAGTACATTCTGATAGGGGCCCCACTCCTATGGTAGTGAAAATCCGACTTGAACTGAAGGCTACATGAGGCGCATTCCGATACAGACCCTATTTCTACGCTAGTGGAAATGTAGCTTGAATTCCCAGTATGAGAAGATCTTGATACCCAGGACTTTTGAGATGCTGTCAGATCAAGAGAAGATTTGTGGGCTTAGGTTGATTTAAGTATTCTAAACAATGATATGCCTGATATTATCCATTTTGCATTATGATGACACACACAGGATATTTTCTTTCAATGTACATTGAGTAATCTGTAATGATTTTTAGGTAAATCTTGGTGTTGAGGTATTCATACACCTTGAATAGTATGTTAATAATTACAGGAAGCAATTTGAAAAATACACTTTTTTTGTGGAAGCACACTTCAAGTTTACAGAAAACTAAAAGGGATTTTTAATCTGCCTTTTGTAAGGCATTTGTCAGTTTGAAAGTCCTTTTGTTCAAGAAAGCAAATATTAAAATAGAAGGCCGCAAAAGGAGGGATCCACTGCTAAGATGATGAAAATCTAGCTTGAACTGAAGGCTGCAAAAGACGCATTCCAATGGGGAAACTTTCATAAGAATTTCAAAAAGGTTCATTTTTTTTATTTACTTTATTTTGGTTATTTTACCTTTAGTTTCTTTTCTGTCAGTTATCCTTTTCTATATCACCCGCACTCTCAAGTAATGAAGTTAATAAATTAGATGAATGTGTTTCGCGATGATGAACTTTTCGTCTATTTGCAATGTCAATTTTTGCAAAACTCCAGTAGAATCATTATTGCTATGAAAGCGTGTGGAAACACTTCCCAGAAGAGGCCTAATGGCCTGATTTGCAAAAATTTTTCCATGATTTTGTCTGAATTACACTGATTTGCCAAAAATTCAGAGATGAGTTTTACACAATCTAAAGATAAATCCCTGGATAAATTAATCATGTTTACTTGAAAAAAAATACCAAGGTATTTGTGCATTACTTTGAAATTGAAAAAAAAAACTTGGATGAAAAGTAAAATATTGTTCTTCGTATCAACTTTTCAGTTTTATTTCATTCTTTAAAATGTAAAGAAAATCACTTCTTTTTACATTGATTTTCTTATCTAAATTTTCTTTTCTCCTCTTCCCTGGATCAATTGAAATTTTGTTATTATTAACATAACACTGCTGAATAATTTAATAAACTGATATGATGGAAAGATATATTCTGGAGTATTTTTATGTATTTTTCATTTTTTTTGTTGTTGTCAATTAAAAGCCATATATTCAACCCTGTAAGCAACGTAGTTATTTTTTTCTTTCACGTAATTATTATTGTTGTTATTTTCCTCATATTCACTTTTATTTGACAATTACATTATTTTTGGTAGATTTTTAACTACAGTTTTTTTTAAATTTTCAGTTAGTTATTATCAAGTATGGCATTTTGTTGGATTTATTGCCAATTAAAGTAAACATTGATATTAAGTCCTATTCTACATTATGATTTATGGAAATCTTTCAGACAAAAAGTTTGCCTAATTAATCTTAAGGAAAAACAAGAAGAAATTATGAACAAATTTTTTCAAATTTCAATTTTGTTTTTGAAATAAGTGATCAATTTCTGATCAATTTTTTTTGTCAATTTCTACCATAAATGATAAATGGAAAAAAAAATCATCTTATCTGAAAAGCTTTTTTTATTTTTCGTGCAAAAGCAATTGTTTACAAATGACTTATTTTTTCTTCAGGTAATGTCAGTCATCGCTAAAGGTGCTTATGGGAATGTATTGAAAGTTTACAGAGAAGATGAGGAACAGTTTTATGCTGTAAAGGTAATTGGAATCTTCATCATAATCACCACAATCATCATCATAATCACCACAACTATCATCATCATCATTGTCGTAATGATTTTTTTCTTGGAGTGACTTCTGCTTACCAAACTTCTTAGGATTTTATTCATTTTATTTTATTTTATTTTATAATTATGGTGTATATGGATTCTCATACTGAGCAATTTCAATTACAATCGTGAGGGGGGGGGATAATGAATTATAAATTATTTACTTAAACATTTCAATCTAGTTTAATTACGCGATGAAATCCCCATTCAATCTTCAGTGAGGATCTGTACTTATCTGCACTTTGTATCGAGAATGTTCTACATGGTTCTAAAACAATCCAGAAAACATTGAAGTTCAACACTTGATGGAGAGAATGATTTGTAATGGGTCAGTTAGATGTCGCTTCCTATCATCAATGCATAGAATCAAGATTGCCAGGGATTATAAGAAATTTTTTTAATATCCCATGGTGCCCCTGGGACCTGACCATGGCACCCCAGTACAGCCCTGGCATAAATTTGAGAATTAGACCTCAGTAAATCTGAACTCAAATTCTCTAAAAAGTTAGCGAGTTGCTCAAATTTCTATCATTCAAACTATTACTGATTGGTTTCTGTCAAGATTAACTATGGAGGTAACAGCATTATGCTGCTACTGATTAGGCAGGTAAAGTTGTTATGGGAGCAGCTGAAGTAGTGTGTGCAGAAAATATTTTTACAATCATTGATTTTTATTTTTGTATAAAGTTTATGAAAAAAGATCTGTTACTTATAACAAAGAGGTATGCACACCATGAAATGAATCAAGACAGACGAATTCTTGGTAGTCAACCCACTGATAGAATTCATTTACAAATTAGGATACATAATCTTTTCATAAACCTGCAATCAAATGATGCTATTTGGAGCAAGACACATTTGACAATTGCTCGTCTGGCCATATAGTTATTATTCAAACTTTTTTATTTTTCCATCTGAAACATTAAAAATTTGTTCACAGCATTAAAATTTCACTGCACAATATGATTTTTTCTTCTACACAGCTTAGAGGGAACACTGCTTAGAAGTCAACATGATCTGTGGTGGGCAGTATTGAAAAAAAAATGTTTTTGTGTCTGCTTTCAAGGCCATCAAATATGACATTCTACTTGAATTTCTTCTTCAGAGCATTTCTCAAAAATTTGATCGTGTCAAAGTCTTTAGAAATCTAAATCAGCTTTCTCTTTAACCCTTTTAAGACTCCTGGAACATGTATATCTCAAGGTTTCAATGACTGCTGGGACATATATCTCCTGTAATGTGAAAAAACCAGTAGGACAAAATCGGTCAAAAATCAGTTAGACTCATATTTAGGCTTAGTATATTGTATCCTTTCTTTTTTTTTCATAAGGTTTGAAAATCTTTTCCCTCGTAAGATTTTGCCGTAGAAGAACCTAAGAAGTCGATCTTTTTCAAGGAAAATCAAAACAGTTTTCTCTTATTTTCTCAAAATTGACTCCTACAAACTAACCAGGTTTATCCATTTAACAGGGGATACGTCCTGTCAATCTCTTATAGAAATCTACAGGAACATTTCTAATTCATGTATTGGACACCTTGATATGTTAGTCTTGGAAGGGTTAAGTAACTCAATTTTGTTCATAACGGTTGAAGCAGGTGTTCCCAACCTTTTTTTTTTATTCCATAGACTGGTTTGATGTTGAATATATTTTTGTGGACTGGCCAACACAGTGGGGGGGAGGGGTTATTATGGTGATGAGTCAAATATAAGTCATTTACTGTATTAGTGGCTAATTGTTTCTAAAAGGGTTTGTCTAACTAATTTGATATCCAGATCCACCCGAGTACCCAGGGGAAAAGCACAAATTAATTTTTTTTAAATTGTTGTTCATCTAATACTGAAATTGTACAATTCATTTCATTTTTACAGTTGGTCAGATATATTTCTTTGTGGGAGGCATGACAAGGAATGAGATAAGGTGCCGCTGACTCATATTGTTTTGAGGATAAAAAAATACAAAAATCAAGAAAATATTGAAACAAGATTAAACGTTAAAAAGTTAGGTACAAAAATCAGAAATCTTGGATCCAAATTCTGTCAATTTTGAATTAGTAAAAGAATGTTGGAATAAACCTTTTTGAAATGTATCAGTTATTTATTATAAGTCCCTTTATGTTCTATTCAGAAATCTACTGGGACATTTCGATTCAGATATTGAATACCTCACTAGATCAGTTTTGAAAGGGTTAAAACACTTCTCGGACCCATCGACAGGAAATCACTCTTCCACTTCTGTAAATGTGATGTAAATTGATTTTAGTGTGCTAATTTTCACAACACATATCAATTATTGCCTATTTAGCAATTTTTCACTCTAAATTCGTTTTGGCTCTGTGAAAGTGAGCTAAATTAGTATAGGCATCTTTGAACATTTTAGCTTTTCTTGGCATGTTTTTGGCCATTTTTAATATCTTTTTGGTGTGTTTTAGCCATTTTAGCTGTTTTGCTTGGGGGGGCTTTTTTTTGGCTTTTTCTTTGCTGTTTATTTCTTTATTTTGCGCTTTTTTAGCAACGCTCCTGGCCCACTCTGACTCAATGGATGACCCCCCCCCCCCATTTGCTGTACCCTGAAAATCTGAAAGTAATATTTCAGGGTTTATTAGAAGGGATACTTTGTGGATAAAAATCAGAAATTAGGTTCAGCCATCATCTTTAGAAATGAGGACAGATGGCTTGAAATGGTCGGGTCTTCAAAATAAAGAAAAGACTCATTGTTGATATTGATTTTGTTTAAGTAAAAACACATGTTATGAGAATAAATGATATTGATTATGACAGAGAACAAAAGATATTTGCATATGAAAGTATGGCCCTGAAGTACATGTGGAGCAGAACATTGGATTCTAAACAAATATTGTTCGGCAGAGTTCCCTCGGAGCTGTGCGTGTGTGCACCAATCTTGTAACTTGTTCATTAGAGAAACTAGAAAGTATTTAGTACTTACCTCTGTCAACGTCATTGCCGGGGTATAAGTAGGCCTAAAACCACCCCCAAATTCAAACAGGTTGTCTATTGTCAAACCTTCCACTAAATTTCATTGAAATTCATCAAGAACTTTTGGAAATATTGTGGACTGATATGAGCATATACATGAATGTATGGAAAAAAAAACAATAATATCTCTCAATCAGAAACTAATTTCTGGATCCACCCCCAAATTTCACCATCTCTTCTTCCTCCCCTTACCCCTACACCCACAAAATTTTATTGGAATTCTTTTGTACTTTTGAAGATATCAAATAGACGGTCATATGTATATATATATATATATATATATATATATATATATATATATATATATGTACCTCTCCAACTTTGTCGGCAAAGTAAATTAATGTGCACGGCAAATGTGGTTACCTAAAATAATGAAGTAATTGATAATCATAATTATAAGTATGATAATAAAAATAATGTATTAATTTCCTACAACTTTGATGATAATAATCTGTGAACTGATGAGTGTTATTGTTTTCAATTTATTCCAACATTGCATCACATGAAGATGGGAAATAATCAATAATGTTTTGTTTAATTGAACAACGAACTGAACAAGGTAGTTGGAAGTAAAGAATGACATGTTGACTAAATACATTGCTACAAAGAATTCAATCATACATGTTCTATATTAAAACATATCACAGTTTTATTTTGCCATGAGAGAGAGAGGCTATGCCAGAATTATCTTGAAATAATTTCATGTTTACATATTTGCACAAGCATTCAGTGAACATATCCCTTTGTCAGAGGAAAGAGAAGTTTTTCACAATATAAGATTTTTGAACTAATTACCAAGAAATTAAGGAAATATTACTTTTAGAATGTAAGAACATTTAGCTTATCTTGGACTGTTGAAAAAAAAATCTCATTTCAAGCTTATTTCATATATCATTCAATTGAGTTGTTTTGGACTATCAATCCTATTTATGCCTAAAGTCAGATTTTTCAACCAATTTTGGTATAATTAGAAATATGGGGTAAATGAGAGTATATAATCAGAATAATACAAATTTATTTGTAAAAAAACTGAAAGCATGTCTGTTTATCATCTTGAGAGTATTTGTATGTAATTTGATCTGCACTGTCTTGTAAGTATATTTTTTATGGCAATTTGTTTTAGGCTGGATTGAATATAGGCTCATAGGAATGAGTTGAACTGTAATGCCTCAGTCATTACCACAAAGTTTTGGCTGATCTGTTCAACAGCCTTTTTCAGGAGAACAATCTGTAAAGGAAGAAAGACTTTCTTCTCTACAGCTCAGCCAACTCCCTGCAACACAAGTCACGCAGATGGTATCATTCTCAGCCAACTCCCTGCAACACAGGTGATTGCATAATTTTACCTGGTGAATGATCTCTAATTTCTTCCCTGTTGAGCACAGAAATCCATCCTGGCTCAATTTATATACCCAAGAATGAGCCAACATGTTGACTGTTCTATTAATTTTAGAGATTCATAGTTTCCTTTTCAACAAACGAAATAGTGTTTCTCTGAATTTTTGAGATGAGGTATTATTATTATCTCTACTATTGTTCGGACTATCCTCATCTTGATTGTTTTCCATACAACGTTTCGGCCGTTATACTCTACGTCCTTCATCAGGTATCAAGAGGGAAGTGCGGTCTATATACCCCTGTCGGTTAAATAAAGGGTTCGGTTCGTTACTTCCCCCACACCTACCAGATGATACCTGATGAAGGCCGTAGAGTACAACAGCCGAAACGTTGTATGGAAAACAACCAAGATGAGGATAGTCCAAATAATAATAGAGATAAACAAAATAGTCTTTTAACTAAGTCCCACCTGTCCCCTTCTTCCCTGTATATTGGGTGGGTTGGGGTTCGCTGTGCTCCTTTTTTCTAATAAATCTCGATTATCCCTCTACCATCTTTTACATTGGGTGGGTTTGGGGTTGCTGTGTTGGTGGAGGTGATGTGAAAAGGTGACTAGTTGAATAGGAAGAACAAAACAGAAGATGGGGAGAAATTTAAATTGGAATGTCATACTCCCTTTTTCTCCATGACAGACAGATGGACCAACCAAGAGACCAATCAACCAACTAACCTGTGTATTTTACAAATTGAGTATTTATGTATATATATATATATATATATATATATATATATATATCTCTTATTTCTTCTTCTATTTCTCTTAGCAATATTTTTGTTGCTAATGTACCTATTCATTTTATAAATCTAACAAGCTTTTTTTTCTTCACTTCCAGGTGCTAGAGAAAAACCAAATCATTCTGGAGAATGCTGTACAGCAGTGTAAGGATGAAGCTACGATTCAGGTAAGGCTAAAAAAAATGGTACTCAATGCCTCTCCGCTAAACGCTCAACACAATGACAGAGATTGAGCAACCTCTCCCTGAGGCTAAGGGGTTATGGCTGAATCGCGTTGGATACACTGGTTTTGTAAGTAAGATCATCGAAGTTAAGCAAGGTCCAGCCTGGTCAGTACCTAGATGGGGGATCATTAGTGAATATCGGGTGCTGTAAACAGAATAAAGCTTTCACAGGCCTGGTAAGCCGGAAGTAGGTCTTGCTAACAATTACCCATATGTACCTATCCCCCGTGAAGAACAATGATACATATATGCTTACAATATTCCCACCATCTTGAGGTGTCGATCACTTTAATCGAATGTACCTAATGGAATTATAAAGTGCATATTTAGCCTTTAAATTTGACTGTTTTATGTGTAGGGTTGAAAGAGAAAGTAATCTTTGTATTAAATTTCATTTTTTGTTTATTTATTTCATATGATGAAGTATTATAAATCATCTTTAATAATTTTCTCTTCCGTTTACTTAAATCTTATTTGTTTATTCCAATCCGTGCTGTTAACTTATCAACTCACTCTTAGAAGGGAACAGACTCCGAGTTTAGTTGAGATAAAAAGCAACGACAATTAAGATGAAGGTCAATAATAGCAAAGATTAATAATAATTGTAGTAATCATATGCCTACCATATTGTATCTGTGTACACAAAAGATATATTGGTGTTCTGTTGTGCATAAAAAGGATGACCATTGTCACATAGGTGTCAGTGTGCCATAAAACCAAATTAATAATTTTATTTATTCATTTTTTATTTCCCTCAGTCAATGTTGGGTCATCATCCTTTCATAGTCAAGGTCCTGGAGTTCTGGCAATCAAGGAGTCATTTGTATATAGGTAAGTAATCTTTTAGAAACCATCAACCAAAACTGTCCACTAGGGTTTTGTCAGTTTTCAAGTGGGTCTAACTGTCTGGCTATGCATGTATTGTGTCATGTGTACAGGCTGTACCAATGGAGCTATAAGGCTGAAAATTTCAACATCTACTCATTATGTCTAAGAAAACAAATTTTTTTTTATAAAAATACCTACCCAAAATAAGTTTTTAGTGGAGGTGGGGTACTTTTGCAATACAAGCTTATGCTAAATTGCTCCCTTAGTTTGGGTCCGGCTTTGTTCGTACTTGTTTTCTTGAAAATTCAAACGTTTTAGTGATCATGACGCGACAAAATGGGAGAAAAGTAACTAATTCATTGATCGCCCTTCTACAATTTTTTTAATTGATCACCCCCAACTTGGCAAGTGGTCAAAAGGCAGTTTCTATTGGGTGACCAACCAGACCTATCTTACTTCTATTTTCAGTCCCCTGTACATTTAATTTGGAAAACCTTCAAGAAGAGAATCAATTTATCCCAATTTTTAAGTGAAAACTATTTGTTAGTCTGTCACCTTATAGAAACCACCTAAACATGGGCACAACCCAACCAAATTTGGTATGCATATTCAAAGAACCTAAGGGAAGGTTTTAAAGTAAGAAATTTTTGGATTTGGGGATTTTTTCTTTCGGTTCTAGATACTTTCATTAGACCCTTGCTAGAACCATATGGTTTCTTAATATTTATAAGGGAGGTTCTATTTGTTATGTAACTAAAATTCTAAAGTAGGCACTTACTTTCTGCCATTTTAATGGTGGTACCGCTTACATGAATTATCTCCTTTCTTTCCAGTTACCTTCTTGAATATCATCAACCCCAATCCTAACCCTAACCTTAATCTTTAAAATTTCAAATCTTCAAAAGAATTGAAATTTTAGAATTTTTATTTTTTATTTTTCATTTTTGTGCCATTTTCCAAACCAAAGGGGAGAAAAAAACTAAATTTTGACCATTTTCTAATTGACTGATTCGTTAACCTTTACCCAACGATGAGTCTCCCTGCTGAGACAGGCTCAATATAATAAGTGTGGGATACACAGTGAGAATCAAAGTCACTAAAGTTATAGTCTTTTAGACTGCCTCCTTAACCATTGCTCCATTGTAAAGCCCCACCCCTCCCCCTTTTTGAGAAAGTGTCAAACCAAGGTTTCTTCTGTTTTCAAGTCAGTCTGGCTAGCTAGCTAGCTATTTGTCACACGTACTGGCTGCATCAATGGAGCTAGAGGGCTGAAAATTGAAACGTTTACTCTCGTCAAGAAAAAACTTTTTCCTATTTTTTTTTTTTTTTAAATTCCTCTCCAAAATAATTTTTTAGTGAAAGAGCATGTAGGGTGCAGGCAAGTTTGCAATGTAAGTTTATGCTAAATTTTGTCAATCTCAGTGTGGTTTTCTGATAATATATTTTATTAATTGTTAATCGATGCCTCAAAAATTAGATTGATATTTCATTGAGTCCTTATTTGAAGTCTTTATTGACTTCTGAAATTTGTTTGTCTAATTCATTTCATTTTTACAGTTGGTATAAAAATTCTACTGTTTATTATTTAATTGTCTAGTCATTTTTTTTTTTCATTTTTTTTTTTCCTTTTGTTTAAATTCTGCCCATCTCGGTTATTAGTTGCTTCCCTTAGGCCCAAAGTATCTAATCTACACCCCTGGTCCATTAATAAATCGTCAGGCTGCTAAGGTCCACTTAAAACATTCAAGCTGCAGTTGTTCCACAATTTTGATATGTCAGTTTTCATCAGCGTAAAAAGCAACCAACACACACCGTGTATTATTAATCACCACTACCCACAATGGACCAGTTTAAACACTGTTGCAGGGTTTAGGTTATTCATATGTTCTAACATCCATTTATTTGTATCTATCTATCTATCCAGACTTTGCTCAGACCTAACCATTCATAGTAGAAACTTGGAATTTTTCATCCTAACTTCAATAGGTTTTTATTAGGGTGGGGGTGTCAATTTACAGGGAAAGTTCACGCTAAATTGGTCCTTTTGTTTATGTCGATGTTTTTTCTTTTTTTTTTTTTTTTTAATCATAAATTTATGATTCAAACCATAATGATTGTATTTTCATCAAGGTCACTTAATTTTACCACCGTTTAATTTTTGAGGTTAAAAGCAACACATATGGATGTTGGTGATTCATAATTTCCCTTGGAATACTCGTATATATTAGATTATGTTGTGTTCTTATTGCAGTGCTTACATTTGTGCCTTATGGTGACATGTTCACATTATGGAGTTATCATGGACACTTCCCTGAAAACCTAGTCAAGTATCAAATTGCAGAACTGGCAGTTGTAATTAGTGAGTATGGTTGTTTTTACAGAGATTTTAGGGTTTGCTCTATTCACCATCAGGGTTAACAAATAGGGCTACAAATGTAAATAATTTTAAGTTTATCTCCAAGACTTATCCTACACAGGCATTGGAATACCATCGAATCTGGAAATAGAGTAAGTCTTGAGACAGGTTCAATACCAGCCTCAAACCTTGTATCAATACTGACAGCTGGTATTAAACTTGGCTTTTACGCCATTTCTTAATTGGGTGCTATTCCAATGCCTCTGTTGGGTAATTCTTTCCGACTAAGTTTGGATTGTTTCCCCTTGTAGCTCAATCAGGCAACCCTGTTCACCATTAACTTTTAAGTATCATTTTCTTTCATCTTAGATCTTTTGGTATCTTTTTAATCATCAACTTACTTTGACAGTCCCTCTATGAGAGTGAAAAAACATTCTGGATCAGAAGATGAATTATAAGTAACTATTTGACTCTATATTAGTTTTATTTATTTTTTTTAATTAGAATTTCGTTTATCTCATGTTAATATGTTACCCGACCCTGTCTCATTTACCAGCTTAGAGAAGTTATTTTTTTTTGTATCTCCTTCTATCTTCCCCTCTTGTGAGTCATTTTAAATAGTCTTTATTTCCCTTTTCAAAGATAAATTCTATGAGTATACTAAATTTCAATAATTGTTCCATCTTTTTTTAAAGGTTATCTTCATAAATCTGGTGTGATTTACAGAGATGTGAAGGTAAGTGGATAATACCTGAAACCCACTAAGAACCTGATTAATAGGGTTACCAGATTTGGTCAGTAGGGGAGATGATTCGAGCTTTATCTCAGAAACTTGCCCAAAACCTGCGTTGGAATAGTGTCTAATTCGGAAATCTAGTGAGTCTGGAGGCAGATGTTCTATAGCAGTCTCTCGAGTTGGGCTGGGACCAAGAAGCTGGTACTGAACTTGCTAGATTTCCAAATTTGACACTATTCCAATGCAGGTGTTGGGTAAGTCTCTGAGATATAGGTTTGATTATCTCCCCTTGTTGCCGAATCTTACAATCGTGCATTATCAATCTCACTGAAACAGATATTTCCTTTTTTTTTTTTTTCATTGTTCTGTTTGCAAAAAAGATATTTCTAACTATTTTCCTATCCAAATATTTTTTTCAAAAACCAAATATTTTTTGATGTAACAAATTAATGGCTGAACTTCACAATTTCTATATTACAAATAAATGAACCTCGTGATATTTATTTCTAATTTTACATTTTCATTCATTTGTTTTTTTTTTTCCTTTCTAGATGGAAAATATTTTATTTGATTTTGAAGGTGAGTATATTTCTGTTCTTTATTATACCTGGATATTTCAAAATTTTTACATAAGTTTCTACATTCTTGTTAGAATTAGAACTGACATATGTACATAACAGCTGACAAAATGTATACGTACTCCTCACTCCATTATGATATTAAAGGCATCTCCCCCTGCGCCCGTTATAACATGGATGTTGGGGTTCAAGAGAACCGACTGCATTATAACTGAGCCATGCTAACTGCAAGATGGCTAAAGGCACTATTGATGGGTGGGTGGTTGGTGAAATATGGTAACAATCATCCATCATGTCAAAACTAATTAGGATTTGAACAAAGGAATTCTTTAATGTTTGATTTTTTTTTTAATCAATAATACAGAGCTGACCCAAGGTATAAATGAACTGAATGGCTGCTTAAGACCCTGTGGCTACCACAGGGCATCCAAGAGTCAATAGTGTTTGTGGTGCTAAGTCGGAAGGGGGTGCTTAAATCAAATTATGGCCCCATAAAAGGTTTGGCCAGACCTGAAATAATACCATCTATAACTAAATATTACTAAGTATACCAAATTCCAATATTCAAAAAAAAAAAAAAATATTCACATTTTTATATCAATGACTTTGAACCCTTAACCCCTGTGCTTTAAGATACCACACTCGTGAGTGGAAAAGCTCAAATTATTTTTTTAAAAGTTTTGCTCATTCACTTCTGAAATATTTCTGTATAATTCGTTTCATTTTTACAGTCGGTGAGTCGGTGTAAATCAAACATATTTCTGTGTAAAGAGTATGAGGTGGGAGTTGTGCCACCTCTGTCATAAAATGGGTTTATGGTGTTGTAAAATAGTGCTCAGCCCAAACTATCAGACTTACAGGTTCAAAGAGGGAATTCTGTTTTTATTTATGTTTTTTTAGACAAGTGGGTTATCATTACGAGTAATAATGTTGGGATCCGCCACCCACCTGCTTTATATCGCAAAACGCAACTCTAACAGGGGATGCCTTTATTTGGTTCTCTGTGTATACAAAACAGCTTTGTATACAGGATGAGTATCCCACGTCTGAAAAACTGAAATCTGATTTGCTCCAAAATCTAAAACCAATGTAATGTTACTTGTGGAAAATTCCACACCTGACCTCACTGTAATATGGTTCGAAGATATCTCATTATGTTCTTACAAATATTCCCAAATACTTCTGGTCCCAAGCATTTTTGGAGAAGGGATATTCAACGTGTACTACTGTTTGATGATTATGTCAGTGGAATGGTTCCGTCTTGGTGGAATGGATCTGAGTTGAATTGCTGGATCCAAAATTCGAACTAAGGACCGATTCCTGGAGTTCATCAAAATTCATTTACTGTATTTCCCAATGTAAAAGACGCTATTCTTTTCCCAAAATAAATCTCTCAAAACCCCTTAGTTGTCCTACTGGCCAAAGGTTACTTCTTCCATAGGTCTATCCTAACTCCTGAGGATGTATATGACCTCTGAATAATGGTTTCTATTAAGTGACTAACAAGACCTGATTTTTTATTTTTTGTAATAATCTTATAAAACCAATTTTAAACCTTGTTTATTTTTATTTTCAAATCCTAGGCCACACGCAGATAACAGATTTCGGATTGGCAAAATGGTTGAGTCGTGGTGAAAAGACTCGAACTGTGTGTGGAACATTACAGTACATGGGTAAGTACTATGGCATCTTTTTTTTTTTTTACAGAGTTCTCTCTTGCTCTTGTCAAGATTGACAATTGGTGTTACATATTTTTTAAGTTACTGCTAGGCAGGTAAAGTAGTGTGTGTAACATGAAGACCTGGGTATGTTTGTATCATCATTCTCTGCTTATACCATCTTAGATGGTGTCACAGTGTTACAGGCAGTTGTTAGCAAGACCCACTTCCGGGTTGCCAGGCTTGTCGTAGCTTTGTGTCCTTTACAGCACATGGTTTTCCCTTATGGTCACCTATCCAGGTACTTTCCTGGGTTGATATTGTTTAACTTTATTGATAATTCAAGAACCGGTGTCTCCAACACGATTTAGCCAGAAATCTTTATCCTTGTTGTTGTGCTGAAGGCTTAGCAAAGAGGCATTGAGCACCATTTTTTAAATTTTAGGTATTACTGGTGGTGGATTGGACCACAGCCTAATGAACCAGAGGCAAACACTCTACCACATGGCCAAAATAATTGATACATTGGTAAATACTATAGGATTATTGTTTTATGGACCTATCTCTTGTTCTTGTCAAGGTTGACAATGGGTGTACCATCTTTTTGCTGTTACTTCCTGTGCGGATGAATTTGTAATGGATGGTTCGTTCATCGAGTAATCACTCATCAACTCTCTCCACTGACCATCAAGGTTTTTATCTTTATGTCAGAATATCTGGTGATGGGAAAAAGTACAGGGAGAAATGGATTTATGCCTTCCCTAAAGGCATTAGTATGAAATGAATATGAACTGCCTTAGTCAGTATTTGAACTCAGTTTGCTGATTCTGTTTTCCCTGCTGTAATGTTTTACTCCACCTTTCCTCCCTAATGGACCCACATTATGTAAAACTAAGCAAATATGCTCAAGTGATATTCGTCTTTTAAATTTACATCCTGTTTTCAATATGATACTCCTTTAACTCAGCATTTAAGATGATAATATAAAATAATGATAATGAAAATGCTTAATTATACACAGGTTTATACATACTTAGTATCATTCCAAATGTGGTTATGCTTTTTTATACCTGTCAGCCCCTTACCATTTGATAACATCTTTGAAATAACCTTGAAATGAAAAAAACAGAGAGCTTTAGACAGACAGTATGAATCAAAATAATAAAAAGTCGACAGAAAGGCAACTTGGATTTTTAAAAATGCTTAGAGCATCAACATCTTATTTAGAATCAGTGTTATTTAAAGTTTCTTTCTGACAAGCATATTAAGTTTGATTAATCTCTGCATTTTTATTGGAAAAAATTTGGCATAAAGAGTTGTCTTCCCTTACTTCTGCCAGGTATAAAAAGTAAAATCCTCTGAACGTGCTCTGGAGTGACTTCACCATTAAATACCAATCTCTTTGAGTAAGTCAGAATCTCAAGAATTACTGTTATGCTGTACAAGATTTATCTGCAATGAGCAAACCATGTCTGGTGAACTAGTCTCCCTGGCAAGCAAAACAAGGGTGTGCCAAAGAAGAGATACGAAGACTGTTTCGTCTTGTGGAATCAACTATCCACAATGGTGACACAATAACGTAAAGTCTACCTGATCACCTCTCTTTCTGAAGCGAAAGGCAGAGCTAGTACTGCAAAGAAAACGTATCCTCTAAAACTAGAGCTCCCTCTAGTTGCCAGACCTTCTCCTGTAATCAATACAAAAAACCTCACTCTCTGTTGTGGATCACACTGACCACCATAAGACTTACTAACGCCTAATCTTTGTTCACTAAGTCAAGCTATGATAATAATACTGTATCTCTCT
This sequence comes from Thysanoteuthis rhombus, assembly GCA_963457665.1. Classification (NCBI taxonomy): domain Eukaryota; kingdom Metazoa; phylum Mollusca; class Cephalopoda; order Oegopsida; family Thysanoteuthidae; genus Thysanoteuthis; species Thysanoteuthis major. The sequence goes on along the minus strand of OY735235.1, from coordinate 43,382,879 downwards.
CCTTATGTATATGTATGAAAGTGTATAAATTTCATCATGTTTATCAATGTCCATTGCAGCCCCTGAAGTCCTTTCAGTTGTGGCATACGGCCACACTGCAGATTGGTGGTCCCTAGGAGTTCTCATGTATACAATGCTTACTGGAGAAGTAAGTTGGCAATTTTCTATGTATTGATTTATTATTAGAATCAATTTCTCATTAATTTATTAGAATACTAATTTTCTTTTAAGTGGTTAATTTTTATTTTTTGTTTTGACTCTTGAATTCATATTAGGAAATTTAAATGTTTATGTCATGTGGAATGTCTACTGATCTAAGTTACCTCCCTTCCAGCTTGAGGTGAATTTAAAAAAATTTATTTTCTATTTCATGTCATAATAATTTTGTCTCCACCACAGAATTGTTCTAGCATCAATTAGGAGTGGTATCTAGCAGTTTATGAGTTTAAGACCTAAGCAAAAGTTTTCACCTGAAAAAAGGTTTTCAACAGATAAAACTGAGAACCTGACTCAAACTCAAAAGTCATTAATAGTCATTTGAACACTATCATTCAGTCTTGTGAAAAAGAAATGCAAATAAGCTTTATAATCTCTAGTGCAAAATTAATATCAACAGCACAAAAAATGATGAAAATTTTATATTTTATTAGAATGATTATAAGGCATATAATAATTTACCCCCCATTATTTCAAGATGAGTCATTTTAATTTCAAGTTGTTTGGACTACTGATCTAATTCTGTTTTTTTTTCTTTTTCTTTTCTTTTTTTTTTCTGCTTGGATAAGGTGTTTGGTACCGACTGATTTTATCTTCTGTGATGATAATAAATGGTTTCCTCTGTACTATAATTATACAGGTGTCCATTGACATAGCATGGGTCGTAATATAAGGTGGATGGGTTGTAGAACTTCTTTACCATGAATAAAAACAGAATCCCATCAAGAGACTTACTTAATATGACTAAAATATTAAATTTCTTTAATTAGAAATTAACATATAATTATATGGTATCTTAGACATGATTTCTTTGATTTTGTGATGAAAATGATGTTTCCCTTCACCAGTGAATTTTTTTTGGCATTTTTGATTTTCTGTGATTCAGTTATAATGGGATTTACTTTCTTGGACCCCAACACCCACTTTATACATTGGGACCACTGTATCTCTATTATTATTGTTATTATCTTTAGTATCCGGTTGATGGTGCAGCAAATCATTTTGAGATGGGCAGGCTCGTATCAGAATGTGAATATTTGTTACCAACGTATATCACAGAGAAATGCCAGAGTGTCGTTAGTCGGGTGAGTCCCACAATCATTTCCTTCTTATTTTCTGGCTTGCAAATCATCCTTAATGCAAAACTGCCACTTTCTTAGCTTATAAATAACGTTCTAAAAATAGCAATTCAGTTCTGTACGTTTATTACCCCTCTCCACCCCACCCCATACAGACACACATACACTCACACATTATATGTACTAATTCCACATACATATATATAAACTCACATGCATATACATTCAAACCCATGTACACACACATACACAAGAGACCTCCACTTAACCATTTCGAGACTAACTTATTTAGGTGTTTAATAAGCCTAAATCAAAATCTCTTAAAAAGAGATTTATGGGACATTTATGTCCCAGCAATGATAGAAATGTTGAGATATATATATCCTAAGAATCTTGAAAAGGATTTTTTTAGCGTTTTCCTAATGTCACAATCCTACCCAAAAGTTTGGAACTTGAGGGGCAAAATAGTTTGTTCAACCCTTTCAAGACTGACCTATTAAGGTGCTTAATGCCTGAATAAGAATGTCCCAGTAGACTTCTTAGATATCTATGGGACATATATATCCAAACAATCATAGAAACCTAGGGATATATATATATATCCCAGGAATCTTCATACATACACCACACACACACACACCACTGAAGATGGGAATACATCTTGAAACCTGTCTGGACCATTAATAACAAAAAATATCTACGGATAGATAAACCTTACCTCAAAACCGTTTACTCCCGAGTCTGTCTCACTCTTTACGGTTCATATTTTTTATATATATATATATATATATATATATATATATATATATATATATACTTACATAAATTATATCTTTTATTTTTTCCTTTCATGGTTCTTTTATCTTCTTCTTTTCTTCCAGTTATTAACAAAATGTCCAAATCGACGACTTACTGATCTCTTTTCCCTCCAGAACCTTCCATTCTTTAAAGGCATTGATTTTAATGCTTTAATAGAAAAACAGGTGAGAAAGTTTCAATTTTTTTTGTACTCACAGTGAGTATGCAAAGTATCTGACACATTTCAAAGAGTTCATTTAACAATCTCATACAGCTTCCAAATTGAGAGAATTTGAACCAAAAATTTCTGGTTTTTGTACTGAACTTCTAGGTTCAATATTCTTCTTTTTTTCTTTCCTTTTTCTATTTATCAATTTTTTTCAAATTTATTCTAGGATGAAGTATTGTAATATTCTTGATTTTGACCAGTTTTTTCCTTCATCTTAACCTGCACTTGCTTTTCATCACTACTTTGAATCAGACTGTAATGTCATGGCATTGATTAAACAGCACAATCGGAAAATGAAGAGCACACCCTCGGTGAGAATTAAACTCACACTGTCTACCCAGGATAGAGTAAAATCTAGTCAAAATTAATAATGTGGCAATACTCCATCCAGCAATGAATCTGAAAATTTTAAATATCGTATCAAAAATTGATAGATTTCAATTGTAAACCTCATCAGTGTGGAATATGTTTTGACCCAAGGATTTCTCCCATTTGAAAATAAACTGCAGAATGAGGACATTCTGCTTTCCGGCTCTGAATTTTCCCCATTTATGACACCCCCCTGCTCAAAAGATGGACCGAGATGACCATGCCAAAATATCTACACATTCTACTATTTTCCACTTTTCTCTGTATCCGAATGTCTTGTGGCCTTGACATCCTTTGAATATTTGATTTTTATTTATTTCTCCTTTTATCTGCAGGTTTCGTTGAGAGATGTAGTTCCTCCTGATTTTTTTGATGTTCCTCTCGAAAGTGAAGACAGTTATTTATACAATGGATCATTTAATGAATTCAGTGAGGTAAGACTCCTTTTATTTCCCCTTGATCCAACAAAACATTGATCTATTCAGGAGCAGGGGCGGCCAGATTGAACTACTAAGGGGAGATAACCCAAACTTTATCTCTGACTTACTCAATGCAGGTATAGAATTTGAAAATCGAGCAAGTGTGAACTGAGGTTCAGTACCATCATTGGAGTTATTGAACCTATTCCTTCAGATTCACTTGATTTCTAAATTCAACAGTATAAATCTGGCAACCCTGATTCACTTGAGCAGAAATTCACCAACAAAGAATTTCTCTACTTAATTGTTCTCTCTGTAAAAGTGAGAAATGCCCATAAGTATTTGATTGAGCCATTCTGGTTATTGTCTTAATGATTTTCAAAATAAACATGAATGTATATATTGTAGGACCTTATTATATGTGTGAGAAAAGTTCTCAAACCCCCTCACAGTTGTTGAAATTCATTGATGATAAGCAAACCCTATAAACTAGTATGTCATGTGATTAAACATTAACTCTAACAGCTTCGTTTGCTGCTGTGAAATTATTGAGAGTTCTTCCATTTTGGAATCCTGTGAATTTCTCCAGTGTTTCTCAAGCTGATCAATGATTCACCCCAGGGCGAATGAAATTATTTTGGGGGGTGAATGAAACATGAGGGTGAATGACTTTATTTATTCAGATGTTTATATTTTTTCTATTCTCCAAAAAAAGTAATTTTTGTTGTAAAAATACAAATTGTGAAAACGGTTTTAGAATATTTTTAGAAATGTTGTTAGCTAAACTCATGTAAACTAGAAAAATTCTAATCATTTTTCTGTCACTCTTAGTTTTCTTTACATATTTATTCTAGATGTTCAAAAACATGAATCAAATAAACATTTGAGAAATGACTTGATTTACATTTGTTGCACGTGATACAAAATGAAATAAAATTCTACCCAAAGGAGAATAAGGTGAAAATAATTAAAATATAAGGAAATTTAGTCATGGATGAATGAGATTTAAGAGAGATGACCCTGAAATGGTTCACACTTTTGTCTAGTGTTTTTATGCATGGAGTCATATTATTAGAGTTCGTCCATCTAATTATCCCAACGTGTTGTAAAACTAATAATTTTTTTTCTTTTTTTTTTCCAGTTTGATGAATGTATTTGGCATCTGCCACCAGATGTTGTCCCTGTTTATGTTTAATTCTACCACAAAGATTCAATCGGACTCATTTTTCTTCTGCTGCTGCTTTGAACACTTTTCATCTTTTAACTCAAAAAATATTCATCCAATTTTTATACATCATCTCATTTGTATTTAGTTCTGCATGGTTTGTTGAGTTGCCCCCTCCCCCACCAGTGAAATACTCTGATCCCCTCATTACAATACGAGGCGGTTTGTGCTACAACGTACTCAGGGATCTTCTTGTCTCTTTTATAAATATGTATATATTAACGGCTGTGAATAAATTTCAATAGATCACTGTTCTCTAAGTGTTTCATTGTTGCATTTATAAAAAATCTGTTACAAGGCCATTAAAATTTGGAAGAGTCTAAGTGAATGATAAATACCATGTTTCTATTCAATCAAGGATGTGATTCCCTAAGTGGGGACTTCCCCCCCCTCCCTTGAGAACACTGGAAGGCTCTAAATTCTAAAAAGTGTTGAGGGGGGGGGGGTGAATACATAACCAAATGAATCTGAATCTAATGCTTGGTGGCTAAACTTTAAAATAATTGATAGCCCGAATGTGATGTACCACATCCGGCTCAATATTAGTAATCAGCCTATGGAACTCTCTTCTTTGGCTTAGAATTCTAATAAAATGAATAAGAAAAATGTGTGAACCATAATATGAAATGTAAGATTATTTATTCATTTATCTATTTACAAGATGTAGCCATAAAAATTCAGAAATGTATATCATGCTCAATATTTTTTAACATTCAATTCAACAGTTTTAAATCAGTCGTAAAATACCCCAAAATACTGTAAGAAACAAATCCAATCTGATTTCATAGACTTGTTTGGGTTTAGTTATTGAACTTTCAACACTTTTATCCTTTGGCCCAGGTCTTTCCTAAACTGGGAATCACAAATGCAATTGAGAAAATTTTCAATTTTATATTCTAGCTTTACGATCCTTATTTGCAAGTTATTGCAATTTTTTCTGCAAAAAAAAATTAAACTTTGGTTTAAATCTTAAGCATACGATTGCAATCCACAAATTTGAATTTTAATGATAGTTTTAATCGTTTGGGGGGGGGGAATTGAGAGCTGCAATAAATTTATTTTCCAAAAAGGGGGTTGCAATTTGGAAAGTCTTTCTTTTCTTTTTTTTTTTTTTTTTCCAATTCATTTTTAAAAATTCCAAGCCAAAAGTAATAATTTAAAAAAAAAAAAATATTGAATACAAAACTAAAGAAGTTAGTTGATACTCTAAGTCTGTCCAAATAAAATGATCTGATCTCAACAGGATAGACTTTGCTTATCATTCTTACAGCTATTGTAAATTAATAACTATTAACCTGAATGGAGCTTTCAGGCAGAGGTGGGTGTAGCTATAGATAAGGGGGCCAGCCCACACCCGCGCCAACATTTTTTGAGATTAGAGAAAAAGAAAAAAATTTGCAATTAATAGACCAGGCACTAACATTTAATTAATGAACAACAACAACCTTAAAGGCCGACTCACTGGGTTAAGGATCAGATCAATAAACATATATTGATGGGGTGCAAGATATTTGATCAAAATTGCAAATAAGCAAAGCTTTTGCTCACACGCCCTTTCGATTGGGGGCCCAGGGAGGGGAAGATGTCTTCAAATAGCCCCTCTCACCTACACCTCTGTTTGCAGGTAATATTTAAAAACTGAACTGTTCAAGCAATATTGGAAGACATTTTTTTTTTGTAATTATATATATTTTGTAGGATTTATTTATTCAATATTCAGATGTGACCATTTTACAAAAAGGCTTGTTTCAATTTTTTTTGAAAAACATTATTAGGTCATTTTTTTTCTTGAAATCTCACCGTGTATTTAAAGAAAAGGAAAAAACAGAAAAATCTAAACAAAGCCCCCACCCCGAGGTTGAAAAAATCCTCAAAAACCGCAGACATTTTTATAAAAATGGGAAATCCCGAATCTTAATCAGAGCCTTCGCAAAAGGTACAATCCTAATTATTCTTATAAAGTAACATATACACCTGCTCCCCGACTTACAACCAGGTTTCATTCCAACTGGTTGGTCAATCTCAAAATGGTCGTAAGTCAAATATTCTTATTATGATTTATAACCTATCTTTCATTTTCATTTAACAGGCTCCATCTGCAAACTGCATACATTTGTTTGTTTTTTTTTGTAAATTTAGAAGTGTAACTTTTACATATACATACACTCTCTTATTTAATTTCTTAATCATATACACATTTATGACAGTGATATTCATGGTTTTTACATAGTATATATAGCCCTGTCGTCTATGGTCCTACAATCATGGTAATTTCTCCCAACAATATTTGTCTGTGAAGCCAAGACAATCGTGTTTTTTTTTTATACACACTTATGACCAGGCAAATTTTTATATTCACTTTTATCCAGTTATATTTAAAAGCGAAACTTATATTTTCATGAATTTTTTATATCCACATTTTGGTCGTAAGACTGGAGTACGTGTGTTTTATATATAGAATGATTTCTATACTGTATGGAAGTATGGTGGTCCCAGCAGAGTTTAAGTAATATTGAAATCTAGGAAGAAAGGAAAGATTTTTAAAATATGGCAGGGTTGTCAGAAGAGAGTTCAAGCTTTATTTCAGAGTTACTCAACACAACCATTAGAATAGGCAGATTTGCTCATTTTCAAAATTTGGCATTATTCCAGTGGCTGTATTGGATAAGTCTGCACTAAAGCCTGGATTATCTCCCCTTCTGTCCACCATGAAACTGGATTAAAAGAATGGAAGTATTATCATATATTTGTACATTAGGAAAAATTTCACGATACAGCATTTTCTCTTTATGGCACAGATCTTTACTAAGCTTTAGATCAAGCATGGCACAAGGCAGAGGTATAGTTGGAGGGCTAAATAGTGATTATGTGAGGTTTAAACCAGAGGTTCTCAACCAGGGGGGAATTTTAGGGTTTCAGTAAGGAATTGGTACCACAAATTGTCAGATTCACATTGTTGGAATATTGGTCTTTTTACAAACTACAATACTGGAATGCACTTAGCCAGTCTCCAATCTTTGAGGGGGGTGGTGCAACATTTTGAAAAGGGTGCATCAGCATGGGAAAGGAAAAAAAAAAAATCAGGATCACTGTAGTAGAATATGTTTCATGTCTTTAATATATATATATATATATATATATATATATATAAATCTCAGGCACAAGCAACCTTTCTTGAGCAGCAAGCCCCATGAAATATTGCTCATCATAAATTAGGCCACATCACTAAGACAAAAATTTAGCAAACCTTGTATTCAGTACAAAGTATATCAAAATTAAACTTATTTTTCTCCTTTTCTTCAGAAAATTCATAGAATTTTTATGTAACAAAAAATAAAAAGAAATTACAAAATTTTTAGTGAGAAACTTGGTGTTAGACATTTTTCAACACAGTTATCAATATTTGGATGTATTTGAGATTTTGATAAATGTAATGATGTTGGTATCATCAGGAAATTAAGCATGCCATATATAGTCATGAAGGGCCCTAGGTTTTTCATGCCTAAGATTTTATACATATATATATATATATATCCCCACTCTCAATATATATATACATATACACACACCTCTATATAGTGCAGATTGTGATGTAAGGCAGATATGTAGACACCAACATTTTTGCCAATACCTATTATCGCCCACTTGTCCAGAAAACCATCAATAAAAACAGAATTTCATCAAAAGAATTTCTTAATAAGACTGAAATATTAGATTTCTTCATTTCACAATCAACTAACATAATTTTATGGTGTTTTGTACATAGCTTCCCTGATTTTATGATGAAAACAACACCTTGGTTCTATGGTTTACTTGTTTTCTTAATTTAATTATTGACTTCTGATCATGTGGTTCAGTTATCTTTCTTGAACCCTGACAAAACATAAGAGTATATATATATATATTACACATACACACAGTTATCCCTTGCTACTCATGGGGATTAGGGGCACCACAAAGCTGCAAATACGAAAATCAGCCAATTTTTTTAAATTTTTAGCTGACACCCTGCCCCCAACCTTTTTGGTCCCTATGATCCATAAATCTTGTACCATAAACAAGAAAAGAGAACTTATCATTCCCATATACTATATGTACAAATGAATACAATTAAAATTTGAATTCTTAAAACTGGACTTCATTTTCCTGGTGACAGATCCAATTATGATGGAATCAATATTTTTAGACAAAAACATAAAAAAACAGCCTTATTCTGCTCAGAAATCGGCTGTTGGTACCTTTATGCTATTTTTTTCCAGTTATAACCCAAAATTAAACCTTTATGGAAGATATTTGATTATTGCAATACATTTTAAGAGATAATTAAAAAAAAAATTACATGGTAGATGTCAGTAAAAAAAAAGAACAGTTTATTAACAAAAACAATTTTATCAAAGAGCAGTGATTAACAACTTTTCCCCTTTTATGCTACAATTTACAATTTTAGTATTTTTGTTGCTTTTTTTTTTTTTAAATATATATTTTTCAACAGCATGAATTGGAAGAAAATTTAATGTCTGAAATACCGTTCGACTAATCAGCTTGTGAGTGTAAACATCAAATAAGTTAAAGTTTTCAACCACAATAATTTATCAAGGGTCAACAGAGATAAACTAATAGCACAAATATTATCACGATGCATTCAGGATTTCGTAAGCTTTTTACATTTAGTTTATACGGCACAGTGTAATTTCTATGAGGCAGATTTTTGCAGTATGCTGTTGAACTCCCCATTATATCATTCAAGACCGAACTGTGAATAATCGAAACCACAAATGGAAAATCCACGAATGGCAAAGGATAACTCTATATGTATATGAGGGGGGGGGCTAAATTGGGACCACTGATTGTCTGATTTTAACATCGGAATATTAATGTTTCCACAAACTACAGTTCTGGAGTACACTTTTTGAGTCAGGTGATCTTGGAAGAAGGGGATGACATTTTGAAATATGATGAAAAGGGTGCCTGGGCAAAAAAGGTTGAGAACCACTGGGTTAAACAATTTTCCAGTTGGCCTTTAATCTCATGAATTTTTAGTGCCAAGTTTTTCAACAGAGGTGGGTTTATAGAGTGCTTACGTAGATTTATGAATTTGTATTTGTTGAAAGAAAGAAAGGAAGGAAAAAAAAGCAAAAGAGAGAGAGAGAGAGAGAGAGAGACAAGAAGTGAGAGAAAGAAAGAAAAGGAAAAAAAGAGATAGATGGAAGACTTGAATTAAATTCTGTGACCTCCCTGCATACGAAAAACTCAGATAAATCCTAGTTCCCTCCTCCAAAGTAAATGGGACAATCAACTTTAAAAAGGTTCATACCGATCAGTGTCTGAACGTATAGATTTATTAACTACAGTGGTACCTCTTAAGGCGAAGGAGTCTTATAATTAAATTTCACTTAGTGAGGAGTCTCATTTGAAAAATAGAGAAAAGAGAAATTTCATAAACTTATTCGGAATCATCTAGATTTTATATAAATTATCTAGACTTATATCTAGTATCCAGACAAGGATGGACATTTGGCAGATAAGATTATTCATTCATTACACGTTTATTTTTATTAAGAAACTTAGAAAGTAATTCGTACATTTTAAATTATCATTAAGGTTCAAGAGGTTCTATATTTCTATCTGAACAAATTAATTCCAAAAGGTTATTCACTTTTGTGAAACGGATTGTCCTGGTCGAGTGAGGAAGCCCTGTATTTATACAAACTTTCTATCATGATTGTCAACTGAAATATAAAGAGGTACTCTATTTCTCTTGACCAATTAACACTTTAGTAACCAGCAGACTGGCCAACATAAAAACAACTTTCAGATAAATTAGTGACCTGGTATCCTCAAACACTTCAACTATTAAGCAGGTTAGTTGGGAGGAACTGCACTGAACAGTCGTCGGAAAGGTTGGGGGGGGGGAGAAGAAGGAAAGAAAATCGGTTAATTCAAAACATGAAAGAAAGGACCATTTGTTATTACAAGTTGTCTACTTTTGTTTTAAGGGATTTTGATTAATCAGAATTTTAAACCATTCAACTTTCTAATCATTCGGGAATTCAACGTTCGGTCTTGGGGCATTCGTGTAAAATCAAAACAATGTACCAGACCCAAACACAAGACGTCACGTTGTGATTTCTGTCAATTTTTATTTCGTTGCAGGCCAAAAGCCAAGAAAAATCAATATTGATACGCATTTCCAAATATTAGTTTTATCTGTATGTCGGTTTTAAACAGCGAACAAAAAAAAAAAAAACAAAAAAAATTATGTATTTAATCGAAAAAGTACAGATACTACAATTTGGTTTGGGCAAGAAAAAGGAAAAAGGAATTTTCTGAGGAAGAGAATTTTGGTAGAAATGAGTTTACCCTTGTCATCAAAAATATGACAACAGTATTTAAATGATTTGGCAATTGCATTGGACTTGATAAGGATAATATATATATATATATATATATATATATATATATATATTGCTCTGCATTTTTAGGAGTGTTCAACTGGAATGAACTGAGATTTTTCATGTTTTTGTACCAACCAAACGAAAAAAAATTAAAGGGAGACTACTCTACAATTAGCATTTTATAGTTATTTCCCTTATCAGATGTTGGACAGAAAATATAGTCCATGATGTGGCTTAGACTCTATATATTAAATTGAGTGGAGGTGCAAGTGGCCTAATGGTTAAAGGCACAGAGGATGGAATTGACGAAACAAGTACGAACTCCAAATAGGACAGTTTGCATTCACTTCACACGAATATAATTGGGGAAGGCATGCATCCACTTCTTCCTGCAGCTATGGCTGAATAGCAAAGTAGTTAGAGACCTCCAGCCCTGTAAGGCAGTCCATCTTGGGCATTGGGTTCACACCCTGGCCCCATTAAAAAAAAAAAAAAAAAAAAAAAAAAATCACAATTGCTACCGAAACAATGATTGGGTCTTAGTAGATCATTTGAGAAATGGAGACAAAAATCATTGACTCACGCACCGTCTGAAACGGGAGTCTATATTGTCAAAGCCAAATTGATTTGGAAGTATTGGTTCTTTAACGATCACCAAAGTTAAGCAAACTTGAGCTTGGTCAATACCAATATGGATGACCGTCTGGAAATACCAGGTGCTGTAAACAGCTGGGGATCATGTCAAGATCCTCCTGTGGTGAATCTGTTAAACCTTCTAGAAAAAAACCCAGATCTCCACACTATGCCCCAAAACACAAGCCAACCCTCCCCCACCCATTAGCAATAATATTTTACAATCAGCGTTTTTATCGTCATGCAACTTGTCTATAGTTACGTAAAAGTAGAATTTTGTTGTAATGACGTTATAAAAATACTGAATAAAAAAAAAAAAAAAAAAGAAATGTATGAAAACAGAAAATAATATATGCCATATCATTTTTGATGTCATGGGTAAACTAGTTAATGAAAAGTCCATATAAAATTACCAAGTGTTTTTACTTGGATGTTAAAAAACTCGAAAATAAGAACAGCAGACGGATAAAAAAGAAAATGAAGACTTGTTTTTCAGAGAAAACATTATCAACTGGTTTTAAATCGCAGGTTATTTACAATATAAATTCTTCAAGGAATGGTAGCGGAAATATGTTAGATCACATGATTATTAGGCAACATAGCACTAAGTAAGAGTTGCCAGAATTGGCCAGAAGGGGAGATAATCGGAGCTTTATCCAACACTGGCATTGGAAAAGCGTTTGGAAAAATCAAGCCAGTCTGGAGACAGAGGTTCGAATATCAACGCTATCCCAATGCCTGTGTAGGGTAAGTTTGAGATAAAACACAGATTATCTCCCCTTCTAGTCATATTTGGCAGCCCTGCACAAAGTAGCCAATATGGGAAAAAATAAAATTGAAATTAAAAACACACTTTAATTGATTTTCAAAACTTTCCCATTCTTATCAAAATACTTTCCTGTGTGGTTATAAGATTTTTGGTTAAACGGATGTAAAATAATGTTCTTCTAGTGTTAAGATACAGTTTACACTGGGTGAACTGTCATGGTGTGGAATATTCTGAGAAAGAACGAATTAATGGGTTTCAATTTCATTATTGCGTTAACATTCTGATCAATACATTGAACTTTTCGGAGCCTTTGAATGCTATCATATTTTACATCCATACAACCATGGATTAAGAGATTTTTTTTAAACCTTGCAAAATTTCAAGTCAAATTTCTTTTAAAAGTATCTCTGAAATATGGAGTGAAAAAAAACAAAAAACAAAAAAAAAAAACAAAACTTCTTCAAGGCTTTTTTTGTGACTACAGAAATTCATCTGATGTTTCGACATTAAATGAGGTCAGGGTTCAAATGTCACTAGGTTCAATAAAACATTTTTATACCATTCTTAGGATTATCGACAAAATATAAGGTATACAAAATAATTTGTACTGACCAAAATTTACGCTAACAATGGAAAACTAGGTGACTGCATTTCCCTAAAGGGTCAGTAAATTTGATTGCACGACAAACTCGAAGCGTTTGGGATGATATATGGAGAAACATTTTTGGCGAGAGAAATACATATTCTGGTAATCTATTCCTCGCCCCACAACTTAAAAGCTAGAATTTTCCGAAATTCCAACTGGCGATATTATGCTGTGTACATATAGTTACTATGCTGGAAAAATGACTGTTGGAATATTTCTGGATCCGCCCCAAAATGTTAACACTTCTGACTTAGTCCGCTACCCACCCTTCCACAAAATTTCACCGAAATTCATTGAGAACTTCTGGAGATTGTGTTGTGTATATTTAACTACAATGCAAGGGGAGGAGGAGGTGACTGGGGAAAATTCCTGGATCTGCCCCAATATGTAGACACTTCTTCCTTAGCGCATTGCCAACCTTTCCACAAAATCACGTTGAAATTCATTCAAAAATTTTTAAAGACATCCTGTGGACCAATTAAGGGTTCGGTTTTGCATTGTAGTTTCCTTGTCAATAGGACACCCCCTCCCCACAATTATTTTCTTTTGAAAACTGTACGGAAGCACAATACGCGGTATTAAGACACACTGCTTTGCATTGGAATGTCGTTGATAACTTTAAAAGGAGAAGCGGCAACAAAATCGAAGTAACAATAAATAAAATAATAATAAAGAACGGTAGTTTGATTTACCACCATGCAATCAAACTAATGATTTTAGGGGTGCAAAAAGTATTTCATTGCTTAAAACTGTCATGTAAGGCCAAACTTGGCAATTTTCAACCAGTATGCCACAAAGCTTCCGTAGGAGTTCTGCAGGAGTTTTTGGCGAGGGTCAAGACTTCCTCAAACAAGGGCCATTGGACAGTATTCCCAGTATGGACACAAAAATGACATTTGACTACTTTTTGACATTACTGGTACTTTATGCATAGTAATAACAAATTTGCACAAAACTTTCAAAATCTTTTGAAAACTATGATCAACAATTTATATTTTGGGCAATAAAATTCATGAATTATTAGTTTAACTTATGAATACATTATTGTCATTCATTTCTTTTAAATGAGCAAATCTATCCTTAAATATCAATGGTGTGTCTCGACCATTCAAATGCCTGGCTCACTGAGCCATGAGATAAAAAAAGTTGAAAATCACTGGTGTAACTGATCAAATTCTAATTACACCAACTATCTATTACAAATTACAGAATATTATTAATTACTAATTTTACTAGATTCCACAGTAACTGATGCTCAACTAATTGCATTGTTGTTACTGAATTTCACACAAAGAAATTACAGAAATTTTAGTAAGTGACCTAAAATTCATACATCAGTATCTTATTTTTAATTTTTTTCATAGATATTTATCAATTCAGAATACTTAAAGTCTGACTTTATAAAAAGTATGAAATGGGGTTCTTTCTGCCATATGATATCTAACTATGACTGAAGAAATCCGTGTGAGTGTGTATGTACATTGCGATTACTCGACAAATGGCGATCGTATAGAGTTGACAACTGACAGATACATTCGTCAGCATACAAGGCAATGCAATGTCGAGTTTGAAGTAGTTTGGATCAGCGGTTCTTGAGAAATCAAATAAAAATAAATGAAAATTTATAGATCTAAATTTAGATATGAAATATCTAAATAGGCAATAGATCCAAATTCAGATAAAATATTATGCCAAATGCTTAGCAGAGAGGCATTGAGTACCATATTTAAAGTCTTTGGTACGACTCGGCCATGGATTGAACCCATGACCTGCCAAGCTGGAGGTAAGCACTCTACCACTGGGCCACGGTGATTTGGTAGACTCAAGGGTCTAAACGTTGTATGTAGAAAGTAATGAAAGACAAAAATGTTAATTTTACTTTTGGTCAGAATGATATAAACTGTACTTCCCAGCTGATAAGATGCTACAAGTAACACCCTATAATCAGCTTGGAATTCTTGTATCTTGTGATTAAGGTTTGCGAGTTTTGATGAATTTCCCAGCAACTTAACCTTCAAGTGCTCAAATATGGGTGAATTTTAAGGGTATTTTTCAGGAAAAAAAATTGCATCTTATCAGCCAGGAAAGACAGTATTTTCTATGATGTTGGACCCAAAAATGTACTTAACAAGGGGAAAAAAAAAAAGAAAAAAAAACAATTAAAAAATATTGTATCCATGTTAACATTTGAACAATCACCTTATATATTGGGCATTTTTTTCTATTTTAAATGTTTTTTTCAATTTTTTCTTTTAATTCCTTCAATATTTTATCTATTTATTTATTTATAATTAGTTTTCGATTTCATTTCAACATTTTTTTTTTGTTTTGATTTTTTTTTTTTTTAAATAAATACCAGGCCAGAGTTGCCAGATTTGGCCAGAAAGGGTGATAATCCGAACTTTATCTCAAACACATACCCAACACAGGCATTGGAATAGCAACAAATTTCGAAATCGAGAGTTTGAAGGCAGGGGTTCAATACCGGCCTCCCCACACTGAACAAGATCAAGGGGCTTGTATCGAGTCAGGAGGCTGGTATCAAAACTCTGCCTCCAGATTGTCTCAAGTTCCAACTCTCTATGTCAGATTGGAGCTCGGATTATCTCCCCTTTTGACCAAGCTTGGCAAGACTGTTCCTGGCAGTAATACGGAAATAAAAAAGTCGATATATTTTCAAAAAACAATTGGAAAGAAAGAGAAAAGAAAAAGAAAAAAAAAAAAAAAAAGAATTTTGATGTCATTTTTGCTTTGTTTTTTTGTTACGATGATCAATGGACCGGAACTTTCTTCTGTGGCTTTTTTTTACTTTTCCAAAAGAGAAAAGATAATTTCCTATTTTATGAAGATGAAATAAAAGGAACTATGGCTCACAGGGATTATCTCCCTTTTGGTCCAATTATAGTTTACTTGAAAATACTCTAGTTAGCTTTAAATCCAGATGTATTTGGTCGTGTCTAGACGTAAGAAATTGCTATTTAGAAGATTTTTGATAAAATGATATATTTATTTAATTCATACACACAAGCACAACTGAGATATACACTGGTGTAGACCCTCACATAAATCATTCAGAGGTTCGATATCGGCCTTCCACACAGACACAAGTGATGGCTCGTAAAAGAAGGGAGATCATTCCAGTGAGCCATGGATCCTTTTATTCTATTTACAGAAAATAGGAAATTATAAAAAATATTTTGAAAATTTAGAAAAAAAAAAAAAATTAAAAAAGAAAAAAAAAAGCAACAACAAAAAGCCAATTGATTAAAAATTGTGCTAATCTTGGAGGCTGTTAAAGTTCTCCTCTATATCCAGTGATGAAAGGGAGTCCTGTACCAACTTTTTTCTGATATTCAAAATAATCTTCGCCAAAGAAATTCAACAAGTAAATCTCTTCTTCGTAAATCCGTTCTCGGAAGAAGCGCCATGTGACAATCGAGTATCCTACCACACAAAATGGATTGCATAGGATCAGCTGAAACAAAAAAAAACAACGCAATATCAGTTTGAGTCTGAAAAGTTGGAAATATAAGGGACTAGTCCGGGGTTTACAGTTAACAGTGGGGGGGGGGGGGGTTAGCCAGCACTTCTCACTAGCTGCTCAAAGGTTAATTCTCAATAAACACCAAAATTTTACTTTCCAATTCAAACTGCACTCTTTAGTGTCTTTCTGGCCACTCTTTGGGTGTTTTTGACCATCTTCAGTGTCTTTTGGCCATTTTTGGCTACCCCCTCCCTACAAAATTGTGGACCTTAGAAAACTTTTGTTGCAAAAAAAAAAAAGGGGGGGGGTAGGAAAATCAATTTCACAGCTGACACCCTAATCAAGCAAGTAGGCCTAAGGTTTGCTAGTTATAATCGCCATTGGGCCATGACAAGTCGCCCCAAAAGTCAGGTGGAAATAAAAATAATTCACAAATACACAGATTTTCTCCACTTTTAAAATATAGAAAGAAATTTTTCTGGGCGTTCATTGAAAGTCATGGTAATCAGAGGTAAAGGAGACTTAGGTCTAGAAGTGAGAGAAATAGGGTGCATGCTGCCTCTATATTGGCTTGCTGCAAAACTGAAGCTAAATGCTATTTCAACGTTTCACTTTTCTTTTAAAATATCAAAAAGCTTGGCAGATCTGTATTTGAATTCTATAAGATGATTTTTTTTTCGAGCAAAGAAACTAAGAACTTGTTACAGTGGGAGGGTCCATTGTTCAAAATGGTGAGTAGGAGATTTTCATCAACAAACTTGTTACCTTTAAGTTGAAAAGTCCATGGTTTGAGACAGAGAACTAATAAAATCGCACCTGGTCACACTTTCAGCACACATTAGAAGATTTAAACAAGGGAAAATTATTGAAACTGACAGTAAACTTGGTAATAATAGCCTGCAAAACAAGAATGCTGGCCATCACTCTACAGCAATCTTGCCTCCCTATTCGTGTATTTATTCTACTTCAATCTTCTCTATGACCCACTGACATAGTGGAATGGTATGATTAAATCGCATTGGTACACTGGTTCTCATGCAATCACTGAAGTTGAGCAATGTCAAGCCAGGTCAGTACCTTGATGAGTAACTAACTGGTTATAACAAAGGCTATAAGCAGGTGAGAATCTCGTAGAGAGCCTCCATGGTGATCTATTAATCCGCCTAAGGATGAGAACCATCTCTACACTGCTCTCAATAACACAAGCAAAAAGGAGTTATTTTTCGCCACGAGATTAAGACCAGTAAATACATGTTGAAATAATTTGTTGATGTTAAAATTGTAAAAGATGGAAACGTTAAAACAGGACATGTCCAAAACGAAGACTGAAAATTACTTGCAAGGGTTAGAGACATTAAATTGGAGAGCAATAAGAAATTTAAAAATGACTAACGTTTGGTAGGGTACTTGTTCACCCTGGATTTAAGAATCGAGATTGTCACTTATGAAGCTGTTGACAAGAATTTAGTTCAGAATTTAGCAAAGAAAGCAAAAGTTAAAGATCTCTTTTAGGCTTGCAAAAAAGTTGAGCAGTTAGCCTATAATTTTGGAGCCATGTTCTCTAAAGGAGTCAAGCACCAAATAAGAAGACATTGACCAAGAGAAATTAATCAATTAGAGATGTTTAATTATTGCTACTTGACAACACACTCAACACTTGATTACTAAGTTCAATGGAATAGATACATGGAAAGATATTTATATCCAAAGCAAGATCAGTCTTGATCATTACCTGGAAAGTAAGCTTCACTTGCATAAGGATTGTCTTGAGTCTACAGGATGTTAGCCAGCGTTCTACCAAGCCGTTTGACAGCTAATTCCCAATAGAAACCTAATTCCAACTTCCAAATTGAGCTGTGTTTATTTTTGGCTATCTTTGGCCATGTTACCATTTTTGGCTTTTTTTTTTTTTTTCTTTTAAAATACAAAGTAAATACAAATATAGAAATGCAGACTTTGGAAAACTTGCCAATCCTAAAAAACTGGTGATTAAATCAAATTCCTAGCTAACACCCTAGTTTATATCTCTTCCAGAGGAAATTGAAAGTAAAGCAAGCAAATTAGAAAAATAAGTGAACCAAATCGATGAATGTGTGAAATGACGTACGTATAGTTATTGTAACAGTTGCAGCAAATGTTAATTTCTTCAAATGAAATAAGTTGAAACTTACCTTTAAATAAAATCAATAGGTCTTTTTCATTAGTCACCACAAAAAGCTAATGGCTTAAAAACCTTGGATAAGAAGAAGATAAAAAAATGCTTTCCTCTTCTCACTGAAAAAGTCCCAAAACAAAACCCCCTAATCAAGGAGGGAGGCACTCAACTTTCCTTGGGCAAAGTTGCAAAAATCTAACAACTCGACTGATCTGGAACCTAACTAAAAAGAAATAAATAAACAGGCCTAGGTAGTCACTCAATAGAAATTGTCACATGACCAACATCTTTTGGCAATATGCTGTGTTAAGGGATGATCAATGAATAAGTTACTTATCTTGCCTTTTGCTGGATCACTAAAAAAGTCGGAATTTAAAAAAAAAAAAAAAAAAAAAAAAAAAAAAGGTGTGAATGTAACTAGACACAAATTAAGTGGAAACTTACATTGTAAATTGAACCTCTCCCCCTTAAAACCCATTTGGGAAGGGGGGGTGATTTTTTTAAGAAAGAAATCCCCCCCCCCAATCAAACAAACAAAAATGTTTTTTTTCTAGACATAATGAGTAAATATTCAAATTTTCAGCCCTCTAGCTTAAGCAGTGCAGCCTGTATGCATCATACATACATAGCTAGAAACCTACATTGACAGTTTTAGTTAATGGTTTCTAACAGACAATTCAGGAGAGAGAGGTCAGTCCAGTGTATCTTTTTAGTTGGGTTCCAGGTCAGCATGTTGTCAGACATTTCATTCAACTTACCTGCGTGCCAATGCTCCAATAAAACCAACCAACATAGGCTGGATGTCGGAAAAGCGAGTAGACTCCATGCGTAACCAGCGTGTGCCCATCTTGTTTCACGTGTTGAATATAGTGGTTGAAATTGGACCGAGCTGTGTACATACTGAATTTACGAAGGACTTCGCCACCAACAACCATGAAGAGGCCAATCATACTCAGCCACCTTATCTGTTTGAGACCTGCAAAGTTCAACAATAACAATTATAAACAAGCCTGTTAAGTTGACAAGAGAGTTACCACTCACTTAATTTCATAGATGAATTTATTTATCAGAATGAAATAAGCCCTTGCATATCTGTAAGATGAATTTCCAGATATGAAAGACTTGTCAGTTTGGTTCAGTTGGTCATAAGTTCAAATCATGGTAAGGCAATATTGATTTTTACTTTCTTAAATTTGGTAAGGATTGTTGCCCTGACACCATTTGTATAATACGTGTGGCTATTAATTCTTAAATTCATATAAGAAAAGTTGAAAGTCAAGGAAAAAACTTCTGATCATAGTGACTCCTCTTGCAATTTAAAAAAATTTTTGATAATTCAATACACATTTTCAAGCAGTTCATGAATTTAAGAGTAAATCAACAAGACAAGGCTTATGTCAAGTCAATTCAGAGCATACACGAGTTAACCAGATATTCATTCACCAATGGGTGAGTATAAAAACCTAGAAAGTTTTTGCTTGAACTAAACATCTTAAAAATGGTCAGTTCAAAAATTGAGCAAACTGTCATTTTGAAATTTTGAATTTAACAGAACAAAATTTCTTTGTATGTTAACTGGGGTCTAGAGTCATTGATCATTTTGAATGATTTGGTCATCGGATCTTGCATGGTCATCCATATTGTTCATCACGTCCAATATCCTCTTGACCTTCAAAGAAAAAAATCTCTGGCACCACTTGAACAGACACATCACCAGGATGTGGTAAAGTGATTTTGTGCCTTGTAACGGAATTTTTACCAAAAGTGCCTCCCAAATACTTGTGCTGATATTTTGTTAAATGGCACCAATTTTGAATTGGTCTATTTTCAGCAAAAAACATCACCTCCCCGAGAGAAGGTGTGCCTCGTGGTGGCGTTACTGTGTTATGCTTTTTCACATCCGGCACGTCATAAGTATTCTTCCCCATGAACTCAAATTAGCAGACAAAAAGACTCTGCAGCCATTTTGATTAATTTCAGCAACAATTCAAAATTGAACCTTGGCTCAATTTTTGAAGTGATCATGTTTATGACACATCAAAAAAAAAAAAAAAAAAATATATATATATATTGTATAAGTGATGCCTAACACCAAACTAAAGACGTATGCAGATTGAAACTTTCAGGGGTTATTTATTCTTGCTGATTGGTCAATATATACCATATGGATCAAACATCTGGACTCTGGTTCAACTGACTCAAACCCAGTCTTGTAATTTGATTCATACAACTTTTTTATATATAATCTACAAACTGGATAGATATCTATACAACCTCGGGTCAAACCTTTAAACCAAGACTTTAGCATGCTTCTATCAAATTATTAGAATAGAGTTCAAGCTCTTATTTATTGATGAATGAATACCCATCACTATTAATTTTTATAACAACTTGTTACCTACATCCCCACTACTAGTGGCTCTTTATTGTAACTTCAATCAGGCCGGCTTCCTGCGAAAGTGAGCAAACAGCACTGATCATAAATAAAGAATAAGTTCTGGGTAAGACTTACTCACATCTCTTAAGCAGATGGGAGACTAGGTTTACACCCTAGAGCTCTATTAAATGAGTTACCAAAGATGAATACGGAGCAGAAGCTCAAATCAAAGCTTCATAGCTACTCTCCTTACCAATCTCTCATCACCATATCTACTTACAAACTGGCAGTATTAATATTATTACAATTCATTATTTATTTCTTATTAGATGATGGGTAATAAATCATTAATATTCATTTGTATGACTAGTATTTACCTTGAGTTGAGATGGAAGTGAATGGTAAAAAAAATTTTTTTTAAATCAATCATAATCTAATTACAATTGAATATATATATATTATATATATATATATATATATATATATATATATATATATATATATATATATATATATATATATATATATATATATATATATACACACACACACACATCACAGTTATTTGACTACAGGCCACTGTACTAAGACATTCACCAGATATATTAGTCCGCACATAATGCAGTGGTGAGTTTGAAGTTTTGGGGATTAGCAGTTCAAGAAATCTAATGAAAATAAATAATCAAGATCTTTCTTTATATTCCATAGATTATCTCACTCGATAGAATTATCTAAATTTATATATTTCACCTCTAAATTGGCAAACACGGAAAAATAAATAAATGTAATTCTGCAAAGCCATAATTCTGAACTGCAGATGGAAAACTATTTTGCATGACAATTATGGCAGGCTATATGACACGCCATAAAGTCTATCCTCTTCGTAAAACACTTTTGGGACGGGCATTGCCATAATGATTTAGAATACTTGATCTGATCAAAGTAAATAATAAAATGAAAGAATGTTATAATAACAGTTCGCAATACTATAGTGATTATTCACTCGATGTAATTTTATCCTTACTAATTTTCTAGAAGAAGGTTACTAAATTGAATAAAATGTTTTGTATGTCACCAGGTTCAATCGAGGGGGGGTCCCTACTACAGCAAAGCACAAAAGAACATTTTTTTCAAATATCAAACGAAGACATTTTACGAAAAGAAAAAAAACTCAAATAAATCCAAGCAATTATGGATTAACCTTAAAAGCAAAAATCCATTATTCAGCTCTCCATCTAATATAAGTAACACGTCTTCCCTCGTATTCTTTTACCATTTTTTCATTTATTGGTTCTGTGCTGGATTCTTCATAATTTTCTTTTTCTTTACTTTATTCTTTTGTCAATGCTTGAGCTAAATAGCTACGACTTAGCAAAACATGCCGGATCATATTACTTTCTTGGTTTTGAAGTTTTAAATTTTTCCTTTTCAAATATTTGTAAAAATAGATTTTTCCGTTTCAACCCCACCCAGCTCAAAATTCCAGATCTGCCCGGGGGTTGTAGGTATTATATTAAACTGCATCAAGATTTACAGATTTATTTCTAGAGCCATGGAGTCAGAGTTGGGATTGGGGATATGAAGTCAGAGTCAATAAAAATGTACTGACTGACTATGACTGAACGTGAATTGGTATATAATGTATACAAATTTGTAATTTCACTGATACTAATTCATTTAACCTATTCATCCTTTTCAGGATATATTTTAGGTTACACTGAAGGCTTCGATATTTTATATTTTTGGACTTTAAATTCTTTGTACAAATTCACAATGGCAAAAAAGTTTGTACAAAATCATCAGTTCTTGAACACTTCAAGATTAAATCAGAGTTGGAATATTACGTATCAATGTGTTATAGACGATGATGGTGGCAAAAAGGCAGGAGATAAAAAAGTTTAAAATCACAGCTAAAATGTTTATACTCAAACTTCGACAGGAGGCCAGGGAACTAAAAAGTGACGTTAGCACTAACAAAATGCCTTAGACATAATGTTGCCCATAATTGAGTACACCCTTACACTTTTTTAAAACAAAGTTTCTTCTAAACCAAACACTGGATTTTATAATTTATAGCAGAACATTACACAAAAATGGATATTATCAGGTATTATGCATGACCAAACTCATCAGCATTGGAACCGTATTGCCAAAAATATTTCTTTGTGGGGTGTACTCATTTTTGGATGGAAACATTCATATTTTTAGCAACAGAATTTCAATGCTGTAGAGTTCAGACATAAATAACACCCAATAATACCTATTTTGGTAGAAAAGTGTTCCATTAGAATTAATAAAATCTTGCTATGTTTGGTTGAAGACGAAAAGAAAAAAAAAATGGTAAGGTGTATTCATATAAGTTTTTGTTGTTAGTTTCTAACAATAGAAATATGAAAATTCCCTGATGTGAAGTCAGATTTTTCACAAATATCTGACAGTTAAATACTTTCTGTTGTGCAGAAATGATGAGAAATTATGGCGATGGAAATTCTCATGACCAATGGCAAGCTCATTCAGGCATTCAAAAGGCAATAGTGTATATTATGTGCTTACTATCTATATAGTAAATACATAATCATTCTAATAACAAATAGAAGAGTCAGATGTACCCTAAATTGAGGATTCAGAATCTGAGTCAAAGGTTTTGTGTGCCAACTCCACAGCCCTAATTGTTTCAGTAATCAAAATGTCGTAATAATCATACCTGGAAAACAGAACCACTCAAACATGAATTCAGCCCAGCTACTAACTGCAGCCACTTTGTATTCACGGCTGTGGTCCAGTAGAAAAGATTCCAGAGACAGACTGCGAGGATTTGTCAAGGCTGTGATGAAATATTCTGACCAGTGGAAAAACGTCAGGGCCATTACATACCAGCCAAAGTGGACAAGGGTTGACTTGGACAAGCTCAATAGGAGGCCAAGACCAAAGAAAAGGCCTAACCAACCGGCTCGTAAAGCAACCTGAAAGAAAATTTAAAAGATAATTTAATACTTATATGGACCGGGTTCAATTTGAAAATTTTTTTAAAAAAAAAAAGACATGAATCAAGTAATTTTTTTTTTTTTTTAAATAAAAAATTTTTTTTTTCATATTGAAAAATTGAAAACAACTACAACAAAAAAAAACAATACCAATATGGATCAAGCGATTATCAGGATCCTCAAAATAAATTAAAAGATTGGAACAAAAAAAAAAAAAAAAAAAAACCCTATAAAACTTGATACCAATATGGACCAAATGATCCTAAAGGGTCCTCGGAAAAGAAAAAAAAAAAATGTCTACGGTAGTAGTGACCTATTTCTATTATTATTCGGACTATCCTCATCTTGGCTGTTTTTCATACAACGTTTCGGCCGTTGTACTCTACGGCCTTCATCAGGTATCATCTGGTAGGTGTAGGGAAGTATCGAACCGAACCCTTTATCTAACCAACAGGGGTGTATTGACAGCACTCCCTTCTTAGCATTAGTATTGTCTCACACTGGGATTGAACCTAGAACCATCAGATTACTTGCAGTAATTTTATCTGATTCTGTAACCACTACGCTATGTGTCCATGTATAATAATGGAAATAATAATACCTCATCTCAAAAATTCAGATATTGTAGTGACCTGACATCCATTATGAGAAGCCAGTGAAAATATATATCCATGGGTTTTTTAGAAAACATCCCGTTAATACACATTAGAAATTCAGACATACAAGTCAACATTTAACGTTTGAAAGAAAAAAGAAAAATGAAAAAAATCTCTCAAAAACCAGGGATCAACCTATACAATTAAGTATTATTGTTCTCCAGAGTCAAGTACACATGGACTATTGTTAGAAAGACTCACATCCTGCTTATCAGACCCATTGAAGCTTCGTTCTATTTATGGCATAATCCTTCAATAGTCACCCTTCTAGATACTGACCAATTTTCACCTTTGATCTTACTAGAACCAATGTATCCAACCTGATTTGCCCTCCCAGCCCTGGATCAGACCTTCTCGCCGCGGATGGGGTCGGGGTCGAAAGTTAGAACCTACCAGAGGAGGGGAGCACTATGAGCAGTGGCAGCTTCGTACGAGTCACAGCTTGAGCACTCCCAGTCTCTACCCGACGACCAGCACTCAGACATATGTTTTTGTCTCCCCACACCCTCGGAATAAATCCGTTTGCACCCTACCCTCGAAGAGGTTCCCCAATCCAAGTCCTCGTGCTGATTGCTTAACAGTGAGGCATTGAGTACCATTCTTAGAGTCTTTGATATTACTTGGCAGTGGACTGAACTACAGCCTATCAAACCAGAGGTGAGCACTCTAGCTTTAGGCCATAGTGATTGATATCAACCTAAACATGTATATAATGAGAACCTTCCCAATAGAATGATAGACAAGTGGAATTACCTGATTAAGACTTCCTCTTAACCACCCACTGTAAACCAAGCAGCTTACTATAAATATTTTGGAATTAAACTCATAGTCAGTGAACTGACTTAATTTATTTAACAAAGATTATAACAAAACTAGTTAATCCCAGTGAATTCTTTCACGGCTATATGTGAATTCCTACATCATTTTTTTTTTTTTTTTAGAAAAAAAAAAAAAATTACGGTTTCAGTTGAAGAGTCCATAATTTCAAATGATGGGTAGAAGATATTTTTAGAAGTAGAATTACTTTTAAGTGGAAGTGTTCATTGTTATAGACAGTAAAAAATTCAGAAAAAATATCTAAAAACAAAAAAAAACAACAAAAAACAAAAAAACAAAACAAAAAAAAAAATCACATTTCATCACTTGAATAGATTAACTTAGCATAAGTTGGTATCAAACCATTAATGGTTGGAGATCCAATGAGGACTGAACCCACTAACAACAGCCAGCAAGATCAACTTGCTGACCATTGCTATACAACATGTGTTCTGATCCATTATTTTTTTCATATGACTTACCGGTTAATCCCAGTGAAGAATTTAACAGATATATATTTCAATTTCTCAGATGTTTTCTGGGTTTTTTTTTAAGAAACAAAATTTTTTTTCAAAATACTGAATTTGTTTACATCATAGTTTCAAACGGTGGGTAGGAAATATTTTTATCAGAGAAATTGTTACCTTTCAGTAGAGGAGTCTATGGTTATGAACCAGGGGAAAGAAAAAAAAAAAAATCACACAGTTCATTAAATAAACAGGGGACAGATAAAAATGCAATATATATGAACACTACAGAACACATTGTTTCCAATAGTTCATGCACCATGAATGATTGACCTAAATGACACTAAACCCCTGCCAGCCAAACATTAGTGAGATGTGGTTGGTCATTTAATTACATTCGATTTTCACCATCTCTACCAATAAACCTAAGTGTCTGTTGCTCGGTAATGCTAAATTAGTCACACTAGATTTCTTATCTAAGCGTGTAGACCAGCTAAACCTTTCATATTTTGCACACATAACTCCTACATAATGTTTGAATAAAATGGTATAAGAAGAAATGGTTTTGCATACTCAGACCACTTACTCGATACATAATGAAAAATACATTTACCTACTGTGGGCGTCTGTTACTTGTAAAATCACTGCAATGGCCAAGTGAGAGTTAAGTCACTTTTCCTCACCTATGAGTGATGAAAGCTAGTTTCAATTTATGGACTTTCATGGTACAGCTAAACATGGATGACCAGAGAAGACATAACTTGATATTACCCCAAATTTATAACTATATTCACAGTATTAAAATACTTCCATATGACGGATAACATTATTTGCTCTCGGCCAGGGGCAAGTGCTACACTCTGCTCTCGGCCAAAAGACAAAGAAGCTGCATTCCTAACCAAACTACAGAATTGCTATACAATAGCACCTGAAATTCCTGACTGCAACATCTAACGACCATTTTCCCAATGCACAGACGCTTCTGTAATATTAAGTGACTCATCATGAATGACCACCAGCAGAACGCGACCTGGTGAATTTTAAAAAATATCTCGGATTATCCAGATTTGTGTCCAGTGTCTAGACATCTATTTTCATTAACAACCGGAAAAAAAAAAAACAAAAGTTACAAAATCCAGGTTTTGAGGGAAATCGACCTATATAATTCTTTCAAATCTCTCTCTCTCGCTAAATAGTCTTGGTGTCCTGTTAAAATTATCTCTTGACCAAGTGGAAACATCTAAGTGGTGGCAAGTCAAGAAGGCAGGGCAGACTTCAGTGATGGACTTTTTAAAGCCTGAACTGTAGGAAAGTGACATTTTCCCCGGTCCCAAGCACACTATATCTACTACTGGACTACAGCTTGAACCACAATCTCTCAGAAGTGATTACAAGGGACTATTTTCATATTTAGTATTTCAATTTAATTTCTTTTAACGTGCAAACATGAAGACCTAGATGTAGATAAAATTGTAAAAAGTAAGGATTTCTTTTTTTTTCATTTTATTCATTCAAACAACTGATGGACATCACAACTCATAACATGGATCCCCAGAGATCATATGCAAAACCGAGGCTGACAGAATACAAGATGGAGAGATGAACGAGACAAATTCAGAAAATACTGGTTCCGCAAAGCCTATGATAGAGAAATGTGTCATATCCTGGGGAAGGTCTATGTCCAACAACGGACGATAAAAGATTGATGATGATGATGATTGCATGTCATAATACTATATGTTTTTACCACTTGCTGACTGGAATGTATGATTGAGACAGCTGACAGAGTTGACAATTTAGTGATTATTGAGCTAAATCTAGCATGTTTCTTGTTTTAGCAGAATGAAAATTCAACATTTACTACTATGTTTGGCCCATTTTTAGTGCTATTCTTCAGCAATTTTTAGCTGTTTCCGAGCCAATTCAGGGAAATCAAGTCATTTTAGCTATCAAAAGGGGCTAAATGTTCTTCTAGCACAAAAACAATTTCAGTTGATAACACTGGAGCCAGTCATGCACCTCTATTTTAAGACCATCTGCAGTTTTGGCTGACTGCACGGGGTTTTTAAATACCAGGTTCTACTGTAGAACCAGATCAAAAAAAAAAAAAAAATATAATCATCTAAGTATTTAGAAGTCTGGTTATTATTTTGAGAAGGATTTAATTCTATACCAGTGGTTTTTTTTAATCATTATGCGTCATGCACCACATCAATGATTCAAAAAGCTTGATTCCCCCACACTATGAAAAAAAAAAAAAAAAAAATTAACTTAACTATATCATGTGGCAAATTCTTGGTAAAAAGATACTGACGGACTTTGGGGTACTCACTGAAATCTTGATTATTTTTTCGTGTGAAATCTAGCAACAAAAACGTGATTACCTCATCATTTTTATACCTCAGAAAATAGATGATTCTAGCGATTAGTAACTTAGTAATCTATAGTGAAATTAGGAAGTAATAGTATTGTGTAATTGGAATTTACTCAGTTAAGCCTCAACACAGTTTTGAGCCACAGAACACTTTCCTGTCTTCATACTCTAATTCCAAAATAGCCTCTGTCATTTATTTAAATTGCCGTCTTGTGGGGCATGCATCCCACATTTAGGACAGCCGAGTCAGAATTAAAAACATCAACTTTTCAAGTTCATTTCTTGAAAAATATCAAAGGAAAGTGATTATTTGCACTGCTTGTCATTGCCGCTTACAATAAGCATATCACGTGATCATGTACAATTCCCATTTCATACCATCCTTAAAATAAAAGCCTAGTCTATTCAGCATTGAATTACTGGACCAAATAATACATCTGTGTGAAAAAAAAAAAAAAACCTTTCATACTTTTTACTCACTTTTAGTTTTCAACAACATGAAAACATCCTGGGAGTCATGTTTAAAGAATCTTTGGTCAGGATTCAGTGGAGTGCAACACAGATCCCCCAACCGTAAAGTTAGCCGAAAATGAACAAAACCGAGCAATTTTTAGCCATCAAGGAGGAGAACTTTTTGTAATCTTACACTAGTCTATTTTATCACCAAATAAGCAAGGATAACCGAGAACTTTTGTTTCCTTTCAATTTCAGGTGCTTTCGATCTTAATTCTGAACCTGGGATGCAAACCTCTTACATATTAGGGTCCCAATTTGGAATTAGGGTGTGAAGAGTGGAAAGTGTTCTGTGCCTCAAAACTGAATCTTGTTAAGGCCTAACTGATCGATTCCTGATCACACAAAACTATCAATTATGAGGTACAACTAATTAGATTCCATATTTAACTCACCAACTTTGTGAGGTACAGAAGTGATGAGGTAATCGTGTGCTTGTTACTCAATTTCACGCTAAGAAATTACAAAAATTTGTGTAACTGCCCCAAGTTAATACATAGAGATTTTTTTTACAAATACTCAGTTGCATGATGCTTAGTTTTTTTGGGTTTTTTTATTTTATCAAGAGGGACATTAAAATTTTTGTTGGTGTTGACGGGGACTGAGAACAAAAATTCGTTAGTTTTCAAAAGGTTCTGCGTGGGTCTGTCTGGGAGTGTGAAAATCCCAACCCAGACAGACCCCTATGTTAAAGATGGTGCAAGACACTTGATTTATAAAAAAGATAAAGAAATAAAAGAAGTCATAAAATAAAACAAAATCGGACCAAGGGAAAATAACTCATGGGCCGTACTCTCGTAAAAATGGTGGATACTAAGTGCACAGTTTAGCTTAATAGTTACATTGTAGATAGCCGCCCTCCCCCATCCGTGAAAAATAATCTTTCTAAATACTAACAAATTTCCAGGCGGGTCAAAGGTCAAATGAATTGAAAGCACCTGAAAATAGGAGGAAATAAAATCTAGGGAAACTGCGTCACACCGAAACACTGAATCTTGGATAATTTTTTTTCCTTTTCAAATAGCAAAACGATTTGATTGTTGTCGAATATTCGATAATTTTTCATTTTTTCTTAAAGGAAAAAAAAATGTATGGTCAAGTAATTTTTTGTGCATTCAATTCATAGTAACTCAAACACTAGAAATTTTGTCTTTTTAGAGAAAAACTGATTTTTCTCAGGTTTTACGAGGAACGGACGTCCTATTTACGATGTAACTGTAATGCAAAACTAGGTACAAACTTTCCGCCATTTTCGCGTAGGTAAGGCTTCGAAGCGTGCGCTTTGAGAACTTCCGTTATTTCAAGCACTTCGTAAAAAAGTCGGACGACACGTGCCCAGTTTAGCATTACAGTTACATTGTAAATAAAACCCCCTGTGAAACCTAATTAAAAAAAATACAGAGGTATGAAAGGTGTCATGGATTGAAAGCACACGAAATACTTTTTTTTCATCGAATATTCTGCTTAATCAGATCCTAAACGAAATAAAAGTTGGATAGTCTTATAAAGTAAAATAGATTTTCGTAAGATGAAAGGCTCTTTCTTTCATTTAAAAACAAAAAACAATGCATTAATGGTTGGTAGATATCTCTACAAAACATTCTTCAACATAAACAATGAACAAACACAATTCATCACGAATCATGAACAAAGGACTTTCGGGGAGGCTCAACTGTGAGTTTACATACAAACAACACAAAGGGATACACACACAGATATACAGGGAGAGACAGGTACATACACACACTGACACACACACACACACACACACACACACACACACTCAGACAGCGATGCACACACACACACACACACACACACATACAAAAGCTTTCATAATGTTTTTGAAATTTGTATGTTAATTGAAAAAAAAGCAATTGTGAACATTTTTAAAGCAATGAAAAACCAATTAAGTTGAAAAAAACATTCCAGGTATTTTATTTAAAGAAGTAATAATTTAAAAGAATAAAAATTGTAAATATTTTCTTTCAATGATGAAATCGAAACAAAAGATTTGAAATATTCAAAGTTTGGACTCCATAACAAAAAGAGATTTTTTCCCCTCTCGTCTTTTCCTAAATTGTTTTTTTATATCAGACAAAAAGAGACCAAATATTTTTATTTTTTTCTTTTTTGCAAAATGAAGAAATTAAATGAAGATTTATTTTTTGGCTTAGACAGAGTTTATCATCCTAAACAGAACGATACCACAAATATGATCCATTTCGCATTATGGAAGCACGTACGTGATATTTACTTTTTGAATGTACGTAATTCGTATTGATTTTTATTTAAATCGATCGGAATGCGCCTTTTGCGACCTTTAGTTCAAGATCAAAGTGTAATATCTGTTCTCACTTTACGAAAGGTAACTTCCCGTTTTCAATTTTAAACGTTATTATGATTGAAATTTGTTTTCTTCGAGAATTTCGATTGAATTTGAAATTTTTTCAATACAATTGATATAAACAAAAGTTATGAATTGTATTTGTTACTGTCATTAAAAACCATGCTGCATTCTCGTTTTCAATTTTAAACCTTATCGTTCTTGGTTTTTCTCTCATTTATTCTTTCACTTCTTTTCATTTGAGCACCATTTTTAACATCGAGTGAGCGAGGGTATGAAACTTTACAACTTACAATCGGGACCGCCATTCATACATTGTGCCGAACACATCATAACGTTTAATATTCAAAACAGAAAATTGATGCTGTTTCGCTGACGACGTGAGAGCAGATACTACACTATAATCCTGAATTAAAGGCAGATAGAGATAGCTTGTAAATTAATTTTTTGCATTCCATTCATTA
The DNA here is from genome assembly GCA_963457665.1 of Thysanoteuthis rhombus. Taxonomy (NCBI): domain Eukaryota; kingdom Metazoa; phylum Mollusca; class Cephalopoda; order Oegopsida; family Thysanoteuthidae; genus Thysanoteuthis; species Thysanoteuthis major. The sequence goes on along the minus strand of OY735235.1, from coordinate 43,351,464 downwards.
TAAATACCCCAAAAGACAAAAATTATTTCAATTAATTATACCTATATTGGATATAAGCAATTAATGTGTGACAAAGACAAGACAAAGATCAACTATTTAAAATAAATGATTTAAATGTAACAAAATATTTTTTAGAAAAAAAAATGAAACAGTGTTTACTCAAAAATGAAGTGTAGTTACTTTAATTATCATTAAAATTGATTGGTAAAAAAGATATGACGATTAACAATTGTCAATTATTTTTTTTTTTAATTCTAACTGAAAAAATGTCATTTTTAAAGAATGGTTTAGATTTTGAAGAAACCTTATCAAATTAATAATATTTACGATAAAATCTGAGAAATTTATATCATTTTTTTTTAACCGAACTCTATATACATTTCTAATTTGAAAACGAAATCAAAACTTATGGATTTAATTTAATGATGGCCTGAATTAATTAAAGAATTTCCAATTCTGAGGCTTAAATCAGTAATTATTCTGTCATTTTCTAGTTTTTTTGGTAATCTTTGTTTTGACGCGGCTAAATTTCGGTTGGCTATAAAATGGCTACATCGATTATAAATGGCTACCCGATTGCAAATTGTCAAGTTCTACGCTGCATATTCGATGTTAAAAATGGTGCATAACTGTAGCGCGCCGTTTTTCACATCAAGTGAGCGGGTGTGTGAAACTTTGCAATTTACAATCAGAGTAGCCATTTTATAGCCATTTACAATTGGTGTAGCCATTTTATAGCCAACCAAGATTTGTTTTTTTTTTATATTTCAAATTGTTTTGCAAAATTAAAGGATTGGTTCTCAATGAACTTGTCTGTTCTAAGTTATTTTTTCATTTGCAAATAAATGCCTGCTCGCAACCCTTTTTCAAATGGATGGTATTGTAGTTTTCGTTTAAAATGTAAAATTTCAAAAGAGAGGTTTGGGGAAAAAAAATAAATGAATAGGTCATATCACTTGAAAATATTTTTTCATCTAAATTGATATCATTTCAGTTCGTCATTATCCAGGGGAAAAAAAAAATAAAAAAATAAACTGAATTACACCCCAAATACCAGGTGTCTGGGGTCGGGTAATTCAAATTATAATCTGTAGGTAGACAAAAAAAAAAAAAAATTTTTCACCTGAATATAGACACCCTATTTTTAAAAACGTAATTAAAATTTTTGATTTAGAAAAAAAGTTTGCCATTGTCTTTACTAAGAAAGAAAACACCTTAACTCTTCGTCTGACAAAAAAGAAGAGAAACAATTTTTTTATTAATTAAAACGTAGAATTAATTGGACTTTTATGAAGTCGATATTTTAAAAACTGTAAAATTAAAAGGGTAATAGCTTTCCCGCGTAATGAATATAATTAAAACAAATTTCATTTCATAATGACATCCAGTAGAAATAAAAAGACTTTAATTTACACAAATTCAAAGGTTCTTTTTCGGATGTTCCACATCTGAAAGTTTAATTTATTTCAATAAATAATTGCGAATTATCATAGCTACTTTTGAAAAAGTGAGCCTTCACACATGGAATATTACAAAAATAAAAGATCATAGTGTCAAGAAAAAATGTTTTATAAATACAAAACAAAGACAAATTCAACGACATATTATTGAATAAACAACATATAATTATTCTGTAAAATTACAACATCAAAATAGTAATATTTCCTGGTTTAATAGTTACTTTACTTAAACGTATATTTTTTACTACTATCGTATAAAATGGTAATAGTAATAATAATAACTACCTGATACAGGTTGCTGTCCGATATAAAGACCAAACTAATGATGACATTGAATGCCAAAGCATATATTCCGAGAAGGTATTTCCAGAAATCAATCCATACATATTGCAAAGATGGATTCAAGAGGGGAAAGGACGGAAGAAAACAAATGCCGGCTCCTAACAAGAAACAAAATAAGCTCGTCTTGGCCTCTCGAACAATACGGATAGCCATATTGAATGTGATTATTTCAGAGACACGACGGGAGATAACTCTGTATAAAACCCGATATCAGATGAAGAGGAAAATCTAAAAACGGGTTCGAATTGAAGCAATGCTCTTTGACAGGGCTGCTATTTTAGCCATTTTACAGTCAACTAAGGTAAATTTAGTCTGCTTGAAATTCTCTAAGCCATGAACGTTTAGGTTGAAGATTTTTTGAAGTTTCTTTGTTTGCTTTAAAAATTAAAAAAGAATTTGCAAGTAATTTTTGTATTTTCTATCCATAACAGTAAGACTTTAGTTACCTCCGGAAAGGAGATTTAGTCAACTTTTGAAAAGATCCTTTTTTTTTCTTTTAGGTTTCATGGGGAGATCTATCTACAATGCAATATGTAATGCACCGGACCGGGAACCCTTATTTTTTGCCATTTGTACTGAATGTGCCTATTTATGCGTGTGTCTTGGGGCCAGAAACCATTTCAACTATTTGGCAACCCTGGTTCTTGACCTTTTTAATTCTATGTTCCACTTCAACAGCTAAAACAAAATAACAAAATTTAAATTTAAAAAATGTTAAATCCAGGAATTTGCCAAAAATTTTGTTTTAAATCAACAAGAAATAATTTCAGCGGCGAGAAAATTTTTTGATCAAGTCCCAAGAACTGTCATTTGATATGACATACTATGATAAAACCTTTTAAAATTGAACAACCGCAGCCATCAAAATGGTGAAGGGTCCTGTATCCCTTTTAAGGGGTTCTCTACCCCATTTTTATACGTGCGTTGTTTGCTTGTCCCAGCGCTCCTGGTCATAACGTTTTGCCAACAGACTTGAAAATAGTCATCAGTACTCCACTAAACCTCTTCTAAAAATATTGATAAATGGAAACTTTTGGCCTTTTTTTTTTTTTTTTGGATGCCATTCAGACGTGTTTAATAATAACAACATCTAGATTCTCCAGAATCTAGATATTTCTGGATATTTTTTCTCTCTATTTTATACGTTTTACTGTGGGAAACGCCAGTGATGTCATAAATAAAATTCGTTCTGACCATATTTATCCTTCGATGGGATTTCGTTACATGACTTTAGACGCGATGATCGTTCAATTATTGATTGTGGTAGCAAGTTTACAATATCATCTAAAAATACACCAAATTCAACCTTTACAAAGAGGTTACATGAACTTTAGAGCACTCATTGAACACTTTGTGTGAAATTTCGTATCAACAATGAACTTACCGTATCACTTTAACGTATCACAATGTTAACGAGTTAAGCATTACTTACTATGGAATCTATAGTAAAACAAGCCTGCCTGCTACAGGGTCAAACACCACTCCTATTTCTATTCTGACCTAAAACAATTACTGTATATTGTATAAATTCGTATATACTTGTCGGTTTAACTCAGTCGGTATGAGAGACTTCTACCAATCATTTGATCATGATTTTAAATCATGGTAAGGAAATGTTAATATTATAGATGTATTTATTTCTTAGAATGAAATAAGCCCTTGTATACTTCCAGCATAATTTTTTTCCGAGAGAAGTAAGACTTGTCAATTTAGTTCAGTCGGTAAGCAAGCTGCCAACCAATCTCTTCGTCAGATTTCAAATCACGATAGTGGAATGTTAATTTAACATATTAGTTTTGTTAACTTGGCAGCAGACAAACAGTAAAGATTTTGCTCCTCTTAATTAGGTGAAGATTGTTCTTGTTACGGAGGATAAAACTAAGTGCCGTAAGTAGCTGGGACCATGTAAAGACCCTTCCCTGGGGACCCTCTTAATCTTCCCAAGATGGAGACCGTTCTCTACACTACACCCAATAACATGAAACTTAATTTTAGGTAGAATCATACAACACTCACAGGAGAGGACCATGCTTGGTCTCTCAATGAGAGATCACTGGACAGCACAGTAAATTAGAGAAAAAAAAACAGGAATCAGAGATATCATAGAATTAGTTTTTTAAAAAGAGCTCAAACGGCAATGGGTGGGTCATGTTACAAGAATCGCCACTCACAACGTGGATCTCCAGAGATCATAGGCGAAACTGTGGCCGACAGAAAATAAGATGGCATGACGATTTAGATAGGATCAGGAGATATTGGCACCACGACGTCCGTGATAGGGAGGTCTGTCGTATTTTGGGGAAACTCTATATCCAACGACGGACGTTAAAAGCCTTTTTCAACGCACCCCTAATTTTCTTTTGTGCCCCTCTCCCCCATCTTTTGATCATATTCATTTACCAAGGTTAAGTTATATACAGTGCTAAGCCGAATGGGCGATAGAGAGACAGGTCTGGTTAGTCAGCCAATAGAAACTGTCACGTGACCAATGTCTGTCCGCAGCATGCCGTCTTGGGGTAAGCAATCAAAAAATTTCAAAAAAATATGAAGTTTCGAAACCACAACTCAAGGTTATCAATTGGAAAAAATGGAAACAGGGGTGATCAATGAATAAGTTACTTCTCATGCCTTTTGTTGAGAGGTGATCAGTAAAAAGTTCAAATTGAAAAATATATATGTATCAAGTGACCAATATAGCATGAACTTACATTGTAAATTGAACCCCCTCTAAAGATCCAATGAGGCGGGGAGTTCCACGAACAACAACGAAAGTTTTCTCTACGCATAAAGGTGTAAATATTTAAAATTTCAGTCTTCTATCTCCACTGGTACGGCCAATATGCTCCACATGTACATACATGGCCAGCCAGACTGACAGAACAGCTTAAACACTGAAGAGACCTATGTTGACACTTTTGATGACAGATTAGGTTTACGGTTTCTAATAACAAACTTGTCATAAAATGCAACAACACTAACTCTTCGATTAACGTCACATCGTTCAATGTTTGGGGGAAAGATATAAATATACAACAAGACAAAATATTGTGGATGGAATTATGAATTAAGTGATTTTTCCGGCTCGACCGCTAGGGGGTGGGGCATTTACCTCCGCTGGATCAGGCCTTCTCACTGAGTGCGAGTGGTTGGAACTTAAAATTCAATAAACGATAAAGGATAATTGTGCAGTACAATTGTTTTATGTAACCCTAACTTAATGTTACCATAAAAAAAAGGCTGTATTACTAATTGCTGGAGCTCACGCCATCGTGTCACCCCGGGGCTAGATTTTACATTTCTGTCAAATGCACCATCTGACATCTGGAAGAAACAGGAGTCCGAGACATGATAGAATCCATTAAAAAATTCAAATTACTACTACTACTACTACTACTACTACAACAACAACGACGACGACGACGACGACGATGATGATGATGATGATGATGATGCTGCTGCTGCTGCTGCTGCAAACGGCGGTTAAAAAGCCCATCGTGTAACGTGGTTACCACAAACCTATATTCGAATATATTCTTTTGCTTACCCTGGAAATATATGCTTTTGCCCCCCAGCAAAGTGGTCGGGGGCGCCCATGGACGACAGTTATTATTAAAATAAATTATACTCCGCAATAAATTAAACCCTATTTATATAATTGTGTCTCTGGTGAAATTGGTTTCATCTAACATTATTTCAGTTGGAGCAAGGTCCTAATGTTTTTGTTTTTTTTGTACCGGCCAGTTTAATATTTGGAATTCAGCTCCTCCAACTGATCACCCCTAACATAGATTTTATACAGACGTTGTAGAAATAGTGCAGAGACACACATTCACAAATGATCACCAAACACCTGACATATCAAGGAAGGCTAATAGAGTTTGTTTTGGAAACATTATCCTAAAGAAAGAATCCGTACTGATTTGCTAGAAATATTGCGTAACTCCATGTCTACATGCCATTGACCAAGATTGTAAGCACAGCATATGTTCAGATGAAAACTATGCTACAGCCATCCCTAAGCAGTACAAACAGACGACACAGCAATAAAACCAAATGAATATGAAATGAATGATATAAACTGAATTGAGACAAAACACAATTCATTAATTAATTTATCAGAACAGAAACCAGAAACCCTGATAGTACTCGAAGGGTTGACGTGAGTGAACGAATATGCTCCTGCTTAATATACACATTGCAATGCATATATTCTTGCTGATCGTTCGATGGTTGGGCGAGTTTAATCACGACCCGAACATAGGTGATTAGGAAACTAGAGGTCACTTCTAAGAATCTGATACTTTCAAATTCGTTTCTAAAAGTATTTTTCTAACTAATTCAATATCAATATCCATGGAAACTAATTTGTTTTTATTTCATATTCATTTTATTTCCCCCGTGGTCAGGGAATACTGGGTTAAAGTCGTAGCTTTCAGGAACCAAACCACATCATTCATGGGGGGAGTTAGTATAGTCACGTTGAACATAGGATCGTCAAGATCAGCACCTTCATCACCTACAAATTTTGGCCCTGTGCCACATGTTTCAAGTATTCATTCTAAGATCATGAAAATAGATAATGTATTTTTAGTGAACCTTCGTCCAGTATTTGAAAAATATCGATAGATAATTTTTTAAAATTTGGTGGAGACAGACGAAATCAGTATTTTAGCTGTCGATGTGATAAAGTGATAGCTGTTAGCTTTCTTCTCGTATTTGATTTTAGACTCGGCAAAGGATTTATTATGCCGGATGTTAATTGCGAAGATCAAAAGTCAGCCACGCCACACCTTGATATTCTATCATCTCTCTCAGCTTCGAAGAACGGGGAGACCTCACTTGAAAATGATCGTACCTTACCAGGCCAGCAAACCGTCAACACGAGAACGGAAGCTAACATATCGATACCATCTCAAAGGCCTGAATCACAGATCTCCCCAAAGAATCTTACCGGCCAGTCATCAGCATCCAGAAACCCGCCCACCGTAGACTCGAACAAAGGATATTATTATCTAGATGACGAATCTGATTTTATTGATTTTAATTACCCGTACCCTTTTCAACCCCATCCCGAGTGTCTTTTGATGGAAGCGGGAGCTACTTTTTCAGAGCAAGGACTTTCAGATATCGACCATCTTAGCCCGGAAGATTCACGATCTGACCTATCAATGAGTTGTGAAGAAATTTCAGCTAGCTCGCTTTCCAGTTTTGGTTCTTCTGCTGAATTTGAATATTTGCAGGTGTCATCGACATGCGAAGACCCTGCAAGTTTCTCTCCCTCCCGTTCGGTGGCCCTGCAGCTCGACCTTACTGGCACTTCTTTGCCCTTCTCTAGACCAGCGAGCCCCAGCAATCAAGAGGAAGTAGCGGCACACATCGCAGAACTTCCTGCAGCCGGACGAACTGAACTGGCAGAAACGATCAACTTCGAATCTAGCGACTCTGTATTAGTTCAAACCCAGAATGAGATGAAAATCGCAATGGAGATACTGGGTACCTCTTCCCAATACTCCAACCCTTCTCTGCCAGAAATTGTCCTCACAGAAGCCCAGACAGCTCATCTGGAGATGATCCTGAAGAGACTTGAATCTATTCACTTAGTCCAGGCACCAGATCGCCAACCACGTATTGACTGGAATAATCCTGTTTGGTACACCCCTGTCGCTTGTGCTCCAAGACTTCTTATGATTCCCGTTGAGGAAGAAGCTGAAAATGATTCATTCAATATTTCGCTCCCATTTTTTCCCCCGGAAGCCAAGCTAGAATCTAACGAAGATTCAAATGAATCGATTGAAAGTTGTGGATCCGGGGGCGTGTCTACCGAAAATAATGCTTAGGGCAAGCACTGAAATCGCACTCTGTCCAAACATCTAGCAGCGATACCATCCGTCTTTTTGATAACGCTACCATATTTTCAACAAATATAAGTCAAGCTTTTTATTCTTTTAATGAACTAATGACGGAACAACATTTAAATTACAGGTACATCTTCCTTGCTTTCACTGATGCAAATTGGTCTAGATATAAGTCAGCCCTTTTGATTTCTTTCTACGTCAAATGGAGCAACAAAAGTCTTCCTTGATCCATGGAGGTTCTCAAATATAACAGAAATAGTTTTAACTTGCTGAATGATATCTCGTTTCTTTCTTCGTGGAGAAACTGTTCATGTCTCTAGTCACAATGCTCTGAATTAAGGAAATGACGCTTTTAATAAGAACAATGCATTTGGGGTTTTTTGGGGTGTTTTTTGTTGTTGTTTTGCACAAGATTCTAGACTACCACTCTATTTTGCAAAGGAGAATGGTCTTACTTCCAGTTGGCACTGAGAAGTGGTTCTGTGAGGTATGTGATAATGGTGCTCCCCAGCACTGTATTTCTACCTAATAATTTATGTGGTTCAACAATCTAGCCATCCTAGCGATTCTCCTTCATAATAATCAAAGACATCTGAAGAAAATTCTTCTTTTTTTTTTTTTTTTTTTTTTTCCTATCCAAGGATGGTTTATCTAAGTTTAATGGCAACTGTTCAGCAGTGCCCAGGGCATGTGACATACCTTTTTGATACACCTTTTGTGTGGACTGGCTAAACTGATCCGTTTATTTTGTCACGTCAAACGAGTTTTTTTTTTGGGGGGGGGGCCATTCTGAAATGAAAAATGAACTAGAATAAGATGATTGTTCCATGTGTATCTCTGAACGTAAAGCTCGTTTGTGAAATAGTTTAAACTTAGCGTATTTACTTATAGTACAATACGAGCCCCGCTGTTGCTAAAGACCAGATTCATTTTTTTTCCATACACTAGTATTATGCTAAACCGTAAAAACTTTTTTTTATTTTAACCTTATACTCTTAGTGCCCACTCTTACAGGCACTGATCGAATGATGAAGGAAATGAATGTTTTTATTTTACAAAGAAACATCGCTGAATCATACTGTTTCCTTGCGGCACATGATTTGCGGCCCAGAACCGGTGCACGACCTAGTGGTTGAGGAACACAGGCATGAATCCTAGTCTATACAGGAAAATACAAGAATATACCAGGGTTCATATTTTAAACGGGATATAAATCATAAAGTCCTCACCCCCAGCTACGCCTCTGACCGTACGTGTTTTTTGTCTCACCGCCTTGTAAATGCCTCTTCTGTTAAGTAGCAAAATCTTTCTCCGTTGCTTACCTGTTTTAACCCTTTATGTTCCAATTCTTTTTAAAATTTTAAAATCTTTGTAATTATGTTTTTTTAAATTTTTTATTTGAAAGCCATGGCTCTATTGTAATGGTCCAAGAGGGAGAAATGCTTTGTTTTACTGACAGTTAAAGAGGATAACGTTCGTTCTAATGAGCACGTTAATGCCTGACTGCATTACCGTCTTTTTATATTTCCAAGCATACCCGTCAGGACTTTTTTTACACATCAGATCCAATTCGACGTTTCCTCATTCTTGTCATGAGAGCCTTCGAGGGGAATCTTGAAGTGGGGCAAAGCTGTTTTTGTCCAACCCCCTTCGTCTTTTCATCAATCCTATTATCGTCTGCTTTAACCCTTTCAGCATGTTATACAATATCCACCGATAGGGGATACTTAACCTATATAATGGACATATCGTATCGATTTAGATGTTTCGATATACAGCTCAACTAAAACTCGTCGGCCCCTTTCCATGGCTCTCCGGAGTGATGGAACGGTTGAAACCCCTCTCAAAGGCCCTGCACTTGGCTTTAAGTTTGAAAGGCAGTCTGTTTTGTTGTAAACGGTGAATAACCGGAAACCTGTCCTCCACAAACGGAGTAAGAATGGCGGTTTGGAACGTGCTGTCAGCTATTGGTCCACCACCCAAAATCAGTCTGAAGATGTTCAAGTGGCCCATTTTCTTTGTTTAGAAGGCAGATGTCTTTGATACATTTTGATCCTCTTGAAAGAATTTTTAAATTTTTTGTATTTCCTCGGCTCTAAACATAAACATTTAACTTTTTAATTCTCTTCAGTTTGCACTAAGTCCTGATTTTTAAAATTGATATTTTTTTAAATCATATTTATTTGAATGCCATTATAAAGACAAATAACATTGAATGATAAAGAAACATTTAGATTAACTAACTTTTATTGAAAAATGAAATTTGGGCTTACAAGTTCCGTCAGGACACGCAGGTCTCGTGTCAATCTAAAATGAAAATTGGGCGTAGAAAGCACCGTTTATACATGAAGGGTTAGATAATAGTTCAGACCTTCCATCCTGCCCCAGATTTCTTTACTCAACGAACTACTGATACTAACTAGTAAGTGTCTTAAGAATGTTTATATGTAAGTAGTTTATATTTGTTGCCCATTTCAATAGTTGAAAAATTTCAATGTCCCGTTACTATCTAATAGTAATAAAATGAAAAGAAAAATAATTATGCAAAACGGCATATTTTTTGAAAAAATCCTAATATACAAATTTTAGGCGAACTTATTTTGTGATCTATGGTAAAATTTAGTAGCAATTACGTCAACGTTTTTAAACGTCAAATCTTACGGGTTAAGCGTCAGTTACTATGGAATCTATAGTAAAATTAGTAATTAATAGTATTGTGTAATTAGTCATTGATAGTATTGTGTAATTTGTCATTGACAGTATTGTGCAATTAGGAATTAATAGTGGGATATAATTAACCAGTCGGGCCATGATGTGACGGTTTTGAGCCACGGAACGCTTTTCACTCATCACGCTCAAATTCTGGATTGCCCCCATCTAATATATACATTCAAATTGCCCCCCCAGCCCTCAATATATACATTCAAATCGTCCCAATGATCAAAATCACAGTAACTTCCCAATTCCTGCTCATTCCTCAGAATACTGATATAATTTTTGTATGCAATTTCTGTAAAGGTCGAAAAACATCTCGCGAGATATTTGTAAATCTTTTAATAAAAATATTCTTTCAGTCACAAATAACATTGTACGTTAGTCTTTTCTCTTCAGACAATTGGTAGTGCTCGTCTCTGGTTCAGTGGTCCGAGTTTCGATCCATTCCCGAGTCATACCAGAGACTTTAAAAGATGGTACTCAAGGTCTTCCCCTACTCGGCACAAGGACTAGGATTGAGAAACCTATCGCTGGGAGTTACAACCAAATCACGTTAAATAAACCGGTTCTCGTAAGATTCACCAAAGTTAAGCAACGTCGAGTCTAGTAATTACCTTGATAGGTGAGTGATCAATGGGGAATACGGGGCGCCATAAACAGAACGGAGCTTCAACAAGCCTTACTGATAATTCCCCGTGTGTGCGCCACACCCACCACGTGGATATAAGCAGGTAACAATGATACATACAATTCTTTCTGCGATAAAGACTTTATATACTTGTCAATTTTCCTTTGACAAATGAAGCCTAGTAACCTGGAAGTCGGTAATATATACAAGTTAGTTAAGCTTAAGTATAAATATCGTTTTGTTCCATAGGTTGTTACAGAGCGACGACCTGCAAGCTAGTCTCACTAGATAAGGTTTTCTCAAATGTTTCCTTTCATACCTGTTCGTCTTTTCCGGCAGAGTTGGCGTAGCCCCCGGAAAAAGAATAAAGCGTAAAATGTATGGATACCATAGATCAGACAATAGACCTTTATCCTTCGTTAGTAATTTAATTTCATTTAGTTTTTCTTTGAATTCTTTTCACGAGATAGATGGACTTAGCTCTTTCCAATAACTAAATCAATTCTAGGTAACAGCAGTGTTAGATGGAAGCAACTGGAGGCCTTGGGCTATGACAAGGATTCTCAAAGTAAGGATCGTGACCTCTCTAGGAGTCGCATAAAGATTGAGGTTCGGAGAAATATTTTTAAATCTTTTAAAAGAATAATTATGCAACTAGTTTTTTTTTCTTTCATCTCTGTACTAAAATGTACTCCTGGTGTTTCTTGTAAAAATAGGTAAATGCTAATCACTCTTTTTTTTCAAGTTCCGTCTTTGTAACGTTTTAGTGAAAAGAAAATTAATAATTTTTTTTTCTCGTAATAAACATTGTAAAACTTGATACACGCACTCGATTTTTATCGATACGCATGAAAGAAAATTAATAGTAAATCTTTTTTTTTTTTTTTTAATTGTATTAGGGCCCCGGGGGTAGCTCGCTACTCCCATTTGTAAATCCGGTACCGAGGCTCAGTTATATATATTCGCATATCCTAAGGTGACAATTTTGCACAGAATTTATTTATACTATGATAAACAGAGACACGTCAAAAGCATAGAACCAAGTCGAATGAGCGCAGATATTCGTGCGAACAAGATATGCTTGAATTTGATGACCGATCCTTCTAAATAACAATGTGGCCAATTTAATGTCAAGTTCACAAGACATACTTGTTTCGTTTTATTCGGTTTTGATTACTTCGGAATTCCAGTTTTTTTATAAACCTCACGTATCCCTCCCTATGATTTCTCTTGAGTTTTATGCTATAATCTTTCACGAGGGGTACGTCAATACCACTGGACCGGCCGATCAGGTACTATGGAAGGATAAAAATGTTAGACAACTGATGCTCTTCAAATTTCTTGACGAAGCATTGACATTAAGTTTCAAGACTTTCTTTTATCTTTAATTTTTTTAAAATCGCAACTCCAAGACTCAACAAAAGACGTTAACTTCACCCTTGGGTACCGGTAACGGCAACCAGGGTGCCAAGTGCTCAAGGGCACCTGTCACAGGTTTGAGAAAGGAGGAATTTCCAATTTCCAATCGAGGATTTAATAATTTGAACAGATTGAAAACAGTCAAAGTAACAAGATTTCCTGATGTGAAGTCAGATTCTTCAGGAATATCTGACAGATAATTTGTTGCGGTGAGACAAATAGAAACAATTGGTAAATGAAATTCCAAAAACCCTTTATTCCTAACCATTTCTCTCGCTGTAGAACATGATTAAATATACTTTAAAGGATACCAAAGTTCAGCTCGCCCGGGGCGCCAGGAAACCCAAGGACGATCCTGATTTTACCTATTTTGCGCAAAAAACAAAATGTTAGCACCGAAGGTATTAAGTAACCAGCATGGGTAAGAAATAAGAACTAAAGCCTCGGACAAGATTCGAACCCTCTTCCCTTACCTTTAAGAGCATGTCTTTTTATGACACTGCCATTATCGATTTGGCCTCTGACGAAATTCCGTTTTTTTTTTTTCTGATCCACGCTGCTTGCTCAACGGTTGTAGAATTACGATCTGAGAGTTTTGATAACAGAAGAGAGAAAGACAAGTCGAAAATGATTGATACAAGAATCTGTTATTGTAATCAAAGCTTTGAGTTCAATTGTACTCTAGAATGATAAAATGACGTTTGGAAATTTTTTGGATGAAGTAAAGATGAGTACCTCTCGATGTAACCAAGTAAACATGATTAGCACTCAATGAGACCAAGCCAAAATTGGCACCACCAGGGTAAGAATTGAAGGTAAGGTTGAGCATCCAAAAAAGGGGGGTCGGTACAACACTTTATTAAATCCCATTTAGTTTTTGAACCTAAGACTTACGTCATTTAAACAGGGGAAAAAAAGAAAGCAAGTTGTTTTTCCACAATTCGGGAGAGTTAATGCTCGTGTAGTACTTTGATATAGGAGCATTATCTTTAGGTATCTACGGAGAGGATACCTCCATTCTAATCACACAGTTTAGTGCATAGAGGCCTTTCACGGGTCTGCTCAGGAGTGTTCTCAAGATCTCTCTGAATGTTATAATAGCCTAACCTAATCAAGAGGAAAAGTCGATGTTGATCTTTACTAGACCGACATCTTCTTTAAGAGTTACATCGAGGGATTGAGTGGTGTGGTGAATGCGAGGGAAAAATCCAAGTTTTTTTAATGATATTTTAGACAGGGGCAGATTAAGGAATAGCGAAGCCCGTAGCGTATGTTATAGAAGGACCCTAATACACGTAGATATCAAAATAATTGTTCTATTTTCATTATGAATTATTTTTCCCCCATTTGCTAAACAACCAGACAATGCATTTCAGTAATAACGTGAAGTTATCAGCTTCTTGAGCAACATTGTCCTGATTAGAATTCGTACTTCAAAATTGGCCCAACTTCTTGGGGAGACAACATTGCTGTTAATGTCCCAAAGACCGGCAATAATTGTGAATCGCTTGGCGGTTCACTGTTTACCAGAAAATCTTTTTTCCTAGGAATTTACGTAATTTCCTCCTCAGACTTGGCTTTCATTACCTAAATCCTGTCTTTATGTTTTCATGCCGGTTTGATTTTCGCCGACTGACCTTGTGGTCTTGTAGGCATTAATCTAGTTAGTCCAGCAAACCCCTTTAAAAGGGGGAAAAAATGATTTTTAGGGTTATGAACCGCTATCACAATTCATTATTTTAGCGACAACCACTGGTTATATATATCTAACACTTAATATAGAAAAACACTGCGATTTGATCACTAATTTCACTTTTAGCATTATTCTCTACGACGAAAAAAAAACACGACATTTCACTGGTAACAATGGAGCAATCACAAAATTAGGGTTGATAGCTATAAACGTTTAGCGCGGGATCCTCGAAAATGCAGGGTTCATAGCATATGCTACCTTCGTTACAGTTAATCAGGCACAGTTATTAGCCAAAGCATGGTCATTTTCCGTCAAGAAAAGTGTTGGGACAGCGTCTCATTTATTGAACAAAAATGACATCAGAATTTAATTTATAAAAACAAAAACAAGATTAAATCGAATGAGAACTTTCTCCTTTATAAAGAAAAAAAAGGCAGTGAATTTTAAAGATTTTCTAGGACTCAAGGGTTAGGAAAAACGAGCAAAATGTTTATGAATTAGTAGCGAGGTTCAAGCATAGGATACAGTTCTTTTTCTAATATACGGTACGAACGGGAATGGTCTTATCACATCAAAGCCCTCGATTTTCGAATACAGGCGTCGTCACGATATTATACGGTTGGCAATATAAGGCGGTTGATTGGCAGACCATCATAGTTACCTATATCCATTATCGCCTGCTTATTCTGAATACCTTGAATAAAAACAGAATTTCGTCAAAAGACTTGAATTTCAATCTATTACAGTGTTTTACAATTTTGTGAAGAAAACAACTTCAATCGCCGGTGAACTTGTAATTAGCTTTCCATGGTTCCATTCTAACGTAGTCATCTTTCTCGGACCCGATTATTCGCGTTGTACAAGGACCTCATCACGTGGTTTCTCTGTTCTGGATGAATAGAGGCCAACGGCGTTCTAGCACTTCCAAGTTCGTTCTATCGGCGTCAGAGGAATCTTTGGTATCAAGCACAGTCTTCATGTTGCCTACTTTCAGGTTTTCTACAGAGTCTTTTATCACGAGAGAAAACTCTTTGATGGCCTTTGGTTTTTTCGGTGGCATGTTAAGACTAAAGTCTATATTTTCGAATTCCTGTATCAAGGAATCGAAAATGTCGTCTTCTGCTGAGGAAATCTCAGAGATAAAGCTCTGATTATCTTCACTTCTGGCTAAATCTGATAACCCAGAGAGCCAGCTCTCTGCATCTGGTGTTTTGAGATCTTGAGGTGGACACGCAAAAGACGTCAACTTATCTAACAGTTCATCGCCGAGATCTATCGTTTTGGGGCTTTCTGTTAGTACTAAACGAGTAATACAATCGACAAGGTCGCAAAATACACATGGCTCAGATGATCCCGAATGTGAATCCTCAAAATACATGGCCAAGTCGTTCGAGAACAAGTAGCCTCTAACCGGTTGAACAAAAGTATTGGCCTCGCAAACACTGAATCTTTTTATTTCCCATTAGAATGTGTCATTTTTCAGTAAGGGAGGTCAAGTTAGGAACAGTACTACTTTTCCTCGTGGTGGTACTAATTTTTACTATGTCCGATTGGGTGATACTAATCTTTACTTAGTTACTTGGTTGGTATTAGGCTATTTCATTATTCAAAGAGGTCTTGGGCGAACTCCTGCGCTGGTCACTTATTTGAAATGGTGCCGGCCCCAATAATGTCTTTAAATAGAGTTTAATGAATTGTTGTAAAAACTTCTTTTGCTCCTCCTTACCTGGAATTCTTGTCCTGTTGGGGTTAATTTTGACTTGGTCCCACGGTGGGGTTTGGGGTAATAATCTTTACTTAGTTATATTAAATGGTACTGATCTTTACTAGAACTTAGTGGTACTGATCTTTACTTTACGGGCAAGGTTCAACCGACGTGAAAAGTTTTTATGATGACAATGATAAGAGTTTTATATAATAGACCGAATTTAAAGTTACTTCTCAATGTAATTGTAAGGCTACAATAGATAAAAAGAATGAGAGATAAATGTCCCCATTAATACACAGCTAACATAAAAAATAATGACCTCAGCGAAAATAAAATCACAAACAAGGGTCTGTATGAGGTGTGACTGTTCAAATGCAGCCGACACTAGAATAAAACTGTGATTATTGTTCCATTAGTTTATCCCATGGAAAAAAATCACGGGTGTATAGGTTTCCCCGCTATCCGAAAGTAGATCGTTCTAATGAAACATTTCGTAAGCCGACATGGTGTAAAGCGAAGAGGCAATTACTATTAATTTATATGGGAATTATTTTGAGCGTCCCCGTATGTCTGGCTGATCGTGGTGTTGAGAGGTACAAGAGACTGGGTTGTTGATGAGAGGGGAAGAGAATGTGCGCTGCCTCTTTAATGATAATCGCTGCCAAACAAACAAAAAACTGTTTTCGCTTTTCGCCTTTTCCCGAAAAAGCGAAACAATGGCGTAAAGCGAGAACTATCTGTATTTGAATTCTATTACATGATCTTGTTTCTGAAAAGAAACTGGAAAACTCGTTTCAGTGGAAGAATCTGTGGTTACGGACAGGAAACAGAGAAAATAATACTATCAGAGTAGATTTTAACCAGAATTTGATGTGTCCCGATATCTGTAATCATTAGAGTGAATAAGAGGCTGGGGCATTTTTCATTTTTAAGTTTCATATCAATCTAACATGATACGGCGGGGAAAATTGATATCGAACATATTAGAGACTAACCGACCGAAAAGTGTGTTATAGAGATGCGTGAATGCATCTAAGAAGTAGGATCAAAACGGGATCTGGTCGTTAACAGAAAGTGCAGTGTGGTGTAACGATTATCGTCACGGAAAATAGAATCAGCGAAGTGAATTCGGATTTCGGTCAAGGCTGTTTACATTTAATTTGCTCTGATTAGATCCACTTCTCCTCCCCTCACCTATAGTTGAATAGCAGGGCCGTAGGAACCCTTCAGCCTTGTAAAGCATTCTGTCTAAGAGAAGATTACTCTGACAGTACAAAAATACCTACAGCTTTGCAGTCACTATAGCTGGTCTTAAGCCCGGGTAAAGAAGGACGGTTGGGTGCAGAGCTAGCAACTTCAACCAGAAGTCAACTAGCTACTGTGGCTGAGTGGTTGAGGCCTTACGCACTTCGAGGAGTCTACTGAAATAGAGAAGAAAAAGCTTAAATATGAAATCTGACCAATCAGCACAAACCAAGCAATATTTTCAAACCATTTGAAAAGGAAACCAGACTCCAAAAATAATCGTTTTTGGAGCTTCTAACAAGCTATAAAAATGGGATTCTGAACCTTGTTAGTAAGTGAGTATTTAGATATCAACATGACTCTACGCTACACACAACAACACGTTATTTGTCATCTCACACACACACACATACACACAAGGGAACACTTCATGCTTGAACATTTTGCTCCTTGATTAACTTTAAAAGATGCTTCTATAATGTTTATCAACAACACCTTTTTCTTTTAAGTGTGTGCAAAAGTTGTTAAGGACTAATGACTGTATATGAAGTTGAAAACCGGTTTTTCGTTTGAAACTTTTGCATACATCGAATGTCTCACATGTCAAACAAGCATCTCCTAAACAAGCACGACCACAAACCTCGATGCTTTTTTGTGGTACAAACTTTAACAGAAAAAGACTTCACAGATACTCTCTTTTTTTCACAGATATATCAATTCGTGTATATGTATATGAACTTGATTTTTCTCCTGCTGATAACAATCTCATCTCGTTTTTTGCATTCCCTTTTGAAGTTGCTTACTCAATAGGCAGTCGCTTATAATTTGTCGCTTACAGCTATTTTTGCTCCCTGCTACTATGAGAAGAGGAAAGCTAAAAGAAACAACGCCAAAAGCTTTTTCTGCACTTTCACCCAATTACGGTATCAGAGCCAATAAGTGCTGATTGAACCAAATTTTGCTCTATACTTTTTCCATGCTCACAAATAGTGAATTCTAGAATATCAAGTTGTTGATTCTACTTTTCAAGTTCTTATAGACAGATGTTTTGTTGATCAGAACCAAGGTAGAATCCACTACACGTAATTTCGTTTACCACAATGGAGCATTTCGACCGAATACCACTCTCACACAATTATCAGTGTATTATAGTTTCTCACTGAAAGAACAATCATAAAATGTCCGTCCCTGTATACGAACGGAGATGCAATCCTTTCTAACAACTCACATTCAAACTATTTCAAATTTTGGAATATTTTTAAGGACACAAATTACACAAAGAATACAAAAAGATGCTAATTTTGCATACGTTTTTTTGATTTACAATATATGTTAAAAGTGATTTCCTTTAACCTGGATGAAAGTTTGTAGCCGTTTCATTGCCTAAACATTTTATTACGTTGGAAAACGATATAGCTGACACGACACGAAGGTAAGGATGGTTGAATGACGCTAGCTCAAGGTGCAATCATTTCAACTGATGAAAGCTCCTGGGTTACCCCGTGACTAATATCGTAGCAAAATATTAACATGCAGGTTAATTATATCCTCTTATCCCTAGGGTTGCGTCCTTTATGGAAACACTCTCTTTGTGTGTTGAGGTTGCTGAAATTAAATAAAACCCATCAGATAAAATTAACAGTTTAGAAATAGTTACCCTTCCATTCCGACTTTTGGGTGAAGGCCTATGCATTCTCAGCACGAATGCACACGTGAGCTATTACGAATATCCATTCACACTTTATTTATTTCGGAATGTGGCACTGTGGCCCGTATGAGGATGGAACTGTCTAATACGGTGGTTCTCAAACTGTGTGCCGCAAATATTTTCCAAGTGTGCACCGTAAATTTTTCCAAATACGCAAACCTGTATTTTGAGCGTTGGACGTATCCAGTATAGATATTATGTCTGTCCCGCTTCTGTCATAGAGTTGCCACTCTGGTTGTTTTATTGCTTGATTTTGTGAGATCTCAACCTTTTCGACAACGGATGAAAGGGGAAAAGAAGTGATGAGTAAGTATATAGATGCTGATATAAAAGTTTCGTTCATTGACTGATTAAATTATTTCTGCCTAATTCATTTCATTTTTACTTTTGCTGCGCCGCATGTCAAATATATTTCTAAGTGTGTCGTCATATAATAAAGGTTGAGAACCACTGATGTATCTGCTAGTGTTCCTTGAGATCAACACACACAGCATTTTTTTTATTTTTTATTTCTCAAGAATCACGAAGGTAATGAGGCGACACCGGGGTGATCTCTCCAGGGGTGTAAGCCTGGGCGAAACGTATGGAGATCCTGTGACGCCCAGTCGACAGAATCCCCTTCTTGGCCTCGCTGATGTTGTCTAAAGGAAAGCAGGGAGTGATACATTTAGCATCGGCTTGGCTGCAGGAGCTGCCCGAGGGACGTCGAAGATGGCATCCGACTACCTTGAAGGCTCTTTACTCCCTGGTTTTGAAATCAGAGTTGTCCTTCTTCTGAGCTGGATAACAAGTATAACCATGCTTACTTCCCTTACATCTTGAGAAATAGTAAGAGTTCACTCCCCTGGATATTTTATCCTAATGAAAATTCTTCACTTCTGCTTAGTATAGTATTATGAAGAACTGTCGAAACAACGTAGGTCTACAAATGGCCAGCCCGACCAAGCAGCCAAGGGGGCTACAGATTCTTCTCTCATTGTCCGTCTGTATGTGTATATGCATGTGTGTGTGTGTGTGTGTGTGTGTGTGTGTGTGTGTATGGCCATTCCTGGTCACATTTTTAGGGCTACATACCACTAGACACCACCTAAAAATGATTATTTGGTTCGCTTATTTTTTCAAAGTAGGTCTCTGATAACTTAGGACCAATAATGCCTAAATCTTGTGCTTTTTCTAAGATGTCAGATAAAAGATATATTTTTTAGATATTTTTTTAAAGGTAATTTTAGATATTTCTTTTTAGATAATTACTTGTGGTACACAAGCGGGCTACACTGATTTATTTAAGCAAGATAGAGGTGTAATAACAACAACCAGAATAAATCAGTTGGTTGTTATGAGAAGATTTTTCTGACATTTCTGATGGAACATGATTATATATAAGTGAGAACTCTCTGGTTGTCTACCACACAACTGAAACCAAAACAAAGTTTGGCATGTATACTCAGTGGACCTAGGGGAAGGATTTTAAATCAAAAGTTTCCAGAAAAGAATGTTTAAAAGGTTTTAGAGTGGGATCCTATTTGCAATGCAAATATAATACTAAACTTGACCCTTACTTTCTATTTGAAATACATGTGTACATATATGTGTGAATATATATATATATATATATATATATATAATTGATGATTGAGTCATCCACAGATAACTGTTTCGTTGTATTACAACTCTTCAGTGTAGCTATAGACTATCCAATATCCCATCCAATACCATGAGGTAGGATCAAAACCTTCGCTTCAGACCCATAGGCTGGCATTTTACCCCTGACCTACGCAGAACTGGATGGTCAATAGGACTGAATTTAAGCAAAATATTTACTTAAGCACAATTCCCCATCCACCAGAGTGCTCCATTCCAGAGTTGGGAGAGCATTGCTATGTAGCTGATAATGAACGAGTTGCCCTACTTGAAGAGTGCTCAAACTTAAAGAAGGGAGCGTTAATTATAATAATAATCAATATATATATATATATGTGTGTGCGTATATATATATATATATATATATATATGTGCGTATATATATATATATATATATATATATACTAGCCCACGCCATGTTGAATACTAAAAGAGTAAAAAAAAGGGCTAAAGGTCAAAGAGTATGATTTGTTTTATAGAGTTGCTCAATTTAGTATGCATACTAATTTTTTTCCACCAAATCCAAAAATGTTTTACTTTAAAACCTTCCCTTAGGTCCGTTGAGTATGCCTGCAAAATTTGGTTGGACTGTGCCCATGTTTAGGTGGTTGGGTGTTTTTGCAAATCTAAAAATTGTTCAAAGAGTTTTTTGTATGATTGAACTCGTTCTTGCCGTTTTCGCCTTTAACACAACATTTTTAGGCGTAATACCTGAATGTGATGGTCGTAAATAGAATTTTCCAATGGTAGCTATGCTACAATGAAGGATTCGTTGAATGTTAATGACTTTCCTTGAAACTATAAACAGTATTTAAAAATTGTTGTCTGCTCACAAAATGACATTGGGCTTTGAGCAGAAGCATGAAACATTTTGACTTGAAGAATAGTTTCAAACATTTTTATAACCATCTCATTTGAAGAATAAAGAAACATATTAATACAAATTTGAACCTTTTAAAACTTTGATTGAGTGTTGAAGTGTAAAATGTAATATGTGTTTGAAATGTACCATGGAAAAATACAAAAGTATTCAATTCAATACAAGAAGAACAAATACCCATTTTAATGTTGAAATTATGTATTTATTCACATTCTACATATTATAGCCCTATTCTATCAGTAACATATGCTTTAGTTCTGGGCCATTGACAATCCATTCCTTCTTAGTTTTCAATACACTTCTGAAGTGAGATGATTTCAATGCATTTTTATTGTAAAATAATTAGCAATGCATTTACATTACACCTATAATAGCCCTATTTTGTCTGTTTTGCTTCCTGACCACTGACAATCCCTTCCTTCCTTATCTTCAATTTGTTTCTATCATTAGCAAAAGAATTATGAATATTGTATATGAAATCCTTACTCTATCAGTAATGTTGATCTTGATTTCTGAACACTTACAAATCCTTTCTTTTTCCTAATTTTTTCAGCATAATATGGTATATATATATATATATATATATATATATATATATATAAATAAATCAAAACTCTCTCCCCTAATGGACTTAACAATTCTAATAACACAGAGCTCTAAATCATAATCCTCCCACTAATGATAACCTCACATCCACAATCTAATCTCTCTCTAATCTAATATTGGGAACTTCACAGTCACTCAGACCCATAACAACTGAAACTTTTCCCACTTGTACAAATCAGATCCAGTATACTTTCAATGACCCGTAAGATGAATACATATGAAGTTCCTTAACCTCATCACCCCTCCATCTATACTATCCCTAAGCTACCCACATAATCTAACACTAAACCACTTCCCTTCTACCCTGGCACCCTACGTCATCTCAAAGACCTACTACTGCTGCTAATACCACAGACTTCATCACAGACTGAACTAAGTCCCACACAACAGGGTGACCCTAGCAGATGGGATCCCATTTTTTGCTCATAAAGCAAAACTCCTGATGGTGGACTTATGTTCCACAGGAAACTTATTACCATTAAATGGTACACATACACATACAGGACACACTACTGAAGATGGGAATACTTCCCGAAACATGTCTAGACCATCAATGAAAAAATTCATTGATTAATATATATATATATATATATATATATAGATAGATAGATATATAGATAGATATGTATGTATGTATATATATATATGTATGTATGCTAGGAAGCTTTACAGCTTTGAAAACTGAACATCAAAAACTCCTTTAATTTTTTCGTGTCACTTCAGTCACTTATTTCCAAATATCAGTCAATGCAATTTATGTAATTCTCTTCTGTGTTTTTCCCATTTACCCCCCCCATATACATATATATATATATATATATATATATATATATATATATATATATACATATATATATATGTGTGTGTGTGTGTGTGTGTGTGTGTGTGTGTGTGTGTGTGTGTTCTAGCTTAATTTCCATCCAATAGATCTATCATTAGAATAGTATATGTATGAATATCTACATCTTAATTGGAAAGTAAAGATCCAGTTTTGTATTGTAGTTACCCTATGAATAAAACTTTTAAAAATTCCTTTTTCTCAAAGCTTTTTAATCTAGGAAAAAGTTTCTTTTGACCCCTTCATAAGGTGGGTTTACTATCACTTTACACCTCTTAAGAAGTTATATGTAAACATATAAGATAGGGAGATATGTATAAGGATTGAAAGTAGATCCCACTTTGACATTATGGTTACATTGAAAATGGAACACCCCTTTAAAACCTTTGAAAATATTTTTCTCAAATCTTTCTGTTTTAAAGCCTTCCCCCTGGTCCATTGAATAGACATACTAAATTTGGTTGGGCTGCACCCATATTCAGGTACTTTTTATGGCATGACAGACAAACATGCAGACACTTTTCACTTATATATTCAAGATATCATGGTATATATACTATATGTATATGAAATGAAAAGTATGTATAGATATGTATAAAGAGATGTATGTATACATATATATATAATATTGTTGTGTCATCCACAGTCAGCTGTTTTGTTGTATTACAACTCTTCAGTGTGGCTATAGACTATCCATTATCTCATCTAGTACCATGAGGTAGGATAGAAACCTTCGCTTCAGACCTAGAGACTGGTATCTTACCTCTGCCCCACGTCAGTAAGGTTGAATTTAAGTGATATATTTACTCACACATATATTCCCCATCCACCAGAGTGCTCTATTCCTATGTTGGAAGAGCATTATATGAGCTTATAATAAATGAGTTACCTCACTTAAAGAATGCTCAACCCTGAATAAGGGAGCGTTAATATATATACATACATATATATATATATATATATATATATATATATATATATTATGATATATATATATATATATATATATATATATATATATATATATATATTATGATATATATATATATATATATATAATGATATCTGCTGCATCCTGGACATATGTTGGCATGATAGAGTTACTAGTGCTGAGGTCCTGACTAGCACTGACCATCCCACCATGTTTACCCTGTCCAGCAACACAGTCTGCACTGGCTGGGTTGTGTCCAATGTAAAAAGGATGGTCACATCCTGACGGACATCTCAAATGGAGAGCTAGCATCTGGTAGGAGAACCAAAGGTTGTCCCCAACTGTGCTACAAGGATGTCTGCGGAAAGAAGAAGGAAGCAGTCAGCATTGACATGAGGTAGAGAAGTACTTTGACCCAACAGCTCAAGGCAGGGGAAGAGAGGCTGAATATACATAAATATAAGTGTATATATATATATATATATATATATATATATATATATATATATATATATATATATATATATATATATATATATATATACACATGAATAGATAAAACGGAGCAAAGACAGGAGTGTAACAACTCAAACAGAGCAAATATTATATGACCTCTGGAGCAGAACGCTCCTGCATAGATATTTTCAATCACAGAGGGCGCTGTTCCAACCGAGCAGGGAGACAGAGGGATTTGTCAGCCTTGGCCGAGAGGGACCCAAGAATATATTAATGAAAGCTGTCATACTGTTTGTCTGTCGAGCTATAGAACCCCCTTAAACTTTTTAGCATACATACTCAATGGATCTAGGGGAAGATTTTAAAGTAACAGAATTTGAGAGAAACTTTTTTTCATAAGGTTTTAGAAAGGGAGGTTCTTTTTGCAATGTAATTATGAAACTAAACTGAATCCTTGCTCTCCGTTCAATATACAAATACATATCTTCTTGTATATGTTGATAGATAATTCCTTAAGGGGTCAAAAATGAAAGGAAACCTTTTTCCTCCTCTTGGGGTTCAAAAGTGAAGGGGAAACTCTTATCCTGTTGAAGGGCCAAAAGTAAAGGAAAACCTTTTTCCTTTTCAAAGGGTCAAAAGTGAAAAGAAACTTTTTTCCTGTTTAAGAGTTCAAAAGTGAAGTAATACTTTTTTCCCTACTTCAACGGGTGAAAAGTTAATCAAAGTTTTTCCTCTTTTGAGAGGTCAAAAGTGAAAGAAGACTCCCCCCTCCCTTAAGGGGTCAAAAGTGAATGGAGACTTCCCCCCCACCCCTTGAAGGGTCAAAAGTGAAATGAAACTTTTTTTATGTCTGAAAGCTTTAGTCCTTTTTACTTAAATATTTTACCTGGCGTAGATGGGTTCTACGATTGGTGCATATATAAAGTGAAATAAAGATATATACAGTGAAATAGATGTATTATTCCATATATGGGCTGCTATAAAAAGCAACGGTTGTACCACCAATAAAACCTTCAGCAGAGAAAGATGTATACAGAGAAATCTGTATATATATATATATATATATATATACATGCTTCTCTGATATATATGTATATAAAAATAAGAATTACAAGGATACATACCTGGTGAATGTTAACATTTTGTGCCTAACGCACTCATCACACATTCACCAGGTATATAGCCTTGTAATTCTTATTTTTGTGTATTAATAGCTCTATTTTACTGAGTAGAATATTGAGGACTATGATTAAGTATCATCAACCATGGATAAAACTAGTT
The DNA here is from genome assembly GCA_963457665.1 of Thysanoteuthis rhombus. Classification (NCBI taxonomy): domain Eukaryota; kingdom Metazoa; phylum Mollusca; class Cephalopoda; order Oegopsida; family Thysanoteuthidae; genus Thysanoteuthis; species Thysanoteuthis major. The sequence continues at coordinate 43,326,058 of OY735235.1, read as the reverse complement.
TTCTATTTTTTTCTGTCTGTATTCTTACATATTGAAAATTCATTATGAAATGATATATATATATATATATATATATATATATATATAGTTTCTCTGCATAGATCTTTCTCTGCTGAAGTCTTTGAGTCGACCAGAATTTCTCTACCTGGGTGATATCACGCAAGTGGGCAGAAAATGGTAGGTGTTTTCCAACTCTAGAGAGTGGTATTTGATATTGAGTAATGAAGTCTGTAATTGACAATAAAAAACGAGTCAACATTTTCTATTATTAATTTACCAAGTAGCACTGTGACGGCACACATCATGTAAACCCGGTGTGTCAACACTGGCTGCGTTTAACCAGACAAAGTCATTGATAATTTTTTAAAATGGTTGCATGTGTGCTGAACATTTGATGTTACTATTTAACATTACATTCATTGCAGAAACTTCAAAAACTGTTCATTTTTATTGTATTTTAAGAGTTGAAAACTTTTTTATATCCTTTTGGATGTTTAATTGGGTGGTGGAACAAATTTATGAAAGTGGGCAGTGGCACTAGAAAGGTTGAGAACCTCTGTATAAGACGAAGCTTAACCCTAACCCTCAACCCTAACCCTTACCCCAAAGGACAGGGAAAATTGTAGCCGAGAAGAAGAATCGATAAAATAGATGGATGAAAATCTGATGCTTGATTTTTTCTGTTTTTAAAAGGTATGCTAAACAGAAAATAAACGAAGTCATTCTTCCTCTTACACAGCCTGATATTGAATGTTACCAAATTAGCCTTTCTTCTCCTCTCTATGAATGATATGAAGTCCCTGCACTTTTCAAGTGATTAATCAAATGTTTTCAGAGTTTATTTTTAGATAACGCACTTTTTTCTACATGGCTCAGTCATATGCAACTTTTTCGCTTCTTCCAAAGTCTTGTTCCATTTTAACTGACATTATACTGATTATCGCGCAGTACATTCTTTTTATTTCATAGATAAATCATCAATATATCCTCTTTTGTATTTGTTTTGGTTTTAATATGATGCTATCTGTCTTCATTTATTATTCATTTATAGTGTAAGATTATCTGTAATCTTATGTATGTAGTACATTATGAATATTCTTAGTCTTTGAATTTGCGGTCATTATTTGCATATTTTAATGTGTATTGATTTTGGCATTCGGAGATTATTTCACTTCTTTTATCTAAAAGTTTTTTTGGTTGTTTGTAGTAAATGATGTTTAATTTTTCTTTCAGGCAAAACATACATTCATTGATATTATTGTATGAGTAGGCTCTTATTATCTCTTCCCAGCTTATAATTGATATTTTGCCCTCCCCTTTTGATATCCATATGTGTTTAGATAGTATTTTTGATGGTTTATAATATTTTTTATGATTATCATATACCTAATTTTCCATGTACATGCATATATTGGTAGATAGTTATATACAGTGATAGATATTCAAATATATACAGAAATATTTCACAACTTTAAAAACTACATCATAGTGTGACGGTTAACAAGCTCATCTTGTGGACAAATTCAGTAGTATAGTTAGTTAGGTCCTAGGCCAGCATTAGGGTTCTTGACTTCCTGGGCAAAGCTGGATGTCAGCACCCTTCAAAGTACAGCGTGTGATTCATTTATTTATGTTTCACCATGAGAAAAATGAACATCTTGAAATAATAAGTGAATTATAATCATTTAAAAGAAAATGGTACCAACAAAGCGTCAGAGTTTCAAAACTTTTTATAAATAATTATTGATACTCCTTGCTTATACAATAGTAAAATACAGATGCAGAAAAATTGGCTTGATTATCTCCCTTGATGGCTAAAATCATTCAGACGTGTGCCTGAAGTCATGCTATATTAGTATAATCATTTGTTTCACCCCCCCCCATCTCCAGTGAATTCTCTTGTTCATTTTCATTTTTTCACCATTTTTTTCCATCAAATAGGTGTGGGTGTGGAATTTTCACACTCACTCTCATCAGCTCGATGTTAAAAATGGCAAAAAAAGAAAAAGAACATGTCAAACCAAGTCAATAAAATGTGGAGAGAATTTTGAGTAAAAATATTTTAGCTATAAAGTTAGCTGGAAAAAAAATTTCTAGCCAGATTTTAGCGATTTTAACAAAAACCATTATGCTACCGTAAAAAGAAATGAAAAAATAAATCATTATGCTAACTTCATATAACACAGAGTGCATATCTGATTGATGTTGGCCATTTTAGCCATCAAGGGAGGTAATCTAGCCAATTTTTATGTGACCGTATTTTCGTACTGATTTTGTTATAGACAAACATTAAACGATAACAAAAGAAAGGACATAATTATCATTTTATACTGTCTAATTATTCATTTTCCCTTCGATAGTTGAAAATTTCTACCGTCTCAAATATATAACAGGCGCTCCCCTAGCACTCGGTGCCCTGGGCGACTGTCCGTGTAGCCGGTACTTTGAGCGGGCCCCGATTCGATCCTGAATACTCCACACCTTTAGTCTTCTGAAATAAACATAATGTTCAATTCTGTTTTTGTTTTTCATGTTCGAAGCAGCGCCCTCTAGGTCACCATTTAGTTCCTGGATAAATGTGACAATTCAAGTCAACCATGAGACAAAAAAAAAAATAAAAGAGAGAAAGAAAGAAAAGTTTCGTTCCTTCCAGAAACCGGTTTTTATATCATCCCGTTCCGGTCTTTTACTCTACCCATCTTTTTCACCCTGCGTCACGTGATCGTCACTTCGAAAAATATGGCGGACATCGAAGCAGGTAGGGTAGTGCGATTAATTGTTTGTTTGTTTCCTATGTCCCTCCATTACACCTATTTTTTTCAAATCAGAGTATTCATACTGACGGACATTGATGCTAGATATTTGCAAATTTTATCAAATAGAAAAAAAAGCTGTTTCTTTAGATTTATTTTCACTCTCCCAGAGCCGGAAAAAGTAAAGAAGCACTCACATACGGGGTTGCCAAATTAGCCATTTTTCGGCCAGGCTTTGCTGATTTTTCTCACAATTTGGCCAATAAAATCTACTATAGCTTTAAACCTGGCCGGTTTTTATTCTAAGTAATTAATTGGTTCAATAAAAGTAAATGTACCACTCTTGCTACTAATTTGTTCTAGAGTCTTCGTTTAAAGTTGTTTTATTCGATAATTTGGCTTTAAATGAGTATATATAACATTTTTATCTATGAAGTTGGCTGGGAATAGAAATATTTAGCTGATTGTAGCCACTTTTAGAGACAGTTTTGGCTAACAAACCATACTTGGCAACACAGCTCATGTACAAGAAAGAAAAAATCCCTTCCGTTTTTTATATTCTTCGAAAATAACAAAAGTTTTTTGTTTATTCCGCTAAATAATCAATTGGTCAGTAATTACTTGTTTATTAGATTTTTTAAATAAAACTTGACTAATTAAATTATTTTCCTTCCGTTGTGATTTAGTCCCGGTGAAACAAAGGAAAAACCGTATTTATGATTTTTTTAGAAGACATTTCTATTTTTCTTTCTTTCTTACCTCCGCCAACGAAGTTGGAAGAGGTATATGTATCCAGTCACGTCTGTTTGTCTGCTCAATATCTCTAAAAGTTCACAATGAATTTCAATGGTATTTTGCAGAAGGGTGGGCCAGGGGTTTAAGACAAATTGATTGAATTTTGGGGCGGATCCAGCGATTCGTCTTCGATGGAGATATTTATTTTTTACCATATCAAGAAAAGGTAAACAATAGTTATAGTTGGGAGTATGGAAAATCAAGGCACGGTTACCTCCCCTTCATCGTAGCTATACGTGAACAGATTTTCATTCTGTATTTAGTCATGACGTTGGGAAAAACATACGCTCTCCGAGTTCTTTCTGTTTCTTTTAATTAATAATAATATCTTTTTGATTATGTGTCTACAAAACTGCATTTTTAGTTTAATAAATCCCGGCTTATTTTTTAAATAGTTGTAAGTTCCACCTCAGACTATTATTGTTTATATTATTGAAGACGCAGGTGAGGGGGGGTAGTGTTTTTTGGTGAGTTCAAAAGTCCCTACAATAAAAAAAACGGTTAGTGAATCATATTAAAAAGATATTTATTTAATCATAAACACTAAAAAAAAATACAATTGTAACAACCAACAAAATTTTGCGCCATTTTCGGAGCCAAGCGATGACAGTGCTTGTAAGTTGTACTTCCGTCCGTACTTCCGTAAAATGGCGGAAAGGAAGTTCTCACTTTAGCATTATACTTACATTGTAAATATACCCCCTTTGAAACCTTTATATATCGATTATGAACATTTTGTTTGTAGTTTTCGCTGAGTGTTATAAAGTATGAATTTTGGTGAATGTTTTTCAAAGATAATTTTACGAACGTACTCCCGTACAATTATCAGAAAACGTGTTTTTCATATTTTTTATGTCAGAAAATCAGTTATGGCAATAACATAAAACTTGCACTTCCCTAAGATATTTACAGTGTTCATGTTTTTCTTATATGGACATGGATTAATATCGATAAATACATCAATTATTTGCTTCATGTGTACTAATTTTGGTCGGCGAAGAGTCGCTTATTGTATGGGAGACAAATTGGGCCATAATTGTATTATCAAACCCTCGTCGAACCTCTTGATGGAGAAACGTTATATAGTCTCTGGCCCAGCGAGCCTCTTTTGAATCCAAGAAGCATGTTGTCCTAAGTGTTACAGACTTCTTATTTGATTTGAATAAGGTTAAGTATTCAAGCAAGTTGATATTTGATGAACGTAATTATCTTTTGACAGCAGTGAGTGAACACCAAGAATTTTGTTGTTGTTAGTACTGACTGGAACTTTCTAGTCTTTTCACGACGATTATTATAAAAGAATAAATTTAATTATTTTTTTTCAAAGATTAAAAGGTTAAACTTTTTTTTTTAATGGTTCTAGAAGAGGATTTTATTTACCATCTAACTATAATGCTAAACTGGGCACTTCTTCACCGCCATTTTTTACGGGAGTACAGCTGATAGAGATTATCTCCCCTTTTTTTTCATTTATTTATATACCACTTAATATTTCACACTCCCGGGCAGACCCCATACTGAAAATGGCGCAAAATTAAGTGCTAGGTTTATAGACGTCATATTGGTATTAAGGAAAGTAATCGGAAGAGGGGGGGGGTAGTTTATGTAAACCGTACTTCCGTAGGAATGGCGAAAAATAGTGCCCCGTTTAGTATCGTTAATAAAAAATCTTTATAAAAAAATTTTTTTTTCAATTAATTTCTTCAAAAACCAACACTTTTCATGAGGTAACTGCTTCATTGATTCTCATCACTAGCATTTTTTTCTTCTCAAAATCCTATTTAAATCAAAAATAGTGTGAGAAATTAAATTTGTGCCACATCTGATGGATTATTTCTCAATATTTCAAAGATTTCCACTGTCTCTTTGAATTTCTGCTCAAATAAGTAGAAAAATTACCTATTCCCAAACTGCTTGACTTGGACTATTAATGTTTGTCTGTGGTGAAATGGGGGGGGGGGGCTCCACTAATAGGGGTTAGTGTTTTGGGAATGGAAAAATCTTAGTTAAAGTGTATTTATCTTCCAAGACTTTTTTTTGGTGTGTAGGTGATTCACAACACGGGTGGGTGGAGGTGTTGTGAAAATCAAAGAAATAGTTTGAGACTCTGGACCATCACCCCTTGCACTCTGGATTCAGGTAGATGTCTTCTGCTCAGTTTGCTTTTTGGTAAGCAGGGGGGGGGGATTTGAAACGCCAGGCCATCAAAGAGCCCCTAAAACTTCATAGTGGTTCACCTACTCCATTTTTTTTTTTTTTTTTGAAAAATTTCACTAAATGCCAAAAGATGTTGGTTACACGATGGTCCCTACTGAGTGATTAATCAGACTTATTTATCATAATTACCATAGCCCCACAAATGGTCCGCCCAACTAATCAGCCAAGTTACTTCTCTTTGCTTGTATGTGTGTCTCTGGGCCCTTCCTGGTCACATATTTGGGTTAGTACCATGAACATTTGCATGAGTACACAACTAGGCACCATCTAAAAACATTTTTTTTTTTCCCCTCAAAGAAAAAGTGTTTGGAGGTGTCTGTGTCATGGTTATTCTGAACCAACAATGCCCAAATCTTATGCTGGTATGTTTTTAGAATATTTGATAGATAAGTAGTTTGGCTGCACACATAGACTGTGATGATTCATTTATCTGAAGTGTGAATATTCTAATTATTATTCATTGTAAGTTCTGAAGATAAATCTAGAAACTAGAACATTCCCAGTATTTTTCTATTTTTATCATAAATTACTTGGCCTACATTTCTTTATTTACTAGCCCTCACGTATCCCCCACTCGGCCTCACGGATCCATCACTTGGCCTCACGCGTCCCTCACTCGGCCTCACGCGTCCCCCACACACAACCCACAAGTCTAGGTTTATCTGGGTATTAAATGTTCAATCTCTGAATGAATAGGAATGAAACAGTCACATGACCAATGTCTCTAGGCAGTTGTTGGGGTGATCAATTAAGAATTTGGAAAAGGATTGATCTATGTTGAAGTTACTTCTCTCACTTTTGTTGGCTCGCTAAAAAGTCTGAATTAAAAAAAACAAAAACAAGCATGAATACAGTTGGGGACCAATTTAATATAAACTTGCATTGTAAATAACCCCCACCCCCATTAAAAACCTATTGTGGGGAATTTTGGAGAAAAAACAAGTTTTTTTTTCTAGACATAATGAGGTGAGAATGGTGAAATTTTTAGCTCTCTAGCTCCATTGGTGTGACCTGTACACACGATACATAAATACATAGCCAGCCATACCAATGTGACAACTATAGAAACCCTAGTTGATGGTTCCTCGATGATGTTTTTTTTCCTATGATCATTTTTGTATCATGTACACAATGATAATCTGAAACCTTCTATTTAAAAAAAGGCACTTAATAAGGAAGGTGGTCCCGATTGTGCAGTTCAACACCCTCAATGTTAAAAAGGGTGCACAAAAAAGAACTAACTCATAAAAGAAAAACAAGCAAATCCATAAATTTTGTTATTGCTTTAAATGAATTAATTTCGCCTTTTTTAACATCGAGTGAGGGAGAGTGTGAAACGAACAAAATACTTCCCAATCACTAAAAAACGAAACTTATTCTTATCAAGGAGCATTTAACCATTTTACAATAAACACCAGGTGCACGTTTTTATATAGAGATGATTATTTGAAAGATTAGTTACATATCATCTTGGAAAAAAATTCAAAGTTTTTACGACCATTAATACATACCAACCCACCCCAGGGTCTCAACCCCTACTTTGTGAAGCCTATCCTTCGAGGACCTTACTAATCAAAACAGAAATTAAAAAATATTTCATCGAAAAGGAAAATTCCTTCTATTGAAATTTCCATTAGCCAAAATAATACTATCAGATCAGTTCACTTGACTGATTTCTTGAAATTTTTGTTCCCATCAGTCATCCGTAGATTTAAAATAATTGCTCAACCTTTTCCATGGCGCTTATATATTAAATCTCTGTTTAGTATTGGGTTAAATATTTTCATTTGTAAAATAACGTTTTATAAAGCTCCAGGAACGAGAAAGCCGATGCTTACTTTTACTGATATTGATTCGTTTAAAATTGTTTTAAATGAAACCCTTTTATTTGGTGATTAAAAAAAATTTAACCTCGTCTTTGAGCCGCATTTTCGTAAAAAAAAAAAATTGTTAAAAAAATGAAGTATTCACAAATTACTTTCTATATTAGCCAGAGAAATTAGATGAATTAATTGTTGGTACTGTATGATTTACCGTGTAGGGAAATCCTAAATAAAATAGTGCTGTCAAGTATGTTTTGTTATTTATGATTAAAAATATCTTTTAGAATCGCCAAAATCGTCTAAGTTTTTCGATTTCCTGCCAATTTTTATAGCTAAAAATCGTAAGATTACTATAATCGAACGAAATAACTATACACCAAGACCCCAGAACGAATTATTAATAGAAAATTGTTTATTTACTTTTATTTAACTTGGTAATTATTACAGTAATTATTTTTTATAGATGAAGTATTGTAAATCATATCATCAATTTTTACACTATTTACCTTCATATTAATTTTCTTAGACTAGTGTTATAAATCATTATCATTAATTTTCAGATAACTATTCAAAACAAAAAAAATATAAGAAGGAAAATGGTTGTTTAAAAATTGATACTTTTTTTTTCTCTTTTAATGGAAAGATTTTCGGTTATCGTGGATTTTTATCGGCTATAATAATAAATTAACTAAATCTAGCCGGAAAATGGCTAATTTGGCAATCCCAATTGAAAAAAAAACATCCTGTTGTGTCGGTATTAACGGTCAATTCCTCCATGCTTTTCGTCTTTCTCTAGATCTCTCTTTCCCTCATCGTATGTACATACAATTTATTGCTTGTAAAATTCTATTCAAGGTTTCTAAGCTTTTAGAACCGTGTCTGAACGGGTGAATAATTCACCCAAAGGGATGAATGAAATCATTGTGTGGGTGAATTTGAAACATGACTATCGATATTTTTTCCATACTTGAAAAAGTAAAGTAATTTTACATATAAAAAGGTGTTTTTCTAAACAACTTAGTTCTAAGACTGTTATTTGCTGAATGTATGTGAACCAAGAATATTCTAATTGTGTTATATATATATATATATATATATATATATATATATATATATATATATATATATAATGTCACTCTTAGTTATCTTTTTTGAGGGGTGATGTTCAAAAATCATGACCAAAATAAACCCTTACGTCTTGAAAAATGAGAATTTATTTTTGCTCATGATACAAAATTAATAAAAATTATAAACAGAGAAGATTTTATTTTATTCATCTGTGGATTAAGTTTTGTGATAAAGACTCCTTCATAGGTGAATTACACTAAATAGTTGAAGGAACATTGTTTTTAGTATTACACCATTAAGTAAACTAAACTGGGTCATTTCTGTCTTGTGTTGGTATATAATCAAAGCCTTTATTTACACTAACTCGTCTGTCAGTTCATTTCAGTGTTGGAAACAGGGTTTATTTCTTTACCATGTTTTATTACAATTTGGCTTCTTAGGTTAAAAAAAAGTATCTCTGACATAATTACAAGTTTTATAAACAAGGTTTAGGTAAGAAAAGAAAATAAGGTTTTAATATCAGGAAGCAATTATCGCCTTGGAAGAACCTTTTGGCTTCAGTACAGCTTATCAAAAAAAAACGTGACTAGGTTTGTACTGGAAGCCAGAATGTTTGTTTACATGAATTTCACTCATGAAAATTACGTCATCAGAACAAGCGGTTTCAAACATTGATGAAAAATAGGGGTTTAGGGAGCTCGTTTTTTAATCTCTATAAACTTCTTCAAAATGTATTGATATTAACGTGTTCTCCCCAGACATTTTTCTTTGCTGTCACATACACTAAGGTACATTTTATAAACTTTCAAAATGGCCACTTGAGATGTGAATTGCTCTTTCAGATGATATAAAAATGTTGGAGATTTCTTTCGGGGGGAGGAATAGGTTCATTAAATATTAAAAAAATATATATTTATTCTTATTTATAAAACTCTCAAAATGCATATACACCTGGAATCTTAAGCAATTTTTTTTTTTTTTTTTATAAAAATCGTTTTTCCGAGTTTTTTTTATTAAATTTTTATTCACAATGTAACTCTAATGCTAAAGTGGGCTCTTATTTTCCGCCATTTTTACGAAGATACGGCTTACATGAATTATTCTCTTCCAGTTACTCTCTTTGAATTGAAGTTTAAAATCATAAAAATAATTGAATTAGAATTTTTAAACAAGTACTACCATATGACTGTCTATGCTGGTATTTTCTACTCAAAGAATTTATGAATCCATCACTGTCATGTACCTTTTTAATGGGTGTTGACAGATGAGCATTATATTTTGGTCAGAGTTCCCCTACCCCAATGAGTTTTGTAAATAGATCCTTTGGATGATGTGTGAAAAAAAAATTGTGTCAAGAGTTGGGGGGAGGGGTGTTAGAAGGTGCTTATCTTGGGTTAGTTGTGCAGCTCCTCCAGCAGAGGTGGTAGTCTTACTCTATTTTCACATTTGATACTCCACCATCACGTAACCCTGCCCCCAATGTGGTACAATAGAAATGTCAGCAATGTGGGACCAAGGGAAGCATTACTGTTAAGTCTGTAATAGGACCACACCTAAAAAAAAATTAAAAAGAAAAACATTTCAATTATGAGAAAAAATGAAGTGTAAATTGATATCTCAGGAAGAAAATTCTGATTCTTCAGATTTTACTTCTTTAATAATAAAAGATCAGGGTCATCACCTGTCAGGAAATTTTACTAATTGTCAGTTTTTGAGATTGAAAAAATTGTTGAAAAATCGGAAATTTTGTATATAATCACAGAAACCTAAGCTTTCCTTTTCTCATGGATTTGGAAAATTTTTTACTTTTTGAAGTCCTTTTAAGAAAGCATATTGTAGCTTTGGTTTTTGTTTTGTTTTTTTGTTTGTTTTTTTAAAAAATTTTTATTGGGCATATTTTGCAGAATTATAGGTTGATGACAGATATATAAATATATATATTTGAATAGAAATGCGGCTAAATAAGGGTAACTGTATGAGAGGTAGGAGGCCATTAATTACCCCCAGGTTGACTTATCTGTTGTAAGAGAAATTGAAACTGGCTTGTTGGTAAGAATCCTGGTGATGCAATTGGTTGATATTCATATATGGTGACAACATTTAAATTAAAATTGAGTTAAAGAACTGATTCTCCTTTTCTCACAAACTAAAGTTTAAAGAGAAAATATGGATCTTTAGATTGAGAGGAGGGTAATTTGTCATATAAAATGACCCCCTCCCCTATCCAGTGTCTAAATTACTCTGACCTGAGTCTAAAAGTTGAATCTGGAAACTCTCAGATAAACTTGTGCAGATATTTTTGAGACATTCTGTGTCATCTGGGCCATCACATTCTGACCAAATCTACACATTGCTCAGTATTGGACATAACAGCAAATGGCAGGAATTGAAAGAACCAGGGGGGTGGGTACACTATGGATACCAGAGTGACCACCCAGTTGAACTAACTCGGCCAAACAACTGTTACATCAAAGAACATAACTTCCTTCAAAACTTTGAAAAGGAAATTGGTCAAGAAAAATTTAACTATCTTTTCACTTACTGAAATGAAAAAATCTCTTGAACATAATCTGCAGATGGTCATAAATACTCCTTCTACTGGAGAACTTACTTGGCCAACTTGATACATGAAGCCTATGAATTGATATCTGAATTGAAAGGTTGCTTCCCCTTCACAATAGTCAGATATCATACACAATATTCATTCTTCATGGCTTCAGTTCTGTTGAAGTTGTGACTTGTTCTTGACTTAATTTATTGTAAGGGGGAAAGTTACAAAACGTCCTTTTTCAGTCTGGCTTGGTCCAGTAGGATGGCCAGAGATGGAACAGGATGCAAATGAGGTGTTACCCCAAAGTTTGGATCTGAAAAGAGCTCTTGCATGAACTATATGTGGTGTGGACTTATGTCACTACCCTTTTAGTCTCAAGATGATTACATTTCAAAATATATATACAGGAGACTAGGTTTTGGGGTCTGTAATAGTTTGGTGTTTTTTTTGTCTTTTTTGGGGGTTTTTTTTTTTCTTCTTTCAAACTTACAGGTTACCTTAGAACTATTTAGCTTATTTCTTACATTACTATTTACTTTCATCTTAATTTTTCAGATGCTTTTTATTGCAACTTTACTCAGGCCTTGTTTCTTTTGACAGTGAATCAACAGCATTGATTGGAGATAAAGAATAAACTTTTGGTGATACTTTAAGTCTCTTCATTTGATGCCAGATTCACAAGACATATAGTCAAACGCTGGCATTCCAAGGGAAATTATGAATCTCTGCCACCATCTCTGCTTCTTTTTACCTCATAAATTGGGTAAATGTGGTAAAATTAAGTTATCTTGATGAAAATAGTACCAATATAGTTTGAACCATAAATTCATTGCAAGGCATAAACTAAAGGGTGTTTTAGCATAAACTTACATTGTAAGATTAGGTGGGCATACTCCAGATACATGTAAATGTCAGATCACATGAATAACCTAAATTCAGCTATAGTGTTTAAACCGGTCTGTTTTAGGTAGCTGTAATTAATGATATGCTTCACTGAAACTATTGGTTAACAAAAATAAACTTTGCGCACAATGTTGGGGTAAAGAGTGGGTTTAAAAGTTTGATTTAGACTTCCACCGATCACCAACTTTTATAGTCTATTTCCCTAGCTCATTGGAAAGAAAACAGACTGGAAAGCTAGTGATGACGGTTTGAATTCGGAGTATGAGAGCTTTGATATTCATTTATAAAAAAAATTTTTTCTCTCTCTTTCTTGAATCTAATTGAATATTTCTTTCAAACCGTGGAATGGGTACTATTGGTTGGCATAAATAAAATTTGAGATCTCTTGTTAGCCTTTCATTGACAGACAATAATGTTGTATCTGTCAGCAGGAATCTCATTTTATCTGGTCATAGCTATTCAACTCAAGGTATATCCCGAATATTCTTCTCTTACCGAACCAATTTAGTAAATTTATTTGACAAAGTATTCAAGGAATGGCCATGTGCTAAGTATCTCATGATTAAAACTGAGAATTTAAAAAAAAATTTTTAAATGGTGATAAAACACAACATCGATCCGGTCAATATTTTTCTCGAAGCATCAATAGTATTTTGTGAAACGAGAACACTGTACTTTTAGCTTCGATAGTTCGTTGTCTGTTATATTTACCAGCTGAAGGAGATGTGAATTTCACTCGGCAGTCAATTTTGGATAAAATGAGGCACTGCACACCAATGTTCTGCAAGAGTGGGGGGGCGGGGTATTTGTTGATTATTTGGTGTGTGTAAATAAATAGTAAATTTTATTTTCTGTTTTTCAGATCCTAACCAAGGTTCCTTGGATGGGGAACCTGGAGTAACAAATAAAGAAAAACTGGTGAGTGTTTATTTTTATTCATTTTTTTCCCTTTCTTCCCCTTCTTAGAAACAACAAAGTTTGATAGAGGTTATATATACATCCATGTTTGTTTGCTTGCCTACACAATATCTCCAAAAGTTCTCAATAGGAATGGAATATTGCTGGATGTTTTAATAATGGCAATAATACTGTCTTATTTCTTTCCCTTAAGACTATCATACAGTAATGTGACTTTGGTTGACACTCCCCACCCCCATCAGTTCCTTACATGTTCAATTGTATATTATACTTTTTTCCCTGAATTACCATTGTAACAATAAACAAGCCTCTCCCATGATTTCTCACATTCTCATTCAGAATATCCTGTTTGTGTTGGAAACTTCTTGTTGAATTGTTTCTATTCTTTTATGTTATTTTTTCCTCTCTTTTTTCCTCCTCTCTCTGATGGCATTGTTTTTTTCCTCTTTTCTCCTCTCTCTGGGTACACCTAGGCATTTATTGTTATGGAAACTATGTTATACCAAATCTTTGAACAAGCTTTACATAGGCGAAATTTACATTTTTTTTTTTTTTTTTTTTTTTTTTTTTTTTTTACACAGAAAAAAAAAGAAAGAATAAATTTTATATCTGTATTCTGGTTGAATGAATTTTTAAACAAATTGAACTGGGGGGAAAAAAATTCACCAATTAGATGATTTCACCGATCCAATGTAACACGTAATTCTCACGGTAGCAATTAGTACACCTTGAACAGTATTCGGCAATCTTAGTTTGGTCATCTGTAATCCTTTCTCTTGGCAAAATTCTCTGATGGATGAAGACAAAATTGATATGATATCCCTGTTTTGGAACCCATGTGGAAAGAACAAATGAATTTGTTATGGTTTTAAAACTGTGGTCCACGGCCCCATGAGGGTTATGGTCAATAGTCCACTGTTGAAATCTTGAATTAATACCATGAATATAACTCGACGGTAAGCTTATATATCAGGAAATAAGTAAATGAAATCTCTTTAAAACTAGAAGGCACTCGGAGAGCACATACCAATGCCATTGTCAGGGGAAGTAATTATACTTAGATCCACCATCCAAAAGTTGTGTATGGATCTCAATGAAATTTTATGGGAGGTAAATTTTTTGGCAGATCTATGCAAGATTATTTCCCCTGCGTGTACATGGATGTATTTTAAAAAAAAAAAATATTCTGGCATCCATCCCTAAGTTCAGTCAACACTTCCTTGTTGCATTGTCCTATCTCTGACAAAATCACTGAGTACTTTTGGAGATATTGTGTAAATAGTCATGAAATTTTGGCAATATGTGGTTGGATATATAACTGACGTATAGATAATTGTGCATGGATCCGCCTCAAAGTGTAATCATTCCTTTTGTTGCCTGTTGACCACCCTTCCACAGTATTTCTTTGAAAACTGTCGGAGATATCTTGTGGAAAGTTATGAGCATATATATAAATGGATGAAAAAAAACCAATTATGTCTCTTGATCAAAAAAAATTCCTGGATCCATCCTAAAATTTTATCACTTCTTTTTGAGCCTCTCCAGAAATTTGATTGAAATTCATTGATAACTTTTGGAGATATTGTATAGATACACACACACAACTGGATACATATAGCTCTCCTCCAACTTTGTTGGCACATGCTATAAAAATGATTTTCGATGATTGTAAGTTGCCTATTATTTTATTTCATTAATTGATTATTGTCTGAATATCAAATACCACTAATCTGGGTCCACCAGAATATTTCCTTTTTTTTTTTTTTTTATTGTAGGGTTCCTTTAGTTTTCAAAGGTTCCAAACCATTGCTCTATAGATTGAACCTAATAATCAACTTCTCACCTAACATAAAAACTGAAGTCCCAGTACTTTAATCCTAACTTTAGGGGTCTGTCAGCCAGGTGTGTCAGCCCCTTCAGTCCAGATTTACCTCCCCTCTGCACTGGGCTTTTTGTTGGTGAAAAGGAGATTTCAGACCCTGGACAAATCAAGGAGAAAAAGAGGCTTGTGATCGTGAAGGAACAATTAGCAGACTATTTTTGAAAAGTAGAATAAAAATAAATGCTTGGATAAGTTTTAGAGGTCCCAAGGGGATTACATTGAAGGGGACTAAAGCACCATTCCTCTTGGTAGGCTTTTCTTTTTTTTTTTTTTCTGAAATATAGAATGAGTGGGTAGATACTTTCTGGACTAACTTAATAAACATCAAAGTGAACCCTTTCCTGTAGACCCTGAATCTTATCTCTACCCATCAACCTTAGCAGTAAACAGCCTGGTAACCTTCATTTCGCCCTGTCAAGCAAAATGCAATAATCATTATTCTCTTAAAACGTTATTTGTCATTCCTGGCTTCAAATGCCATCTACCAACAACTATAACTTTATTTGCAAGTACAACTCTTTCATACTCTTTATTGTATATAGACCCTCTCTTATTTACTTAGTTGCTTTAACTGTGGCACTAAATACCAAACTTAGGTAATGAATTCTCTCTTATACAGTGCCATATTAACTTTGTAGCAAAAGTAGTATATGTTACTGGTCCTGTGTTGAATGCTTTCAAGCTATCATTTCCAATTCAGTGATTCTGCACTTCCTCTATTACTACAGGATTCATCCATTATAACATTATCTGGCTCCAAATTTTATCGCGCTTTGTTGTAACCCGATTGGCTTTCTTGGACACCCGTATAGTACTATAGTGCCTTCAACTTTAGTGAACGACAGGGTGTTTAAGGTTAACAATTTTAGTCAATTGTTATCTTTAGTTGGGGTTATTTTGATATGGTAATTAATAGGAGAATAGTATTTTTATGATACTTGTACAAGTCATGAATACAAAGGTATTTGAACTGAAGTCATAGCCACTGCACAAAAATCAAAATGTAATACTATTACTGTAATATTAGATATGTATCATATCATCTGGCTATATATAAGAAATGAAACAATACTTTTATGCCTGTAAAAAAAAGAAAATTATTTGAATATTTGTGTAAATTTCAAAAAATTCTTTGACATATGCTACAGGCCTTGCATTAGTCTGAACCTGCTTTTGTATAAATCTTCACTCCAATGTGCCATATGCTGTCTCTATATATCTCGTGTACAGGCCACACCGGTGGAGCTAGAGGGCTGAAATTTTCGACACTGACTCCTCATTATATTTAGAAAAAACTAGTTTTGTTTTGTTTTTGTTTTTTTTTGTTTTGTTTTTTTTAAATTCTTTTCTAAATAGGTTTAGCCCTAATTTGATCTCTCAGTTTGTATCCACCAGTGTTCATGTTTTTGTGAAAATTGAGACTTTTTAGTGATCACTGCCCAACAGAAAGCTAGAGAAGTAACTTTTCCATTGATTATCCCCAATGTGGCATTCTGTCAAGAAACATTGATCACATATCGGTTTCTATTGAGTGACAAACCAGACCTGTTCTTTTATTAAATACTCGTATTTTTTTTAAAGATGAGTAATTGATATTTTCTTTAAAGACAATAAGTAACTATTGTTAAAAATTTCTGCTTGAAAGAATGTTTCTTCTTCCCATGACTAGTATATTATACTGCTCTTTTGTTTTTGACTCCAGACACTTTTTATTGCTTGCAATTGAATCACAGACTAGATCATACAAGAAAAAACATAGGCTAGGGGTATTCTTCCCTTTTCACATCTGACCGTCCATCCCCTGTTTATTTCAGTGCTTATCAATCACTTTTCTAGCATAAAGCCTTGAAAATTTTCATAACTAGTCCAGTAGCCATCTTCTAAAAACAGCGTTTTCATTTTGTAAAAAAAAAAAATTAATTTTTTAAATTCATATTTTTTTTCACTTATTTTTAGGGTTGCTTGATTTACAATGATAATTCATAGTAAAATGTATACTTTTATATGGCCACAGCCATGATGTAACGTTCAGGCGTTTGTGGAAAAGCTTGGTTGGAATTTAGAGATATCATTCAAATAAAAATGACATATGTTTTTTGTTTTTTTTTGTCCTACAAGTTATATTAAATCTGTTCCCCCAGTCAGTCGGTACCTTTCATCTCTTCAAGTCCTGTTTTTGAAAGAGCCCTACAGCAACAACCAAAAAAAAGGCCCATCCTGATCCTTATTCTGTATTTTGTTGTTCCACATAGGGGCTGCAAGAGGAGATAATCCAAGCTGTATCTCTGAGACACCAACACAGGTTTTGGTTTAGCCTCTTGAGACTGGTATCGAACCTCTCCTCCCAGACTCTTAATTTTCAAATTCAACGTTATTCCTATGCCCGTGTTATGTAAGTCTCTTGGATAGAGCTTGGATTTTCTCCCCTTGTTGCACAATCTTGTGACCCCTGGTTCTGTATGTATTATCACTTAATTTAACATGGATAATCTGGTTCACAATTCCCAGTGGTGTCATTTAGAGTCAAAACAAGAAAACAGATGGTACATATGATATAAGTAAGATCAGTGTATTTTTGTTTTTTTTTTTTTCTAATCTTCCACTTGTTTTCAAGTTGTTGGTGGATGGAGACAGTTGCCTCTCATTATTTTGTCCAGCTGCTTCTATTCTCTTTCCTTTTTAGAGAATAATCTATCATAATCTACTTCTGGCTTGCTAGGCCCTGCAAAGCTTCACTGAAGTCCTTTGATACTTTTTTCAATTTAAACAAGTATGAAATATCTTGAAACCTGAATGAACATGTATCACTGATTCTGTTTGGCATTTTGCAAACAAAGAAAACCCGTTTCACTCAGGTGGGGGGGGGTCTAAGTTGAATGTATAACTGAGGGTGACACATTTCTGATAGATGCTGGGGTGGGGGGGGTGAGGCTCCTCAGATAATCGATCCTTTGACAGCCGAGGTTGTCTTCAATTAATTTCTAAACTATATGGATTCTGAAGTCAAGGAGGGACATATTTTTGCCAAGTTTTTTTGTTTACGAAAGAGGACTGATGACTTGCTAAGACAATTTATCTTGGTTTGTGGCAACAAATGGGTTAATCTTATCCTTTGTTGTTAAAACTACCTCAATATCCATTGAACATTGTGAGTCTTGAACTTGATTTGTTTCTTGTCATCGGCTGATTTGCTTGTTTGGGTGTGTATTCTCTCTAATAGGCTGATATTTTAATCCAGATTCTAAATCAGTGGTCCCCAACCACCAGGCTACAGACCATTACTGAGCCACCTTGCATATGCTCCAAGGAAATAATATAATTTGAGAATATCAAGCGACATGAGTCAACTGCATTCTTTGGAAAATAAAAACAAATATGCTTCCATAGATCTTGAAATTATCCAATGAACCATTCTGTTCCTGAAAATGTTTATTAGGTACTAATCACCTATATTCTGGTTGTGATAAACACCCCCCCTCCCCAAAACTCTGTTGGTCCACTTGAATATTGTGAATAGTAAACTGGTCAGCAGTGTAAAAAAAAAAGTTGCTTACTCCTGTTCTGAATAATCAATATCAAATTATATCCAGGCTAAGTGAGAAAAAATTAAAATTTCTTTCACACAACCTGATGCTGTGTGACTAAACATAATGCTTCTCCTATGTAAATGATATTACCTACCATGAACTGCATCTAATGTTGACCTTGTAAACATTGTAACCTTTCTTTTCTTCTCTCTTTCTTTTCTTCTCTCTTATTTTTCTTCTTTTGTTTTGTTCCCAGCTGAAAAACTTAAACTCTTTTTATTAATTGTATTGTTTTAGACACATTATCCCAACAGTTACAAAAATGCAAGTTTTTTTTTAACTTATTGTATATGAAACTCAATTTAGAATTAGCATTTTGTAATTGAAAACATTTTTATGACAATTTTTCTTCATTTTAGGCTGATAGTACAACTCAAGATTCAAGTTCTTCAGGTAAGTGATAATTATAAGAAATTTATCCCAGTGTTGCTGGATTTGGATAGGAAGAGAGATAATCCAAGACTTATCACAGAGATTAACCCAATATGGGCATGTCTGGGGAGGTGGGGGGAATCATCCAAGTTGTTAAATATGACTGTATTTTCAGGCCTATAAGACCCATGCATTAAAAAAATATTTTGGCAAATACTCTTCAGTAGAACTCCTCCAAACCACACAGCTGTTCAGTGGGTCCTAACCTTCTCCCCCACCCAGTAGTTGGACACTGTAAATCTGTGACAAAACAAATTTCAATATATTATGTTTATCAGTGTTATGTGAACATTTGTTGAAGAAATTCCCTAAATAAGAGAATTCTTACTTTTTTCCTGTTGGCTCGTGCCTACTCTTCAAATTGTTCATCTCCCCACCCCCCAGTTGAAGCCATTCCTCTCATCTTATCATCAGTGTTGAGAAATTTTTGCGACCTTTCATTTATTATTTAAAGGTACATTTTATATGCCAGCCAATACGCTTTTCTGGTGCCTTGATATTATGAAGTCCCAAAACGCTTCTCTGATGATATTTACCTCTGTCTGATGTTGGTGGTTGATATAAGATAATTTAGTTTCAGCTGCCATGAGAATGAAAAGAACTAATAACAGGGTTGCCTGAAGGATGGATAGTCGAAGCTTCAACTCAGAGGCTTACCTGATGCTGACATTAGAATTTTGTTGAATTTGGAAATTGATTGAATCTAGAGTCAGAGGTTCGATACCAGCCTCTTGAATCTAGAAACCCTGGATAATAACAGGCCATTTTATTCTTAGTAATAGGATCTCTGTTCACAACTCGTTTCTTCTTGGTGCTACTGTAACATTCAAAGGACAGAACTAAACATCTAAACTAAACGTACTGCATGGAACAGGATTGTAATTTTAGGGTTATTTATATTTCTGTAAATGTTCGTCTGTTCTAGTTCTTAAGGAATCCTGGAATCGTACTTGGTGTTCGAACAGTCAATGTGACTGTTTATATTAGGATTAGTTAACACATGCCGTGAAATTGATATTTTATGTCCTTATGAGAAGTCTTCATTGACCATTGGAATGATTTTTGTCCAATTCATTTTGTTTTTACAGTTGGTATAAGAACTTTACAAAGTTTTATTGATTTAAAAAAATTTTTTTTTTTTTATTATGTTCATCTATCTTTTAGTTTCTTTTCCCTATTGATATTTAATTTGTCCGAGTGTGATGGATGGACCAACCAACACACTATTTGTATTATCATAAGTAGATAATGCACTTGCAAATCCCTACGAGGGGCATCTGGTGGTTGTCACTAGAATCGTGGACAGATTTTGAGGTTTGGCCAAGGCTGTCAACAGTCACTTTGTACCGATGCCCTTAGGAAAGGCACAAATTCACTTCTCTTCCCAATCAAGTGAAAACAGGGCAGTTGGAACTCTTTAGCCCCGTAAAGCAGTCCATCCAAGTGAAATTTCTCTATAAGAAAAGCCTACAGCTTGGCAATTGCCATAATTGGCTCCAAGCCTGGAGGGTTGGGTATGGGGGTTAGCAACTCCACCCCATGCAACTTGAAGAAACCACAGCAAAATGGTTATGGCCCCCTATGTTTCACAAGGTGTCTAAAAGAGTGAATGAAAACAAAATCTATTTAGGTATTGCAAACCCACCTGATTACTACTACTACTACTACTACTACATGACAATTGATTGACTGACATATGGCATTCATAACTAAAAATAAATTTCATGGTAATCTAATATTTCTTACGGCCATGTGTTGCTCCTCTTATGGCTTCAAAGCTGCAGGAATCCTTCAAAGCATTTCAGCAAAAAGATGAACATTATTCCTACTTGTCTCGCTTATGAGAGTTTTTTTTTTTTTTTTTTTTTCTTTACACTGCTAATAATAAAAGTATCACAAGTGTCCCCCATTATAACATGGGTGTTGAGGTTCAAGAAAGCCAACTGTGTTATAACGGGGATGCGATAACTGTAGGGTGAGAATGGGTGATATTCAGGGGTGTGTGAAAGAGGGCAAACATTGTTTAAAAACTTGGTGAGATATAAATAAGAAAAAATAAAGGCATTTTTAATCTTGGTTTGTTTTTTGTGTGTTTTTTTTTTTTTTGTTTTTTGTTTTTTATTATTGAATAAACCTCCAAAATTTCAGTATTTAAGAACAAAATATTTTCATCAATGATTTAACCCCTCCAATCTTAGCCCCCCTCCCCCCCGTAGTTATTATTACTAGTGATGACAGTTTTTGTGGTAAGTGTGGTAGATCTTCACACAGTTCACTGATAATGGGTTATGTATAGTTTGTTTTTTTTTTTCACATTCTCTTCTTATTGAACAAACCATAATTATTCAAGCGATAATCTTGTGCAGCAGTGCTCCCCCCTTCTATCCTATCATAATTCTTTAATTGATCTTGTTTTTATGTATGCATTTATGGACTGTTCCTACTCAGTGATGCCGATTTAGCACTGCAAAAGAGCGCTGAATCATCTTGAACATTCTGGGCATTTTTTGACATCTTTTAAGTGATTTAGGACATTGTGGGCGTTTTTTGACATCTTTTAAGTGATTTAGGACATTCTGGGCGTTTTTTGACATCTTTTAAGTGATTTAGGACATTCTGGGCGTTTTTTGACATCTTTTAAGTGATTTAGGACATTCTGGGCGTTTTTGTCTATCCAAATAAAACATCATTGGTTAGGCAACTTTGCACCCACTTTTGATAAGTTACCTTTCTTTTTTTACCATCCATCTAATCATAGTATATAATAATCCATCTCTGTTTTTATTCTCTTGTTGATGTCAGTTGAAGATATGTGCAAAGGAATCTTAGGATTTATCTCTTATAGCTTTGGCTGTAATATTACTCCTAATACTATTTAGTGACAATACTTAATATTCCTATTTTTGTGCATCTAGTAGAAAAGTGATATTCTTTTCTCTATTATTGTTACACAAAATGTAAGATTTGATTACTGAAATTTTGAAAATAATTTTGAACCATAATATAAGAGAGAGGCAATAAATACGATTGCTTTTCTGCAATATGTTATGTTGTATAACAGCAACATTTTCAAGTAACAAATTCTTCTTGACTATCATCATTATTGTTCTTGTTTTGCCAATAGGTGTAAACATTGGCTTTAAAACAGTCCGATTCTAGTTATGATGAAAATTTGTTTTTCTTGTAGACAGAAATGTAAGTTTCTTCTTCTTTTTTTTTGCAATCACTAGAAAAACTAATGAACAATTTAAAAAAAAAAAATTTTTCCATTTGTAGAAATCGAGTGCAGGGCTGGGTAATTTAGAATTAGTAAAAACTTTGACCCCCATCAAAAATTGTTCCAATTCTCCTCATATACTCAATTTTCCACATGACGTGGCCTTTGAAAATATAACTGTGCTAATTCGAGACTAGATCTGTGTTATTTGAGATATGGTATCAATTTATAAACCATGTAAGTTTGAGAATTGTAACATTTGAAAGAGTGTTGATTGGGGATGGGGGGGGTAGTGTAATTGCAAGATTTTTGTAACTTCCTAATGAGTTGAAATTGAAAAAAGGCTGAAGGCTCTGAACAAAATCTTTAGTCTGTATTTTTAATGGTACCATGACTTTTCATCAAACATTTCATCAAGAATGCAACATACATATGTGTACATGCCACAAACACAGGCATTACATATGTATACTACTTGCTCACATATGCACACAGGCCTTGTATGCTCACACATACACCTACCAAACATGCCACACAAGCGTGTATGTGTGAGTTGCATTTTCAAAGAAACCTTGTTTAATAAGTTGTGCCATGAATTGAAATACCTTGTATACTGTGGCTGCTATTATACTTTTCATCACTAGTATTATTAGTCTAATTTGTTGGAAATGAATCCACCATTCATTTGCAACACTAGTTAGGGTTGTTGCCTGTTAGTCAGTTGACCTACATTAGTAGCATTTGTTTGTTTTCATTACCATCAGTCTTGTTTTAAACCAAGTTATCAGCTCGGTTGGTGGCTGATACTGAGTTGCCAAAGTAGAAATTTTTCAGCTAGATTTGGCTAACTTTTTTTTTTTTTTTTTTTTTTTTTTTTTTTTTTTTTTAATTTTTATACATCCAAAAAAAAAAAAAATCTACGATAGTTGAGAATCTGGTCTTTTAGAAAAAGAAAAATTAATAAGTTTAATGAAAGTAAGTGTACAATTTTTATTCTGCAATCTTAGTTTGTAGTTATTGTATTTGATAAGTAGGCTTCAATTGAGCAGTTGAAAATGTTATACTTGAAGTTACCTGGAAAAATTTAGCCCATTTTGGTTATTTTTAGAGATAGTTTTATCTCTAAATAACAAACCATACTTGGTAACTATGGTTGATACTTAGTACTGTACTATACTCTTGGATACATACTGAAC
Organism: Thysanoteuthis rhombus; assembly: GCA_963457665.1. Taxonomy (NCBI): domain Eukaryota; kingdom Metazoa; phylum Mollusca; class Cephalopoda; order Oegopsida; family Thysanoteuthidae; genus Thysanoteuthis; species Thysanoteuthis major. The sequence continues at coordinate 43,302,716 of OY735235.1, read as the reverse complement.
TATTATGACCTTGTGAGGTAAGCTTAGTAAATACATCTACTAATGTTTGCATGTATATTTTGGAATAATTGGAATGTCATAATTGTTCTGAATTTCTTTCGTTGAAGAAACTTTTGAATGATGAAGTGTTTATGGAAGTTAGTCAAGATGCCCTTATTAGTACCACACTAAACTCTTGAAGTGAGTTGGTCACTTAGTCGACTACTAGCTACATAAACGCTATGTGAATAGATCCCCCCCCCACCATCCTCAATTTAATTGCTAGGCTTTCAGTCTTGGTTACAGTCAAAGACTTTTAGAGTTTAACACAGTGATTCTGAATGTGGGGTGCTTTCCCCAGAAGGGGGTAATTTGAAGTGGGGGGCAACTTGGAATTCGCGTGTGAAAAGCAAAAAGTGATCCAATGCTCAAAACTGAGTCATGTTAAGGCATAACCGATTAATTGCTGATTACATAATACTATTAATTACTAATTACATTATAGATTTCATAGTAACTAATGCTCAACTCCTCAACTATGAAATATTTAAGTGATTAGTTAATTTTGTAGTTGTTACTAAATTTCACTCAATTAGAGATTACAAAAATTTTAGTGTGTGCCTTAATGTTCATGTATCAGGTTTTATTTGTTTTTGTTACTTTTTTTTTTTTTTTAAACAAATTTTTTCTTTTCTCTTTTTTTTTCATCGGATATTTTGCATGGTTTGAAAATCTAAATTTCAAAAATTTTATCATTATAGTAAGGGGGACATCAAATATTTAGAGCTGTTGGAGGTGGGGCATGGGGAAAATAGGTCAAGAAATTCAGGTCCGCCATATTATAGGAAACTAAATCTACTTGACTATTTTTCAAACTCGGTATTTTAGGAAATACTGGAGTGTGAGAAATAAGTCAAATGTTTAAGATCAAACATTTGACTTATTTGCTATGACGAGGGCAGCGTCTGTTCCAAATGTTCACGATTGGACAGGGCTGGTATTTATGGTGTTCTGAGCAGCCTGTTATAATTGTCAAAAAAAATTGCTTTGCAGTCATTTTTTGGTCTGTGGTCATTTTTCACCAACCAACAATGCCCGAAGTTCAGATATTTTTTCAGGAAAATTTTTGGTAATTTTCAGATAATCATTCTGGTAAACACACAGACTATTATTTTAGTCATATTAAAAACTGTCAGCCTAGACTTCAACATATTTTTTAGATAATTAGTTCTGCTACACATACAGACTATGGTGATTCACTAATGCTAGGTATTGATGTTTTATTTTTATTAGATTTCTTGAGAACCGCTGATCCAAAAAATTTCAAATTTGAAATTCACCCCTGCACTGCCTTGTGTGGTGACTAATGTATTTTTTTTTTTTTGTTGTTTTTTTTTCCTTTCTCTGCCTGTAGGCATTGTTATAAGGCAGTGCTTCTTGAACTTGTGAATGATTCATCTGAGGGTCAATGAAATGATTTGGGAGATGAAGGATTAATGATTTTATATTCTCAGATATTTTCACTCTATACTCAGAAGTGTTTTTTTTTTTTTTTTTTTTTTTTTTGTTTACACAGGGAACACTGTTTCCAAGAATCTAATTCTTAGACTGGTTTAACCTAATTGTTTTGTTTTTTTAGTGGTACTGGATTGTCATTATTAGAAGTATACACTCTGTGTGGTTACCATTTGTTACCATTGAAATTTTTTATAGTTTTTAATAGCACAGATATTACTAGCTGACATACTGAAAAACTCCCACCTCCACTTGTTTTCTCCCACTCCTTCTATATATCTGTCTGAAAGTGCAAGGGAGAGAACTTGTGCATCTATGGTCTGACTTTTAGGCTTGTCAATAGTTTATCCATGGGGGAGGATGTAGAATATGGACATATTTGTTGAAAATACCTTTTTTTCTTCTTCTTTCAAACGGTCTCCTGAGGATACTAGTACTGCTTCTATAAATGTACTTGAGAAACACAATCACCCCAGATAACATCTGGGATTGATCTTGTAGCATTATCGTCAAACACATAAAATTTAGTAACTTAATAGTGTCTACTAAGAAAGTGAGATTATTGTGTCGATCGGTAGAATTGTTGAAAGCTGTTGTATAAGATCAAGTTAACTGCCTGGCGTCCTGATCTTGTGATCTGGTCCGTTAGTTCAGAAAGATTTTCCATCATTGAAGTGTTGGTTTCCTTTTGAGGAAAATAACGACTGGCCATATCAACATAAGCTGGAAAAGAAATGAAGATCTGTGAGATAAACATTTGAAAAAATGGATGGACGATTCAACTTGGTCTAATCAGGTATGTCAAGGCCATCATCATCAGAAAAGAGGAAATATATCAAGAGACTCCAAGATCAAGCAGGCATTGCATCAGTATGGACTTGGCACTCACACAGTGTGATTGAGAAGCTACAAAGCCTGGTGTTTTTGTGAGGTAATTCTTAGGCACCCTGGGTTGGTGGGACTAATGCTTTGGTCTCTAAACCATGCCTGACCCCCAAGGTCATCATCTACTGAAGGCTTTGTTGTAGTAGTTGCAGTAGTTTATTTATTTATTTAAAACCATTAACACAAAACTGTCATAGATTTCTTCAGTTTTTAAGTTAGTCTAACTGGTCCCCTTGTCTAAACTGATCATGGTCATGTATTTTGCCTCGGTTCTGCTTACTCTTCTAAGATTGTTACAAATTATACGATTACTAAAGTCGGTATGTCAAAAAATAGAACCATGACTATTTAAAGAATTTTTCACATGATTGAACTCCTTGTCTATGCTGTTCACATGATGTTTCAGCCAATCCATTCTACAGCCTTCTCCAGGTGTACTATTCTTATGTAATGGTATTAAACCAATGTTTTATATTTTTCTTTTTTTGTCAATAACAGCAATGCTTATAAAGTAGAGTTAGGTTGTTTCTGATTCCTTCAGGCCAGAATTTTGATTCCTTGTCCCTGTTGAGTAACAGAAGCCCCATCAAGTTGAAGTGTATATCAGACCCTAGCGGACTTCAACTTGATGTGTCTTCCACTCTGTTGCTGCTATTGCGAGGGGAAAAAAAATTCTGTTTTCTACCACTGAATTCAAATAGTACACCTGAAGAAGGCCATAGAATGGAATGGCTGGAACCTTATGTTAACAAGCCAAACAACAAGTAGTTCAATCGTCTGAAAAACTCGGATGTTAATGACCTCTTCTCGAAAATATAGAGAATATATTTCTAAACTGGTTGTTTGTCTCTTGTAGATGGCAAAAATGGAGATACGAATGGTGTTGTGTCGTCATCTACATCCTCATCATTTGGATCTTCTCAGAGTTCATCATCAGGGGTCACATCCACTCAAACAACATCGTCACCTCTTATCCCACCGTCACGGCTGACTTTTTGTCGTCCTTCTCCTTCTCTCACAGGTGAGACGATTTATTGGTCTTCATCTTTTCTTTTTTTTCTATCTTGGTCATCGTCGATGTTCCCTCTGATTTATGGTAGTCAGTATGCGGCAAGTTGTGATAAAAGTATGTGTGCACTGAATGCTTGTGCAAATGTAAATTTGAAATTGTTTTGAGATAATTCTGATACTGCCTGTCTCCCATATCTTCTATAACTGTATTGGCATCTTTTTAATATGATTGCATTCTACAAAGCAATGTCTTTTTGTTAGTATTTTATTCTATACTTTGAACTGCTTCATTCAGTTTGTTTTACTAAATAAAACATTTCTTATTACTATGTGATTCTGTGTCAAAAATGATTTGATAACAATAACACCCATCGATTCAATTATTATTATTAAATTTGCTGGAATTTAGCAATGATCAAATCTAAACTCTTTCTACTCATTCATTACATTTTTTTGTGCACACATGAATTTCCTTTGTGCTCTAGTTGCAAAATTTGTGCTTTGAGAGAACTAGGTGTTGATGTGACCAAAATAATTTTTATGATGTCCTAGTTTTAGATTACACTCATGATGGTAATTTAAGGAGGACATTTATGTTTCTCTCCACTACAGTGTGTTTAGGTCAGATGGCCAAATTAGCCATTTTCCGGCTAGACTGGCAGACATTTTTTTTTGATTTAATGATAAAAATGTAGCTGAGCCAAAAATCTGAACATTTAAAAAATAAAATAAGTTTATTAAAATTTGAAAAATTTTTAATTTGTTCTAGAGTTTTAGCAAATAGTCATTTTATTAGGTAAGTGGGATGATTATGTATAACATTTTTAGTTGTAAAGCAGGAGTTCTTAACCTGGGGTTTCCATACCTCCTGGGTGTATGGGAGAAAATTGAAATATTATTATTGTAGTGAAATCTGCATATATACTGTTAATACTGAATCTAAGTATTTCTGAAGAGGGTGTAAGGAAATAATGGTTGCTGCATTAGGGAATCATATAATGGTCAAGAGACCCTGCTATAAAGTTAGCTAGAAATATGAAAAATTTAGCTGTTTTTTAGCCATTTTAAACACGGTTATAACTATAAATAACATACCCTACTTGGCAACAAGTAGCATACTCCTTACCATGGCCACAATAAACTATATACCTGAATTCTCATCACTATCCTAGTTTTTACTTATTTAACTCTTCATGTTCTGATTTCTTAGATTTTGAAATGTTTTTGTAATTCTGTTTGAATACCATACAAAGACAACTGACATTCAATGATAAAGAAACATTTTAGATTAAGTCCAATTTTTATTAATAAATAGAAGTTGAACTTACAAGTTCCACCAGTGACAAGCAGATCTCAAATTAATTGACTTAGTACATACTTTAGAATACCATCAGTAGATAAAGGATTAAGAACCCTGGAAAGTTAAAGTAATTTGATATTATGAATGACTACCAATATACAAGATGCTATCCAAAAGTTCAGGAAATTTAAGCATGAAAAAAATTATCTTGTTTCTGCAGTTCCCTTCAAAGTAGTTTTATTAGTCATGTTTACAGTGATTGCACAAAGGATAGTGTCTATTGTACTTTTGGTACTGTTCAAATTCTTGGAACTTTTGGTAGCACCTCTTCTAGTACAGGTTTCCCTCTATGCTGTTCGTAGACCTCCACATTTTCCTCTGTATTATCGACTTGTCTAGAACACTGCAAATAAAACTGAATCCCTCTTTGAATCTGTAAGTGTTTTTTTTAATATATATATATACTAGACCGTAAGCCCATTTGATGACAGAGATGACATAACTCCCACCCTACCCTCCACTAAGATATATATATTTGACTTCTGCTGGCAAACCAACTATAAAAATGAAATGAATTAGACAAAAACATTTCAGTTGTCAATGAACATAACATTGTATTTTTCAATTAATTTGTGCTTTACCCCTCAGGTACACTGGTTCAGGGTAGAAGGTGCAACGCTAAAATTCCAAAGGGTTATGTCATTGATGAGAATAAATATGTATATATTTTGGTGGTATTATTTAATGAAAAATATATTAAAAAAATGACTTTCTATTTGTTCAAATCCCACTTGGTTTTTATTTGATAATCAATGTTTGCTTTTTGACCTATTGTCAGCCCTTAAATATTGGCCCACCTCACTGTTATTGCGGCTTTGGTTATAACTCAGTTGGTATTCTTGGACCCCAACACCCACATTTTAATGGATTCTTGTACTAAAATAAACCCTGTCAATCCAATAGATAAATAAATGAGCCCTAAATAAACTCAACCATGACCCACATGATTGTCAAAGTACCTAAAACCTTTTTTTTTCTTCTCTCTAATGCTAGGTTTTTCTGCTACAACATCCAACCCAAGTAAGTTGTTTTGTGACAAATTTCCTTCATAATTGACCTTTGACCTTTTAACATTGATTCTTTTGTTACTAAAATAATTTGTAATAGATTTTATTGACACTTCCTTTTATAAATATTTCATGTGCTTGTATCAAATTTTCCATCCAAAGAATATTTTCCCCATACCTGGAAGCGGTTGAAACAGTTGTTCACCAATTCCATTTTTTGTGTCAATAACCACTAGGCCAATCCTCACCTCAAGTTTTGATCAAAAAAAATTTTTTTAAATGTCTATTTAATCAACCAAAAATGTCAGCATCAACAATTCCTTCATTTTTTGAGTTGGGCTGGCTAGCTGTCTATATCATACATATAGGTGGCACCAATGGAGCTAAAGGGCTGAAAATTTGAACATTTATCCATTTTACTCCTTGAAAAATTAATCTATTTTTTTTTCCAACCCTCCCCATAGGTTTTTAGGGGGGGGGTCAATTCTCAGTGTGAGTTTATGCTAAACTGGTCCTTTAGCTAGTGTCTTGCAGTATTTAAAAAAAAAATTTTTTTTAATTCCAGACTTTTTTAGTGATCACTGTGCAACATACCTTTTTTCCAATTTCTTAATTGATCACCTCCTCAACATGGCATGCTGCCAAAATACATAGTTCATGACAGTCTCTATTCAGTGACTAACCAGACATGATTTGTAGATATTTTCTGCATGTTTAAAAAGCTTTAGCTTTCAAATTCATGAAGCTCTTGATACTCCATCTCTATGAATAGAGTATAAATAATGGGACTTTTTTTATAAGTGGAATAGGAAAAAAAAAATTTTAACCAAAAGGCAGTGATTATAATCGGTTATTTCCCTTAAATTTTTTTTTATGTATTAAAAAGTGAACTTGTCTCATTGGTTTGAAGTTGGTAATTTTTTTTCCTTCCTTTTCCTCATTCATGCATATATACACACACTCACTCACACTGGGTTGAAATTCATTGAATTATCTGTATTCAGCGGTATATTTTTATCTGGTGTCAACTGTAATCAAATATTTTTTCTTTCATTGTTTTTGCGTGATTTTCCGTGAGCTGTGGAGTCAGTACACAAAACCTTTCAACACCGACTTCTCAGAGTCAGTACGTTATCAACCTCGACAACCCAATAATTACTTTTGACACTGATTCAATTCCACAGCCTTGTATTCTCCTTAAGTGATAGGAAACCACATGTGCCCTTTTTGACTATTCTTCATTTTTTTCTCTAATCTTTTTGTTATGAACAAGGTGTTGCATTTGTTCATTTTAGTTCTTGGTGCCAGCAAAATGATGCCAAACCCATTTGCCCCCAAAGGTTCTCTGAAGAGTGATATGGTATCATCAGCTTCAATAACAACCCAGTCATCTGAAGGTCAGTTATTCTTTCTCTCCTTGTACCTAATCAATGTCTCCAGATTTGGCCAGAAGGGATGATAATCTAAGCTTTCTCTGAGACTTAGCTGACTCAGGTATTGAAGGCAGACCTGGTCAATTTCAAAATCCAGCATTAATCCAATGTTTGGCAAGTTTGGGATATGGAGTTTGGATTATCTCCCTTCTGGCCAAATCTAGGCTAGACTGACTTGTAATATATTATTTTTCAAGTCCTGACAATGATGGATATTCTTTCTTGTAATGAACCACCAAATTCACATTTGAAAACACATTTTCCATTGTATTTATTTATTCAAAAAAACTTATTTGAAAAAATACTTTTATTTTTCAACTCTCCTCTTTAGGTTTGGGAATCTTTCTGGTTTCACACAAGATGAAATATTTTATAGAACTCACTAAATATCTTTTCCAAAGCAATAAGTAATATAAATTGCTTTCAAAATTATCTTTGATCTTCAATATTATGATCTATAGGGAAAGACTTCAGTTATCTTTTTATATTAGATCTACAGAAATTCTTCAGTATTTACAAAAAGGACACAATGTTCCTGAAAGTCTGACCAGAGATGTGTGAGTTCTCTCTCTTTCAAACATATACAGGAGTAGGAGTTTCTCAATAGGTCATTTGGTGGCAGCGATCAGTTGTAAAGATGCCCGCACATCTAATAATAGTTCTTTTTAATTTTCATGTACTTTCTACACTCAATGTTGATATCCTGTATGTGCTTCCAGAATACAAAATGAACAACATTTGGGGTAGCAATGATTTTAGGATACTAACCGCAAGGATAGACAGGGATTTAAATCTGAAGTAATTCGAAACTGCATATCTGGTTACTTCATAAACTCTTTACATATGCTAGGAAAATATACAAATGTTTTAAACATGCAATATTCTCAGGGAATGACAGAAAATGAAGGAATTTGTACTCTTAAAGTCAGTTGTTTTATTGGTTTTTGACTTTTCTATTTGATAGGAATTATTGCTCCCAGTCGATTTGGATTATCACGGCAGCCAGGCCCTGACTCAACTAGTAAGTAAATTCCCTTTTCTTCTTTTTTTTTTCTCCCTCCCCCTCTCTTTCTATGAAGATAGTACCCCTAAAAACTGAACTACCTATAGTGAATATCCTTTGATTTGGCAACAGGGGAACTTTGTTGAATTCAATTTAACATCTTAAAAGGAAAATTTCTGCCCAACTTTCTATATCACAAAAACATGTTACAAATGTTCAAATTGCCTTATATAGAAATGGATCACCTTTATGATATGAGGCTAGGGAATTGGCCAATAACTGGCACTGATTGAGTGGTATTGGTTATCAGGAATATTTCTGTAGTGTGAAAATCTATCCACATATGACACAATATGTGTGTATTTGTATACACACACACACACACATATTTTTCCAGTTTCTTTAAATAGAATGAAGACCTTCCAAGGTCTAATTAACAAACTTTGTGAAGAAAAAAAGTTCTATACAGGATATACAAAGGATACATCTACATTATTGTCTTTGAAGTTTGTGAGATCAGAAATCTATTGGTGTTTAATTCTAATCAGTCTGCACCATATGGCAGTTGAATATGAAGAAAAAAATTAAGTAAATGTGAAACTGTTATGAAAGATTTTTTTTTTCTTTTTCTTTCAACTTGACCAGCAGTAGAGAGTTGAGTTGAGACTTACAAACTGTATGTGTGTATCAAGTTAACAATAAGGAAAAGTAGTTGTATTTAATTTAGATTTATCCCACTAACATCTTCAGGTTTTATCAAAGTAGCAATTCCAAATGAAATGATATTAAAATGTTTATTCATTTCAAGTAATTGAAATTGTCACTTTGATGAAGCCAAAAGTTGAAAGATAGATTTAATTTAAATACAACTATTTTCCCTTATTGTTAACCTGATGCAAATGGTTGAATATGTCTTATTAGCACACACACACACACATGTGTGTATATATATATATATATATATATATATATATATATATATAATATATATATATATATATATATATACATACACACACACACACACACACACAATGCTAAGATTAGAGATTATTTTTGTCTCTAAGATCATGCTTACAGTCTGATCCTTGTCAATAGAATAGGAAATTTGCTGTAATGACAATATATTTTCATAAACCTTCACTTTTTTTCCTCTTCAGATTTCAAATCAGCTGGTTTCAAATCAGGTCCACTTTTAGCCCCTTCAAGATTCAGTAAGTATACATTTATTTATTCATTTTTTTTTTTTTTTTTCATCTTTCTTTTCTACAAGTGTGATATTTATTTTTGCTCTTCTGATTTCTTTATCTCACTCTCTCTTCAATAACTTCTAACAGATATACAGGTGACCCTTCAATATAGGGTGGTTCACAATATAAGATGGGTGGTTATCAGACACCAATATTTTTACTTGTATTATCATGTTTGTCAGTAAAACAACAAATAAAAACAGAATTTCTCTCCGAACCTATAAGCCTGCTATATTACTATATACTGTAAGCCTATTTAAGGATTTAGTTGGGTTGTGAGTTGTGTCACCTAAGTAAATGTTACTTATGCCTAACGGAATTTTTTGAAAGAAATCCATTTGAGCTTTTCCCTTGAAGTTCAAGTATGAGGTATTAGAAGGCATAGGGGCAAAGGTTTGATGTAAATTTTTGAAAATTTATTTAATGAAAAAAATCCAACTTCAAAGGGTGCTTTTTGTTCATTTGTTCAAATCCCACTGTGTTTTATATGGTAGGTTAAAGACAGTAAACATAGTTTGTCAGCTCTTGATAGACAATCACCCCTAACCATACCTCTGTTATCATGGCTTGGTTATGACGTGGTTGGCTTCCTTGGACCCCAACACCCACATCATAACAACAAATGCCTATACTGTCATGTGGTGGAGTGATTAACATGGGGGGGGGGGATTTTCAAGATATGAAAAATGGTTTAAAGTTTATAAAACATTTTAAATTGTCTGAACATGGTCATTATCTCTGCACCCTAGTTCTGGGCATCAAATGGCAAATATGGGTCAGGCAGTCAATCATCTGACTCTCTCAGTTCCCATGCTGAACAACAGGAGGCGATGATTTGTCCCTATTTCTCAAATGATACATTGAGACCCAATCATGGTCTGTAGCAATCGTGAGTCTCTGCGTTACCCCTATGCCTAAGATGGACTGCCTTACCGGGCTAGAGTGTTCCGAAATCCCTGTTATTACCGATGTCTGGAAAGAGACCTGACATTTGACTTAGTCCAGTCATCTGGTTTACCCTTGCTGTCAAAAAATGACTGTGATATTTGGGTAATTTTGTAATTATGATTACGTAAAAAATCACAGACTTAAATTGATGTGTGAAGCTATTTCTATTGAGAAATAATCATAGGATTCAAATATTATCATGTACTATCATCTATTGTAAATAAAAAGTCTTCTAAGGAAAGTAACTCTTGCATGAAAAATGAAAGTTATTTCCCTTGTGTGACAGTTGGACCGACTGAGCAACCAACACACTGTATAAGTTATATTGAGATATCTTTCAGTTGATTGATGAGGATTATGGTGACTGAAACAAATTATAAAAAGTAAACAGAAAGTAATGCTATATTTTATGATTACGATTTGGCAATTAACAGGTGAGGTAATAGGGATGTTAATTAATGTCTTTTTAGTTCCAATCATGTTGAAGAAAATTTACTTCTTGAAGTAAAAAGATTTTTTTCCTACCTACCAGTTCAAGTATTTTATGCCAACCGTTTTATCTCTCATTGTTTTTTTTTTTCTTTTCTTTTCCTCTCGTGTTCCAGACGTTCAATCTCCCAATTTTCACAGTTTGATCAAACCTGCCACACTCCCTGATCCGACAAATAAGAATTCATTTGATAAAGGTAGGTGGCAGGATTCTTCTTGTATGAATTTTATAGTGAATACCCATTTATTTCCAAGTAGATTCTTTCATGTTATAAGAAAGTATGTCCCTTATCCTATATGAATGTCCATCTTTTGTCTCCTTTTTAGAACAAACAGAAAAGTCCGACGCTGACTCTTCATCCTCCAAGCCAGCAAGTGAGGCGTCCAAAGAAGCTGTTTCTCCTGATAACGCTACCAGTCGACTTGAAGCAGGGAATATCAGCTCTACTACAGCACCGGGTCAAAATGAATCAGGTTCACCTTCAAAATTCTCATCACCGACCTTTAGTAGGTAATAGAATTGAAAACCTTTCTTTTTTTTTTTTCTTTGTCGTTTCATTAACTCTTGTTATATAATGTTGAACACATTGCTGCAATTTGGTGATCATATGTCAAGCCTGGTCAGTGACTGCCTGGGAATGTCAGATTTTGTGACCAGCTGGGGTGGTATCCTCTGCGGCCATGCTGATCTAGACTATAGGGCACTTTTTTCCCTTACTGAAGCCTTTAGCATGGTCAATAGGAGGGAAGTGGATCAGCACTGCAGCTCAAAATACCTGAAACTACTGAGACCATTTACCATCAGGAAAAGGGCTGTACATGTAAACTATTTCTTTCAGCCTCAATATAGTCCTGTATGCTGTATATTCGTCCCCCTTTAAGTAAGTACTGCAAACATCAGAGAATGTCCTGAACCTTTACTTTTAATACAGGTGAACGTTTGAATTCCTATTTGTAAGGTTATTAAGACTTTCAGTTCTTGGGGACCAAAGTAGAACAAACGCTAATTTTTCTTATCATGTTCAAATGAAAATGAATTTCTATTATTTCACAAGTAGAAAATACCCGTTAGATATGATTGGATTTTTTATGTATGGATCAGCTCTAAGTGGCATCAAGCTAATTTAATGGATAATTTGTTTTCCAAGTATCCTTATTTGACAAATCTGGCATTTTTAAAGAACATTTACACACTCGGTATTTTTATCCTTTATTCAAGTTTCAAATATCCTTCCTTTCTGTGACGTAATCTTTGTTACAACAGACTCTCATTTTATTACAATACTGTAATCTTTTTTTCCAACTGGACCAATCCATTATAACTTTAAGGTTATTAGAGGAATTGGACAGGATGTACAATTGACAAATAAATATACTAATTCGCATTTATGGATAGACATTTGATTTTTGGTGAACCACTTTTTTTTCCTTTTTTTTTTTTTTTTTTTTTTTTTTTTTTTTTTTTTTCTTAAAATACTACCCTTTTTCTGTATTTTATTTGTAAAAATTATTTTTTGAATCTAGAGGCTTTTTTAGTAATTAACCATTTTGCACTCTGAAAGCGATGTTCATCAAGCAGAATATTGTCCTGCTATTGCAAGCGACTCTGATCATTGTATGGTAGGGTGTTTGAATTCCACAATTGTGTGGTCATTCCAATTTCAGTTAGACATGGACAGACATACAAATCACAGGCTTTTTTTGAAGTTACTACTTGCTCAAAATTTTGGTGTCCTTGAAAAAGAATACAGAGTGCTAACATTTGATGTCTGAGGAATATTAGTAGAAATGGGTTTTTTGGGGTTTTTTTTTGTTATTACTCCATTTTATGTATGATCACAATGTTTCATATTAGAATTGATATATGAAGTCAGAATAACCTTTGGCCCAGGAGATTTTTTTTTCTTATTGTTTGATGAGTATACTCCAAACTTGTTCAAAAGGTGGGAAGAAATATGTACTAATAATATAGGACAGTGATGACAAACCTATGACACGTGTCAGCAGTGACACGTTGCTCGTCTTTTAGGTGACATGACAAGCTGGACTCGAAAAAATTCATTAAATTTAAGGTAACTTTTCTACTTTCTGATCGTCCTTGTTTTAAAAGTATTTTTTTATTTTTAATTTCAAGTTCTATTTTATTGAACTCTGTTTGATAAATGAAAATAGTTCATCTCTAAGGAATCACATAAATCTTAAATATATCTAAGTGACATTCCAATCACGAGATCATTTTGAAAATTTGAATTTCAACATTCTGTGCCACAAAGGTTCACCAGCACTGATGTAGGGTAATCCTGGATTATGGAATCAATAAAACAGTTATTTAACTCTGTTTAATTCCTTTTTTTTTTTTTATAATTAAAAAAAAAATTCAAATGTATTGTTACAAGTTCTAATCAAATATTTTTTAATTAAAAAAAAAAAAAAAAAAATCCTATTTTTGAAATTCCCTCCATTAGTTTCCAAGCAATCCAGTGTTCTCAAGGGTGTAAGTTCTGCATCATTTGAGAGTGTGTGCTGCTGTTGCCAGTATCTCATCAGTGATTATAGACTTTACTCTTCAGATATCCTCACAGATCAAAATCAAGACGAGATAGGTCTGGAGACCTTGCGGGTCATTCAATGTCTCCAAACTTTCAACTTGGCTGGAAATGTTTTCAATTAAATTGAAATACTGTTCATTTAAGTGTTATTTTTTAAAAATAAATGTTTGATCTAAACTTGTAATTATCTTCTCAAGTAATGTGGGTTTTTATAAAAGGAATGAAACTTTCAGTTATATGGCTTTTTAAAAAATTTGTTTGTATTGATGCCGATATCATCAATCACACTGTATGTTTGATTTGAAGTTCATAAAAGGAAAAAAAAAGACAGATGCGAGTTACAGCATCTCGAAATGATCATAATTAATTTTTTTTTTTTTTTTTTTTTTCTCCAAATTTCCAGACTAGGTGAAAGTAATGAAAACAAAAAATTGAATGCTTCCAATACACCTCCTTCCCTTGGAGGGAAAGACAGTTCTGATGGTGGGGCAGCCTCCACTACTCCAAGCAGCAGTGGAGGAGAATTTGTGTTTGGACAAAACTTACATCAGCGTGTTGTGGTAAGTATTTGTCTATTAAGATGTAAAAAGTTTGGTTTGCTTAAAAGAGTGTTGATTTCAAATTCGTGACCTTTCGCGTCCGAAAATTCTTTAAAGGTACAAATAAATGATTACATATCTTCATCAGGCATGTGTTCTCGTGTAATTAATGTAGTTTTGGATCCTGATCCCGAAAAAATCCATTTTATTGTATCGCATTTAGTTTTCATGAGATGAAAGCTGTATTTTAGTATATAACTCCCCATTGAGCACCTGGGGTTGGGGGCTAAGCTAAATCTTTTGAGCTTGTCCTTTTGCATGGTATCTTTTTTGTATAACTTACAAATAGTAATTTTGAATTTTCCGCTTTGAAAAGTTCTGACTGATAGAATTCTTGCTTTCATTTAACCTTCACCTTCATGGCCTCTATACAATAGAACTGAAAACTGAACGTGACTGTCGCAAAAAACAAGACGTGCTTAAGTGAAACAGACTTGAAGTCGTGTTCATCATTTATTAAAGTAGTATTAGATTAAATGATAAATCATGAAAATTTCTTCTATCATTTCATTTCCTTCCAATAAACTATTTAGTAAAATGTGATTTTGAATCACGTTGGCCACGATGACCAACCAAACAACAAAAACGTAGGTTAGGTATTCTTCCCTTTTCATTTATCTGTTCATCTATTTCGGTACTCCTAGTGACTTCTTTTTTTTTTTCTTTTTTTTTTTTTTTTTGCGTGTGTGTGTAGCCTCAGAAATTTACATGTTATTCCAAAAAAACGGTTTCATTTTTTTTTTTTTTTTTTCATTAAATTAGTCTTCACTTGTTTCAGGAGGTGCTTGATTTACAATAATAATCTTTTATGGAATGGACACACACATTTCACCAGTTCTGCCATGACATAGAATTGTCACGTTTAGGCATTATAACATTTAAGAATCTTGGTTAGAATGGTAGAGAGGTCAAATTTTATTTTATTTTATTTTTTTTTTTTTCCTAGATAAAATCTGTCCTTTTTTTTCTCCTGGCTCTGTTGCATTCAGTCCTTTGAAACCAACAATTCCACTTGGTCAGAGCTTTTGATCTAGAGTAGTGTATTGCTCTAAACCTTGTATTGCTGTCCATAGAGTCTGGATTGGGTTGGTGGGTTATTAAAGTCTTAGGTGACAGAGAGATAAGGACTCGCAGAGAAGGGGTATTGTGAGAAAAATGAAGCAACTTTGCTATGGTGATTCATTTTTAGGCTGAGTTGGTAATATTCACTTTCTCTATTCCTATTTTTCCTTGATGGTATTTTTTTTTGCACACATTTCTCTAGGTGTATTTCATTGGACAGAAAATTCATTTTCAGTTTTGTGAAGAAAGAAAAAAAGTGGGGACACTAGGGACTTTTTTTTTTTTTTCTTTTTCTTTTTAAACTTTGAAATACAATTGAAAACTGGCTTGAGTATTCTGTATTCATGGGTTATTTATCTACTTTTAATGGCGGGAGGAATGTATGATAAATTTTTGTTATTATCCAAAAACTATCAATTTAGCTCCATCAGTAAGACAGTCTCCTGGCAATCAGTTCAAATCACTATAGGGGAATATAGACTTTACATGTCAGTTCAAAAACTTCATTTTGGTGAAGGTTGTTTTTGTTACGGTAGGAAACTGTCAACTACAGACTTCGTACTTGAGTTTGTCAAAAAAAAATGTCAACTCTTGCAGACACGTTATACTTTATGGATTTCTGATTTAACTTCTGGATTTGTTTTGTTTTTTCAACTTCCTCTAGGGATTTGACGCAGACAATTCGAAAAAGAGCAACAATGGTTCTGGTTTTCTGTTTGGCGAGAAGCTTCCAGGCCGAGTTACGGCTGCTGACAAACCTTCCTCACCCCCATCCTTAGATCACCGCCTTGCAAATTCAGGTGAAGAAGCCAACGCCCCAGGTATGGAAACAAATTGCCAGTCTTTTTTTTTTTTCTTTTTTTTTTCTTTTTCTTCTTCCCCTTCCCCAACTCCTAAATAATAAAAAAAAAAACAAAAAACAATTATGCGACTGTTTACTCCTGATTGAATGCATTTCTGCTCTATGCACCAGTTTTACATTGAGTGAGTGTGAAAAGTATCCGATTCATTGCAAAAAAAAGTTCATCTTGACATGAGTTTCATGATTGACAGAATTTGGTCCAACAATTAATATTAATTGTTCTGACTGCATGTCTAGATTGTTCTCTGTTTAAACGCTTATCTCTTTCTGAAAACAATCGCTTTAGCTTGTATTGTTTAAGGAGATGCGTTTGTGTTTTGAAGCTTGAAAATCATTCCTGTAAAATTTATAGTATCACAGTTATTGATGTAATGTAATATATATAGGAAGTATTGAAACAAAATTGAACCTTTAAAAGTTGTGTACAGAAATCAAATCTCTGGTATTTTCTATCAATTTTGAAGCTTTGAAAAAAAAAAACTTCTTTGCCATGTATTGAATACTTTTTACCCTCACGGTAAGAATGGAATCACTTCGTATTTCCTCAATGTTTGGATCTTTCTCATTGAAATCTGTTATGGACAAATACGGACACATTCTACTGAAACAACTTCTGGGTTTTGGGGAGGGGTCCCCCATTTTTTCCTCCCTTCGTCCCCTCCACACTGGCCTCTTACATTTCACTGTATCAATAACCATCAACCTGAGCTGTCAAGGTAGGTTTCTTCAGTTTTTAGTGATCACTACTCTACTGAAGGTGAGAGAAGTAACTTATTTATCGATCGCCCCTTTTTCCAACTTTTTAATTGATCACTCCCAATATTGGATGTGATGGACACTATTGACTGACTGACTAACTAATCAGACCCGTTTTTGTTTGCTAAATAAATGGAAATGAAAAAAATATGGACATTTCAGCAGTTTATCAAAATGACTAGGGTGGGGTTAGTTAGGGCTAAATTTGTGTCTGGAGTTCTTTAAGCCTTCAAAAATTGCATTTTATTGGTAATGACTTTTGACCTTTGTTGAATGGAAGAGCATTTATTTTGCTGATTGGATTCTTGCCAAGATTAGGGATTATCTCTTGGCTCAAAAAGATTGCTTACATTTTGATCCTTCATCCATAAGATAGACCCAGTAGGGATCCACAAAATCTTCTTCTGACATACCCTTTCATCCTGCTCAGCAGTTTTGTTGTGTCCCTTGTGAAGAAAATAAAATCTATGAATACCATAGAACAGACAATAGATATTTAGTATTTGTTAGCAATTTAATGAAACATTTTTAATGAGATGGAAGAGCTTGGTTCTTTCCAATAAGTAACCTGATTCTAGGCACAGTCACATATCATTGTCAATTGACAATCTTGCACAAAATCTGGTTTTTATTTTAAAAAAAAGATATCCAGAGCAAATGAGGAAGTCAAATTAGGGCAGATATCTGTGCAAACCAGATTTTTGTTTTACTGGAATAATCCTTTTGATTTATGCAGTGTTATCGACAGTAGGCAAGGTTTACCTCAGGGTTATACGTACTGCAGTTTACCTCAGGGTTATACGTACTGCAGTTTACCCCAGGGTTATACGTACTGTGGTTTGAGAACTCCTACCTTATGGTACAGCAAACTTCTATTTTTCATTGATTGAATGTTAATCTTTTTTTTTTTTTTTTTTCTTTTTCTTCCTTAGATTTTAAATCAGTTGCCTTCAAACCAGGTCCACTTTTAGCCCCTTCCAGATTTAGTAAGTATACATTTTTTATTCTTTATTCGAGAGTGTAATAAATTTGTTTTCACAACTTATTTTTTTACCTTTCTCTTTATCAGTGAGTGCAAAAAGTATTGGATTCATTTCAGGAAGTTTATTTTAATATCCTTGTGCAGCTTCAAAATTGTTGGAATTTTGACCGAAGATTAAAAAAAGAAAAAAAAATCGAACCTAGGTTGAACGTAGAAATTCTGTTCAAAACTAGAAATCTTTGGTTGAAATTCTCTCAATCTGGAAGTTGTTAAAATGAACTTTCTGAAATGTGTCAGATACTTTTTGCTCTCAGAATATTTGTCAACAAAATCATATTTTTGTAATGGTTGGCATTTTGATTTTTTGTTTTTTTCTTTCTTTCTTTCAATACATTCCTCAAAAGATACTGGGACATATTCACTCATAATTCCAAAACTATTACTCCCTGATTTTTATTGCATTGAATTGTCTAACATTAAATGAAATGCAAATTTATATTGAAGCTTTATATTCACTGCATTACAGGATATTGAAAGTTATAATCTTTTATAAACAAGTTTTCTACTTGCCTCAAAAGATAGAAAAAAACAGCACTTTTCTGTACTTGTTTATCGGTGAATTACTATGAATTATTGGGTTCAGTGCAGATTTCTTTTATTTAAAGTAGCCAAGATTTAGATTTTTACCTCTTATAAAATACTTGTGAACTTGAATTCATGTTCACAAATTTTAGCTGTTATGAGAAAAATTATCAACCCCCCCCCCCCAATTAGCAACAGAATATGCAGAAATACAATTAGCAGTCTTCCAGAAATTTCTGTTTTTTGTTTTTCTTCCCCCTCCCCCCCAAGTATGAAGCAATAAGTATCTTTGTATCTTTTGAGGTACCATGATTTTTTTTTTCCTGTTTGCATACATCTACTTGTAACCAATTCACTTATTTTCTATCATCTGTTTCATCTCTTCTTTTCAGATATTCAATCTCCCAATTTTCACAGTTTGATCAAACCTGCCACGCTTCCTGACCCAAAAAAGAATTCATTTGATAAAGGTAGGTGCGGGGGGGAGATGGGTTTATTGATCAGTCTTGACATATTACTGTTTTGAAGCTGATTTTAAAGACAGTTTGTATATTTGCAAATGTGGGATGTTTCATTCTTCTTCCTCTGCCAAGAAGAAGACTTGTAAGAATAATTCAAGTAGCGTGGTACCTAAAAATGAGTGCCGTTCCTACTACAGTGCTTGTAGTATTCCTTTATTTTCGTGTCTCATACTCCAATGACTGATGCCAATTTATCTCTATAGTCGCCTGATTGGGCTACAAGGGGAGATAATCCGACCGTCATCACCAAGATTTATGCACACAAGATTTACAGCGTTGAATTAGGAAATTTAGCTGCCTCCTGACTAGCTTACTTTCCAAATTCAGTGCTATTCTAATGCCTGTGTTGGGTAAATCTGAGAGATTTAGCACAGATTATATCCCCTTGTAGCTCAATCTGTCAACCTTACCCGTTATTATGTACAATAGGAATGTCGGCAAGGTTTTTAGTTTGAAGTTCAATTTGCAATGTGAGTTAATGCTAAATCGATCCTTTAGTTAGTGTCCATGCTTGTTTTTGAAAATTTAGACTATTTTAGTGACCATGGTCTATCAAAAAGTGAGAGAAGTGACTTATTCATTGATCACCCCAAACACAGCATGCTACCCAAAGACATTAGTCACATAACAATTTCTATAGAATGGCTATTGTTTAAGGTTGTTATATTGTGCTGGAAACTATTCAATATCTATATGCTACAAAATGATATTCTTATTCCGTAGCTATTTTTGCATCGACAAATAATATTTCCCCATCATTCTTTCTCAGCCTTTAACACTCTAAAAGCAACTTGTTAGCTGAACAAAAAGTTTGTCCCTCCACTGTAGACAACTTCCAATAGCATGCTGGACAATAGTGTGAATTTTAAAATAGTGTTGTCAATTTCAGTCATTTATAAACAGATGGTCATGTTACAGACTTTCAATGTTACACAAAATCTTGACACCTTTGAAAAAGAACGTGGTTCACTAAAGGTTAATATCAATTTATGATGATTCCTTGTTTGAAGAAATTTCTTCTGGATGTAGATGAGAGGTCATCTTTTGTCTCCTTTTTTAGAACAAACAGAAAAGTCCGACGCTGACTCTTCATCCTCCAAGCCAGCAAGTGAGGCGTCCAAAGAAGCCGCCGTCTCTTCAGATAACACAAGTCGACTTATAGGAGCTGAAGCAGGAAGTATCAGCTCTGCTACGGGTCCAGGGCAGAATGAATCCGGCTCACCTTCAAAATTTTCATCACCGGCTTTTAGTAGGTAATAGAATTGAAAACCAGTTTTCTTTGCCTTTTTTTAAATTTTTTTTTATACTCACAACAGACAGGGTAATCACTGTTGATTGGTTTAGATTATTCATGTATTCTGAAATTCATATATATATATATATATATTAGACTTTGCCCAGCCTTAACTCAATGGTAGAAACTTGAAATTATGCATACACACTCCTCTCAATGGTAGGGAAAATACTTTTTTTGTTATCTAGAAAATTACCATCCAAAGTAGGTTTCGAGGGGGGGGGGTCAATTTGTCCATTTTGAAGAAGAAAAATGTTTTTAATCTGTACATTTTATGTGATCACAGTCCCCAAAAAAAGGCAGAAGTAATATATCCATTGACCCCCCCCCCCCGCTTTTTTTCTAACCCTGAATTGACCCCCCCCCCCCAAGAAATACAGCATATATGAATGGTGGTGATTCATAATTTCCCTTGTAATGCTAAATTCATTTTATTTTTTATTTTCTTCCTAATCCCATATTTCCTTTATAAAATATATATTTTCACCCTTATGCAGGGTAGAGCCAAGTCATCCCTACTCGAACATCACATATCCTGTTGACCATTGTTCTCCATGCTTCTGTCTCTAATTCATTAGAATTCTTCAACCATCAATTTTAGGTCTTTTGTTGTGCCTGATCCTTTTAGTTTAGGATTGGCATTTTTATATTGGTCACTTTTTTATTTTCACTGACAGAATTGTCCAAACATTTGGGCACCATCTTGTCAGTTTGTATATACTACAGGATGTGACTGTTTCTATTGAGTGACTAACCAGACCTGTCTGATTTCTGATTTGAAATAGAATTTAGGTGTTTTGGTTACAGGGGTGTAAATTATAAAAAGTAATTCTTGATTAATTTTGTTAGGCCCCCGACCCACCAGAAATTTCATCACCAGTGGACATTGATGTTACAAATTGATTTCTCCTTTGTTTCCATTCATTTTCATGGAAGAACTAAAAAAAAAAAAAAAAAAAGACTTGGCATTTTTGGTCTTTTTCAGCTAGGAAAAAAATGCATTCAGTCAAGGAGGAGGGGGGGTTCCATACTCTGAAATTCTGGCTTTTAGCTTTGGGTGAAGTCTAACAAAAAAGACAACTACCGTATGCCATCCATGCTAATCTGTAAGAAGAATGTTTTTTAAAAAACTTTTTTTTTTTTTTTTTTTTTGTTTCCTTCTTTTTGTGTATGCAGCTCCAATCTATCTAACACTCCATCTTCCCTTGGAGGGAAAGACTCGACTGATGGTGGGGCTGCCTCTACTACTCCAAGCAGCAGTGGGGGAGAATTTGTGTTTGGTCAAAACTTACACCAACGGGTTGTGGTAAGTACTTTATTATTATATTTAGACTAGCATTCCTCAAAAAAAAAAATGACAGGATTATTAATACATAGATGAATTTATATATATAGATATAGATATATATATATATAGAGAGAGAGAGATAGAGATATAATAAATGTGTTTATTCCAAACAAAATGAGGATTGTATTTTCTGATTTGAATTAAAACAAAAAACCTTAACAGAAATTGAAGCCGAATTTGGTTGAGAGATTTTTGTTATAGAAATTGTCCATCAAACACTTTGAATAGTGGCCGTTTTGGGTGGGAGTAAAGTCTAAGGTGAGACATAAGGGGGACAGACAATAAATTATGTAGGTTAGGGACAATTAAAAGACAGACATGTTGTTCATCTCTCTTCTTTGCTTCTGTCTTTTTTTTTTTTTTTTTTTTTTTTTAGAAAAAATGCATCATGGATGTATAAATATCATTCTCTCCTTTCCCTGTAACTGGACAGACAAACCATAAAACCTACAAATTTGCTTTTGGCTTTTATGTATGGGATGTACAAAATTCAGTGTCTGCTTGAATAGAATTTTTTTTTTTTTTCAAATCTAAAAACAAATGTTATGTTTCAGGTACAGATTAATATTACTGATATGAATGATTTTGTAATCTAAATCTTCTTGATAGTTCTTTATGCTGATAATGTACATGAAGTAAAACTTGATTGAATATAGAGCAAGAGAATGACAATTACCAAATTTCCTGCCTTGAGGATACACCCCAATTTTTATTGTGTGAGTGGTTCATCATCATCATCATCATCAGTCTTTTAGCGTCCGTCGTTGGACATAGACCTTCCCCAGGATTTGCCACACTTCTCTATCATGGGCGTCACGGAGCCAGTACTTCCTGAACTTGTCTAGGTCATCTCTCCATCTAACATTTTGCCGGCCTCGGTTGCGCATATGGTCTCGGGGAATCCATGTTGTGAGTCGTGATGTCCATCGATTGTCAGCCATTCTTGCAACATGGCCAGCCCACCGCCATTTGAGATTTTTTATGGATTCTATGATGTCTCTAACTCTTGTAGGGTTGATTAATTGCTATAATCTTGCTGTTATAAGATTTACTGGTAAACCCTTTTAGCATATCATTTTTGCTTCTTCTGTCATTTTAATAAGTGTTCTTTTGAAATCAATCGTGTAAGGAGAGTAAAAACACTGGTGGAAAAGATATAAATCATTTAAATTTTAATTATTCTGTCGATGTGTTTACTGTGGTGCAGATACGGGAATGATTTTTGTAATAACACGTTCTTTGTGGGGGGGGGGGTTTATTAGTTATACTTATGATTATTTTCTATTTCAAGTTCAACTTATATATACACACCATTCAAGTGTCTAGCAAAGATTACCATCCTTTGGGGTTAATAAAAAAAAAAATTAAAAAAAACTTTTGGTATATAGGATACCAGGTCAATTTTTAAGACTTGGAGTTGGGGACAGCATTTTTGATGCTGGGAAAATACTGTACTGCCCTTAGGATCTGTTTACTTTGTCCAAATGACTTTTAATTCTGAATTTGTTTGTTTCCAACTTCCTTTAGGGAATTGATGACAATTCCAAAAAGAGCAACAATGGTTCGAGTTTTGTGTTTGGTGAGAATCTTGCAAACCGGGTTGTGGCTGCAGACAAACCTTCCTCACCCCAATCTTCAGATTTTCGCCTTACTAACTCAGGTGATGAATTCAGCACTCCAGGTACGCAAACTTGGGACCCCTATTTAACCCATTGATACACTCACTAGCATATATAGTGTTTTTTAAAGATGACTGTTAAATTTAAACTTAACATAGTTTAAATTATGACTATTATAAATTGATTGAATTTGAATTTTTACACAACAGTACCTTTTATTTGTCCAATTTACTGTATATAGTAAGTATACCTTTGTCCCAATGACTAAAAATCTGCCGAAGTATATTTATGGCATCAATTCATTTCCATAAAAACACAAGTTCATTTTGTTTTAAGTTTGGGTATTAATGAGTTAAAAAAAAAAATTTCATTTGATAACTTCAAAAATTATGCTACTCAAAAGTTTGGTGAACTTGAGGCATGAAATAGTTTTTCCTTATGAAATAAAAACTTGATAAATGATCTATTTATTTCAAGAACTGTGTGAAATATTCAGCAGAACATTGGAAATACAGAGTAACCTGACTGAATAAATCACAATGTTCAAATTCCTGGAACTTTTGGGTAGCACCTTGTATATTCCTGTTTATATTTAATGGTATTAATCTCTTAACAGATTAATCCAGATTCATTTTGGCATTTCCACGTGTTATAGCCATGAAAATGATATCTTCACGTGCATAAAAAATTTAGGAAGACAAACATCTCCATTTCAAAACAGATTTCTTTTTATGCCCATTATGTGTGTGAAAAATCTCAAAATGCCAAAACAAATACATCTGGGATGATCAATTAATGAAATGTTTTGTGAAAAACGTTCTGTTGAGGGATCAGAAGTGTGTATGTATGTCTGAAAGTGCCTCTGTATTGTTCTTTTTCTTTAGAAAAACAGTGTCAATCCCTGGAGGAGTCGGCTCGAGAATACCAAGCCAAGCATGGTGTGAGGCCCGAGTACAAAGAGATTGAAGTCAAAACAGGAGAGGAAGACGAATCCAATGTATTACAGGTAATAACTGACGTTTTCATCTCGGCAGTGTTTTTGTACCCTTCTCTTCCATTCTGCTCCTTCTGACCTTTACCTATCTATCCCCCCCCCCCACATGCACACACCTTCTCTTGTGTTACTGCCCAATCGCATTGGATGTACCAGTTCTCTTTCAATCACCAAAATTAAGCAACATCCAGCCATCTCAGTACCTATATGGATGACCATTAGGGGAATACCTAGTGCTGTAAGCTGCTGAGAATCATCTAGATTATTAACTCCTGTGGCAATCCCATAATCCTTCTTGGAGGAGACTGATCCCTACACTGTTCAATGATGCAAGCCAAAGCCCTTTAGAATACAAGAAAAAAAAAAAAAAGCAAAGTAAACAGTGTTTATAACTAATGTATACACTTCATAACTTTTTCCTTTGCTTAATGAATTATTGCATTTCAGACAATATTTTTCATTTATTTTTTTTGATGCAATGATTATTTTTGTTTTGGATGTTTCAACTGAGATTAACTTGGAAAATCAATTGGAAACAAATATTTTATTATATTAATATTTTTATAACAAAAAACAAATGTTGACAAAAATTTTATAAACAACGTTGCAGGTTTTCAGCTGGGTCTGTTCTTTTTCTTGTTTTGCTAGTGCAACTGCAAATTATTTGTATTTGACAAACCAACTCAAGTGTGGATTGAACGAGGCTGTGGTGTTCTGCGATTAAACGACTTGGTAGGAAATGATTCTGAAAAATTCCAGTCTCGGATAGGTAAGTCTTTTTCTGGTCCATTATGTAACACTTTTGGTGATTTTACTTATAGCACAGATGATTGTTGGCTGAGTGACGCCAGTCTTTCACATATCATCACAAACAGGTCAATTAAATTATAATCACTATGGATGTGCAAAAAAAACCCCTGAGTATGAGTATTCCATTTTTTTTGTTCTGATGCATACATAGGGTGCATAAGTTATCTTTGCAACTGAATCTTTTGAAAATACAAAGATGTAATTGGTTTATTGGAGTATGAAGACATTTGTTCATTTCTATTTATTTGTAACTCTAAAATTCTAAACCTAGCAAATGATGAATAATACAGGTGTTGTATGATTAAAATCTATTTTGACTCTTAAATTCATGGATTGCTTGTTATTGAATGTGGAACTCTTCAAGGAATAAAGTTCAAATTTATCAAACCCTCTGTGAATTGAATAGAAAAAGAGAATGAAAATCACCGAATGGTCAAAAGAAGACAATTCTAATCAAATTATTCCCTTCTCTGATGATGATGGTCAAATTTTTTCGATGAATTCAAGAGTTAATTTCTTTTGTCTTGTAGTAATGCGGTCTCAGGGCAGTTTGCGTGTTATCCTGAATACTAAAATCTGGACTGGCATGACAGTAGAAAGGGCAAGTCAGAAAACAGTTCGCATTACTGCTGCCGATGGAGATGGTGTGAAAGTTTTCCTCATTGCTGTAAGTAACAATCATCTCGAATAATGTCTGGATTTATTTATATCGTCCCATTTGAGGTTGATTTTAATTTCCTAAATTTGAAAATCACTTTTTTTTTTTCTTCCCCCCCCCTATATCTATTACTATAAAGATGGCAAATGTTTGTTTAATTTATTGGCTATCTTGTATAAGTCTTATAACCATCCAAATGAATGCACTATAGGGGCTAAAAATTTGTCTATAAGGGTACCTTGACCTTGGAATCAACCTAGGATAAGTGGTACTGGCCTCCAAGTTATGTTCAGGTCAATTTACTACTCTTTCTGCTCTAATTTGTAAGCTTCTATTTGAACATTTATTTCTAGAAAACCTAAATGGAGAATATTAAAAATGTTTTTTCTCTAGTATTATTAATCATCCATGATCTGCTGCTCTATTGATGGTTATAAGTGTACAACAACAGACTTGATGGCTGCTACTGATCACTGTAAGAGTGACAGACATGGTTCTTATTATATATCTGATGATTATTTGTCATTGTTCCCAGGCAAATCCTAAAGACAGTGATAACATTCTTCGAGCAATCGATTGGAGGATCCAACAATTAAAGACTGAAGAAGAAGAACAATTAAAACAACGAGGAACAGAAAAGAGGAAATCAGAATCTCAGGATTGGATTTCTCCAAACAAAAAACTCAAGTAAGTTCAATTGATCCAATCAGTAAATGAAAACGGCAACCAACTTTATAACTATCTTGATTTATTTTGTTTTGATACACGTCAATAATTTATGGAGAGTCAAGATTTAAACCCATGCCAGAGTTGCCAAATTTTGCAACAAAAACTAAGATAATCTGAGCTTTACCTCACACAGGCATTGTAATAGTCTTGATTTTGGAAACCTAGCAAGTCTGAAGTGTAACACCCTCTGCTGTTATGCAATAGATGCTTACAGTAGGCAGTGTATCGTCTAGTTTTATCCCTCTTGCTCTGTGTCATCTGTTGAATTTGGGAATGGAGTAAGTCTGGAGCCAGAGGTTTAATACCAGCCTCTTGCGTAGTGATGAAATCTGTGTCTGGCCAAACCAATATATCCAGCATCCTTCAACCTCAAGGGAAGAAGAGATTCAATTGTCCGAAACAAAACTTATAATGTTAACCTTTTTAACGGAACCATTTTCGTTATTTGAATATTTCATTTTGGGTCATTTTTTCATTTTCCAATACACTTACATGTGTAAATGTACTCAAGAGACGGACTTCCCTTTCATGCCTGTATAAAAATGGGATTTTCTGAAAAAGAATATATCTAGGATAATGTTTGGGGGTATCAAAGTTCTAGACAATTTTGATATCTATAGAAGTATTACTTGTGTAATGTATCTCTTGGAGCACTATTTGTGGAGTGACTGAAGGCAAAGCTTGTCTTCTGGCATTCAGTCAGAATGAAGTTGATCCCTGAGCAGTTACCAGATTGAGCTACGAAGGGAGATAATCTGAGCTGGATATGAGGATTACTGACAGGGGGTGACACAAAATTATACATATGAATTCCAAACCTGTTGTTGATTACGTTTTTTAAAATTCCATTGTATTATGAATTTGATGTAGACAGCTCAAGTTTCTGATGAATTTTTCTTTTTTTCTTTTTTTTTTTTTTTCTTTCTTCTAAAATCAGGAAACTTCCGGAATTAAGTGCCAGCATATCTTCAGGAGAATCGAAATCTATCTCCAAGGAAGAATCTGACAGCAGTGTTCTTGATCCAGAAACAGAAGGTGAGAACATTGCTTGAACTATCTTTTTTTTTTTTTTAAAAGTGACCATCTACTGGGTATGACTGGTATTAAATACATTCTGTAAGCTACTGAATTGAAACTTTCTCTCATTTATATGTTACCTGCATCAATTTAAATGCTCATTACCTCTGCCAACAAAGTTGAATAAGGGTCATGTATTCTGAGAGAATAAAAATTGAGTTGGTCTGTTTTTGTCTCTCTCTCACTAAATTTGCACTTTTCAACACTAGCATTGTTAACATTTTTTCTTTTTTTCTTTCTTAATTCAATAAAAAGAAATTTCAAAGCCTGCCTTTGTATTGTCAATAATTGAAACAAGGTTATCATTTTTGTTCCGAACGTCAGCTAGCAATTATAGCCCAATGAAGAAGCATAGCTAGGAATTACAGACGCGGGGGGGATGTGGGCCAGGGGATGTTTTCAAGTTTTAAATATTCAATATACCCTCCTGACTTTTATCCACCCCCTTTGTATAGTGACTTCGACCCCCAGGGGTTGATATTTACCGTTTTGGTGACCCCTGATCTAATATTTGTTTTCTCTATCTTTTTTTTTTTCCAGCTTCCAATGAAAGCTATACCTCATCTCAAACAGTCAGGTCAGAATCCGACTAAGTCAGAATTTTTGAAGATGGACAACAACAGCTTCACCCTCCTGACAACCCCCTGCCTCCACTTATGGGGGATTTTGTGGGCATTAATTCAGAAAAGGACCTTAATATTGGATATTGACGACCAATCATTTGAAGAAGGGGTCTGGGGAAAAAGAACATTATTGCGAAGCCCTTGATTAAAAGAATAGGAAAAACAAAAAAAGCCTGTGTGCAAGTGTAGTTATGTTGTGTGTGTATGTGTGTCGGCATGCAATGACCCAGGGTGGCCAGATTAGGCCAGAAAGGGGAAATAATCCTAGCTTCATCTCCAAGACTTATCCAACAAAGGCATTGGAATTGTGTTGAATTTGGAAATTAGCTGCTCAGCATCAGAGAGGTTGGTATTAAAATTCTGCCTCCACCTTTTTTTTTTTTTTTTTTTTTTTTTTTTTTGACACTATTCTAATGCCAGTGTTGGGAAGTCATGGAGATAAAGCTTGGATTATCTCCTCGTCTTGCCAAATCTGGCAACCTTGCAGTGATGGTTCTTTTATGAAAATGGGGGAGTGAATGCACACGTGTGTTTGCTAAAGCACATATGCATAGTGCTGGTGAAACTGTGTTGGTGTATATATCTATCTTTTTGCCCACAAGTCTATCTATTTGTCTCTGTTACAAATCTTGACTGTAGTGAGAAAATCAAATTATGTGGTGGGAGGGGGTGGGGGGCACTGGAGTTTTTAACTCTTAATGTCAGAAACCATTTGATACTGCTCGGAATTGACAGCAGAGCTCTTCTGTCAACGAAACAAACTGCGTTAGATTTATGTCAAATGGAATAAAAAAAAATTAATTTTAAAAAATTTACCTAAGATTGGAAGGGAGGTAACTTTGATGAGTAGTTATTCCCTTTGAATTTAACATTTGGATTTTCTTATATGAAACTAAGAGTTAAAAACAAAGCTAAATAAAATGACTAATCGGGAGAAAGAAATCTGATAAAGTTTTGGTTGGATAACACTTTCCACTTTATTTGTCGGTGAGCATTTTCTCTTCACCTCTGGGGCCGCAAAGTGGCACAGAGAAAGCCTTCTTGGGTCAGAGGACTTGATTTTGGCTTAGATTGGGTCGGGTGAAGGATAACGTCTGTAAAAAGAGGTGGCATAAAGAGTACTAATCATCAAAATAGATAACTTTATGTGAATAAAAGAGATGTGTATACAAAGCATATATATATATATATAATGTGCACACGCAAATTTAAACACACAGGCAGTTTTTTTTTGTTTTGTTTTTTCCCCTCTCTTCTTTTTTAACTTTAACCTTTTCATGATGTAACCTATAACCCAAGGTTTCTCTGATTGCTCAAATGTAAATGTCTTTTTAGAAATTTACTGAGACGTTTCAATTCGAGCCTTAAGGATCTTGATAGGTTTGTCTTGAAAGGGATTAAAATGAAGGGGAAATAAATCCACATAGCCATTCATCCAATTTTATCATATTTGGCAGGGTTGCTGTTTCTTATCGGGGTTGCCAGATTTAGCCAGAAGGGAGATAATCCAAACTTCATCTCTGAGTCTAACCCAAGACGGGAATTGGAATTCAAGCTGTATCCAACATCAAGGGGCTAATATTAAACCTCTGCTTCCAGACTCACTTTGATTCTATTCCAATGCCTGTGTTGGGTAAGTCTGTGTTGACTCTTAGATTATCTCCCATTGTGGCTAAATCTGGCAATGTTGTCATTTCTCATTCAAAAAGAAAAGCCGAAAATTGAAAGCTTTTTATTTCAAAATTTAAACTTTAACACAGTTTGCGTGTGTGCATATATTTGTGTGTTAATGTATACACATGCATGTATGTATATGTATATGTGAGTGTGTGTGTGTGTGTATATAAGTGACCCGGCATTTCCGCGCAAAAAGCTAACTATGGAACCGTTCGTAATTGAAAATATTTTTTTTCAGTTGAATTATTTTAGCAAATTAATTTTCAGCTGTCCATTTTGGTAATTTATAAGTTTTCAGGGAACAGAGTTGAAACAATTCATTATTATAAAAATCGGAGTTACTTTCTAAGTTTGCAGGTGCAAGAATACCTGTACAGTGTAGGTTTTGATGTGGTACAATTTAAGGTATCGCTGTACGAATTAATGTAACTAAGTATGAGCGGGGGGGGGCACTGAATTATAAGACCTTGGATAGCGTGGAAAATTTCTGAATGAATTCACTGCGCCAATCAAGATATACGTGAACAAGTTTATTGGCTCAATGTTTCCATGTAGTTGTTGGGTAACTTCTTGCGTACTGTTTGAAAACAAGTTGAAACAATTTCTTACAAAGATTTAGATGCAGAGATTTGTAAGCGTGGAATTGTCTTGTGTGGATTTGTCGGTGAACCATGTGCATACATTCTTGTGTGTGTGACAATCAGTGTTCAGATGTGACCATACGAGGGGGGAAAAGGTTTTCTTTGGATAAATCAAATTGGACAAACAAGCTTTCAAGTGTCGAACATTTGGACAGTATGTACATAAAGGTACCTCCAGGAACAACACACACACACACATTTCAATATTTTTATTGATTTTGACTAGGTTTTACCTTCGTCTAAATTTTTAGTTTTTCTTCAATCACAACCTCGACTCTGGCCATTATTCCATGGCTACAAGTAAACAGCAGGATCGGAAGACTTTGACTCGTAGAACGACAGCCAGAATCAAAGTTGTAGAGAGAGAGAAAAAAAAATAACGAAGAATTACAATGATGGTAAAAACTAGTGAAAATTGGTAAAAAATATTGTTACAAAACTTCATCCAATTAGAATAAATAATAAAAAAAATATTACACACACCACAAGTTGAATGGAGAAAGCAAAAACATTTTTTTTTCTTTCAAATATAACGATTGTTGTTCAACTTCTTTATTGTTCATAATTTCTTATTTTTTTAACAATCTATTTTTCTGTAAATTTCTTCATTTTTTTCTTTCTTTCCCCTCCTAATTATTTCAAGTTTTTTTTTGTTTTTTTTTTTCCCCCCTTTTCCTTTCTTTTTTTCTTATTTTTATATAAGTGATTCATTTTTTTTCTTCAGAACTTTTTTTTAATAAAACCTAGAAAGAAAACTGTGCCCGAATTCGGTTGGGGGTGGGAATCTCTCTCTTTCCTTCTAGTTCCACCATCACCACTCGATTCTCCTCCTTCCTTGTGTACCTTGATCCGCAACACCCTCACTGAGGGTATGATTAGAGAACGATGATACAGACACACAATCATTGTTGACAGTTCTGCCATTGGACAAAAACCTTTCCCAACCTTTCCCTCAATGAATGTCTAGTTATGTTGGTTCTTAGGATGGTTGTCTAATAGAGTTTCCCCAGTTTTCTGGTGAGCAGGTTTTGTATTCAGTTGTCCTTCTCTTAGACTGGTTGCCTTACAAGACGAGGGTGCCTGTTCTGCTCTACTGTTTTATCAATAGATGAAAACTCACTGAGTTTGGTCTGGTCAAGTGCCGCCAGATTTGGCCAGAAAGGGAGATAATCCAAGCTTTATCTTGGAATTACACAACACAGGCATTTGAATAGCATCAAATTTGGAAAACTAGCTAATCTCGAGGCAGATTCAATATCAGCTTTGGCTGGAATCGGATATCCTCTAAATTCAATTCTATTCCAGTGCCTGTGTTGGATAAATCTGTGGTATAAAGCTCAAATTACCTCCTGTTCATGCCATATCTGGCAACCCTGGTCTGCTCTTGACCCCCAATGACATATTTGCATCTCTTAAAGGCATCAGTATGTAAGTAAAAGGAATATTCCTACGTTTTCCTTTTTTTTTTTTTTTTTTTCTGTTTTGTTTTCTTTGTACAAAAGTTATTTTGTACTCCAGTGAAGTTTTGAGAACTTATAGCTATTGTTTTCCTACAGATGGATTCTGATAGTTGGGGGGGGGAGGTTGTTTTTTAGTCTGATGTCTATGGCTTCCTGGATGTATCCGGAATCATGATTAAGAATTTGATTTCATAAAAAACGGACTCTTTTATATTTTATGGTTTTATCATACTGACCCTGATATATTGGTAATTTAGAGACTTTGATTGCATACTTTTTTTTTCTTCTCATATACAATCTTCTTGGTAATTGTAAACATCTGAAAAAGTAAAGAATGGCTGGCAATTGCTTTAACCTTGCCCAAAAGTCACCAGGAACTGTAGAAAGCAAGAGTATTAATTTCTTGGAAGTTGCTTGATTGAATTTTCAAAAACCTTGATTTCAATGAATCTACCACTTCTGCATGTATATAGACACAAGGTTGTTCCACATGAGAAGCTAAGCACCACAGGGTACAATCAAGTTAAGTATACCACTTTAATCTTCAAAGCCTGCTCTATCTGGGGTGCAAGTTGGATGAATAGGGTGGTGGTGGTGGTGTTCACAAAGCAGTCGAAATTCCCATTGTTCTAAAGGGTGTTGTTGGCAGCTGTGTTTACAAGATGTTTGAACTTCACTAGATACACTTTAGGGGAGGGGTAGAGTGTGTGTGTGTGTGTGTGATAAGATAAAGCAGCCCCTCTTGCTGCGTATTTGGCTTGTGTGCGTGCATGCGTTTGTGCACACATCCTTATACTAAACTCCAGGGAAACAATGGACTGTTCAATGTTCAAAAATTTGTTTTCCTAATTTAGATAGTTTTTTTTTTTTTGTTTTTTTTTTTCTGATGGAAGTATTTCTATTTTAAATCAGATTCTTTTAACTACATGACCAAAAAAAATGGAGTACTTGCACTAGTTTGAAAGATAAGAAAATTTGGACGTGTTGTTCTCTTTCAGGGATGGTCAATGTTCTGTTTGGTTCTAGGTGCCTCGTAAAAATTCTTTTCTTTTTCTTTTTTTTAGTGGGGGGGGGGTAGCAGCAAAGGATCATATTAACAAAAGGCAGTGAATATTAAATCCAAAATCTGACCCATTTGAATCAACAAAACTTCTCCAACAATTCTCTAATAATGATATGCCATCTCTATAAAAGAAAAAAAAAAAAAAAAATCTTATAGGTTTAGTGGTCACAAATCCAGTGAAAGTACTAATTGTCTCATCTTTTATAAAAGCTTTGATAATTGGGAAAAGTTCAAAATGCTTGAAAAGATGATCTGTGGAAGATTCTTTGAGCTTTGGTGCAGCACACTGAGAGGTTTGGGATGTGGCACTGTCATGGAGCATTTCAGTCAGTGCACATGGTTCATTCTCTAGCTTTTTTGTCATTCTTATTGCCTTGAGATGATTGTTGTTGAAGTCTTTACTCTCCACAAAGAGCTTGGATTGTTGACCAATGCTGTCAAAAAATTTTCATCATTAACCAATCGTTTCAGCCTCTCCTTAAGTCTGTCATTGGTATTCATATCTTAAATTGATTGAACCAATGCTCAACAGTTCAAGCGATGGTAGTTTATTTAAAGGCTCAAAAAACTTCCATAATAATAAATGTCAGTTTATAATGAATCTGAGAAAAATGCAATTGCAGAAGTGAGTTTTTAAAAAAAAATCATTCTGTATTGGAATCTTGTGATCTTCTAAATTTTACTTCTCCAAACATCCTCAAACTTGAAAACGTTATTCAAAATCTGAGAATAGACTTGAAGAAATTGTTGGGTTGAGTCAGGAAAATATTTTGTCACTGCATAAATCAGTCATCTAAGTCCTCAATTTTTCATGTTGGATGATAAAATTCTTGATTATCAGTAACAATAAGTTGAGTACTTGGTCAAATTAGTCTGTATATTAGATTTACTTACTTTTCCTGCCTATTGAAAGGTTAAAACGATAATTAACTTGCACAGTTTTCTGCATGATATTTTGAAATCAAGATTTAAAATCAGAAGAGTGGGTCAAGGTTCCTGTCTTACTGGGGAACACTCTGCTTGCATAACAATGATTTATAGCAATCAACATTCTGATTCTGTGTTGGTTTACATTTCTCGACTGAACTGTCATTTGCCAGGATTTACTTTACCAAGATTTGTATCATTGATGGCTTCCAAAAATACCACTCACTTAGCCAAAAATTAATAGTGGTTGACAATTTGTTTCATCTTAATTTCAGTTATTTTACGTTGCTACAACTCAGTCACTCTACGGCAGTAAGTGAATGGGGTTGATTGGAAAAGAAGAATGAGCTGTAGGTGAGGCTTGACCTCCCTTCCCCTAGCCTTCTTTCTAACTAGAGTTCTAGTAGCTCAGTCTGTAGAGCGGTTATCATACTTAAGCAGGCTCTTGGGAGGTTCAGGGAGCTGTGGTGTATGTGATGCTTTTTTTTTTTTTTTTTTTTTTTTTTTTTTTCCCCTCCCCCATTTCAAAGAGTGCTTAAACATGTTTTAATGGTAATTAAAGGAAATACCTGGATACTTGACATCAGCTGTTTTGAATGATGGGTGGGAAATGAGTACTAGGTTTAGCAATACATACATTGTAATAAGAAACACCCCCCCCATCCCCTTGTAAAACCTCTCAAAAGATTCTTGATAAAATGCAGAATCTAGAACCCCAAATTGATTCAAGGCAGAAGTAGAAATTTCCAGGTGTCATAATCAGAATTCAATTCCATCAAAACAAAGATGAGGTGTAACTATTTTTTTCACAATATTTTTCTGTTTTATTGGAAGAGTTTGAATTCTAAATCTATGTTTTGATTACACTGTAAATGAAATTTAATATAATTTTCCCTTTTGACTTTAATCAGTTTTGGGGTGTGGATTATACATTTGATCCGAATTTCTTTTTCTAAAAACGAACAAACAAATTTTCAGATGGTTTGGAGATTCAATGGACTGGAAGAATTTTTTTTTTTTTTTTTTTTTCTCTCTCAATTTAAGAGAACCGTGTTGTGTGTAAAAACTGAATCTTAACAGCTGAGAGCAGAATGGAATTTTAATGAGGTGTCCGTGTATTGAAAGGTGAACTGCAGATGAGGGAGCAGTACTGGAAAAGGACAACATGGATTTGAGGAGGAGACCCTTGAAAATTAAAAAAAATATCTATTTATAATCCCATGCTTCCAAATGCTGATGTAATCTTATATCTATCACAAATGATTAAAAAAAACGAAATGATCGTTTTTTTTTTATGACGTCAGTCATTAGGGACTGACAAACCTTTTTGAAGAGATCTATACACACACACACACACATCTATTTAATTGATAATATTCCTGCAACGAAGATATTGTCATTACAATCGGGGTAAGTACTTCAGCTTGGAGAAAAAAGAACTTTCCTCTGTACCTAAACAGCTGATTTTGTGACATCTCGAATTACCTCCCTTGGCATGCAAATATGAAAGGTCAAATAGCAACCTTGACCTTCGTGGGGGATTTTCCAAGTTGAAGGTTAAATTGCTAACGTTCTTTGAGTGAACGGAGATTGCCAAATTAGCCATTTTCGGGGCTAGATTTGGCTGATTTCCCCCATCAATTGAGCCGATAATGTTCATCAATAGCTGAAAATCTGGCCTTAAAAAAAAATAATAATTAGGAAGTTTGATAAAAATGTACAATTTTTATTAATTTGTTCTTCTGTCTTGAAGTGTATAGTTCTGTTTGATATGTACATTCATTTGAAGCTATCTGGTGATCGAAAAATAGCCACTTTTAGCCATTTGAAAGAAATAATACCCCACCCTCCTTAGCAACCCTGCCCCTAACATAGATCGAGAGAATCTCTAGCAGGTTGGAGGTAACCGTAGCTGAATGAAAACTGTTACAGCTGTGGGCATAATTTGGCGAAGGTGGTCCCAGTTATTTGTCGGCACGCTGATATGCGATCTGTTGGAAAAATTTATGCAACCAAGAAGTAGTAGCAATATAATTTATGTATTTACTTTTTGTTTTTCTTTCATGAATTCTTATTTCTTTTCATTTATACGTCATTTCTAACATTTAGTGTGAAAGTTTGGCACTCGCACCTTGACATCAGCAGAATTTCAGCCGGGACCACCTTCGCTAAGTTGTGCCAATAAATTGGTTACGAACATGATAGATTTCGGTTATTGCTGCCACTTTTCTGGGGAGTGGGGCGAATCGATTCATTCGGTCGTCGGGTAAGGGACTAGGGAGTTTTTAAGTTGCGACTCGTCCTAAGCTGTCACTGTTTTTAAACAGGTTGGGATCAAGGGGGTCTCTAAGGTTCCGAATTTCAAAGCCCCCTTCGCCTTCGACCTGAACGCTTGATCGGGGGAAGTGGTGGACGCCCCGGCTCTGTGTAGGGAGCAGGAGAAATTGAAGGACCTCGTTTGTAATTGGAGATGTGTCAGTTGATGGAGCCGTTGGTTGAATACGGGATTCAATGGGAATTGGATTAAAGAATTTGTTTTTTTCTCTCTTTGAAAGTTTGTGGTGATTCGTCGAAGAATCTAGGGTGCAACAAACGATTGGAATGTTTAAAATGGCACATAAAGAGAAAAGATAATTCATGACAGAAAAATGAATAAATCTGTTTTTCTTTTGAATAAATTTAACTGTTAAATTGTTCTGCTTCGCTTCGTGAATTTTCGACAGATCGCATATCTATGTGACGTCATCAGAATTCCGATCGGGACCCCCTTCGGTAAGTAGTTCAAAAGAAATGTGACGATCTCTCCACTTGACTTGTGAAATATGAGCCAAGTCAAAATGTGTATGTATTGTTGCAATGAAGTTCAAATAGAAACCACCAAGTAACCACAGATATTTAGTAAGAGCAATACTAGCACAACAACCAATAAATAATTAGTTACTACTAATTTTAGTTTACTACAAGACAAGGCTGTAAATTCTGGCGTCCAGTAAAGATCGAACTATTAACGATCGTGGCACAATTTAGCGAAGACGGTCCCGATTGAAATTTTGCTGACGTCAGGTAGCAGTGGGTATAATAGTGTAAAAATTTCACAGCTGCGCATACTCGTTGTTGAAAAAGGTGCATGAATAAAAGAGAAAGAAAAGTGAATTCTCCTTTTCATGCATCATGAAAGAAAAACGAACAGATACATAATACATATTGTTACTGCTTCGCTCAACAAACTTTCGACGGATCGCATATCTGCGTGACGTCTACTAGTCTGGACCACCATCGCAAAGTTGTGCCCGGGGCTGAAACACGGCTACGGTTACCACCAACCTGCCAGAAATTCTCTCGGTGTCTGTGAGGGACTGTGTTGCTAAATAGGGTTTGTTATTTATGGCTAAAAGCGGCTAACTTTCTCCCGATTTCCAGCCAACGTTATAGCTGAAAATGTTATGTATACTTATTTGAAGCGCCAAGTGACTTCCAATTTGTACCACAGTTTTTAAGTTGGACCAAAATATGTTGGACTAAATTACGTGGGGTTGCTATATGAAATTTTTTCCCCAAAGGGGACGACTACTGCGCCCCGTGCTCACGTTGACGCCGTGTAATTAATTTTGCAGGCTTTTGAACATTTTTAAGATTCCCCTCGGGAAATAAAGGACGTGTTCCCTCTGGTCTCGTTCAGGTGTCTATTCATGTCAATTTGGATCGTCATACTGGTTCAATCCCAGGATCAAGTGGTGAAATCCACAAACGCTCGGATCCAGCAGAAATAGGCATAACAGGGACGATGTAACATTAAGAATCAACGAAGATAAGGTATCCCCCAACATGGGGCTGCCAAATAAGAACACACTGATTCGGGAAGAAGGCCGGAGAGTACACGACCGAAGCGTTAAGTTTATAACAACATCGATAGCATCCAAGATGAAAACAATAGTTCAAATAATTCCTCGTCTCAAAAATTAGATTAACTCTAATCGGGAAGTTATGCATCTTACCGTTACGGCCCAAATCGCGTAACTTGCTGGAAGCCTCTTACGAATCAATATTCCAACTGAGATCATTACGAACAGTTTCAGATGTGATCGATGTCCCCCTTTCATTTTTGTTGCTCATAGCCAGGCCAGTCAGGGGGTGCGTGGCGGCACATGGTGGGCTTTTGGTTTGTGTTTTTGAGCATAGTGTAGCGATAGGTCTCCTTAGGAGAATTAGCGAGATCGCAACGGGAGGCTCTCTACATGGGCGTCAGCTAATTACGGCACCTGTCACCTAGCTAGATTCTTCGCTGGTCCGACAGATGAACAAGTTTTTAGCAGAAACCACAAAACCGGACAACCCGAGGCCTTAGAAAAAATATCAACCCCAGAAGCTTCACTCACAGATATGTATAAAGACTGAGATCAACTCCAAGATGTGTGCTTTTATAGATGTCATTATCAAATCACTTTGGGTAAACCGGTTCTCGTGCCATCATCGAAGTTGAGCCACGTAGTCACCCATCTAGGTATTGACCGGGCTCTAAGTGTGTATGCAAGGTGTCGTAAGCATGCAGGGAACCTTTAGTAGCGATCCCTTGAATCATCCTAGACAGAGACCGATCTCTGCACTACGCTCAATAACACAACCCCCCAAAATCCTCCCCTGAACCCACTGACTCGCCTGGCTGCAACCGATAAGAAATGAATGAATTACGAACGAACCAAGATGAAGGGATGAAGTCAATCGGAACAGTTTCAGATGTGCTCAGTGTCCTTTTTCTCATTTTATATCGCTCGCAGCCAGGCCAGTCAGAGTTTTTTTGTGGGGATACGAGCTTTTGGCTTGTATAATTGCATAGAGATCGGTCTCCTCCTACGTAGGATTAACTGGATCACCACGGGAGGCTTTTTACATTATACCTCAGCTGATTACGTCACCTGGTATTCCCAGACTGTCACCAATCTAGGTACCAACCGTGCTCGACGTTTCTTAGCTTTGTACGAGAACCGTTGTCCCTAAAAGAATTTGGTGCATTTTCACCAGCCAAGTAGTTCGTGAAGTGTGTTTTCGATCTGGATGTTGATACCTGAAGCTATTCCCCAGCGACTGAGATTCTTTGCTTGCACGAAGGGTGCGCGAGTTCTGGGCAGAAACCACTAAAACTGACATCCCATTGTCTTCGAAAGAAATATCAACCCTTAGAAGAATTACATATAGATAGATATAAACAGACTGCGATTAACAGCGACGGATGTGCTTTTATAGATGCCACAATCAAAGACAATAGTCGGAGTTTCTTATTTTAGGTTGACTGAAAGTAATGTTATCGTCAGCAGAGCAGAATTAATAACTCAGTGCAATGTTAAGAGGACGCCGTGGTGACAACGAAGTTAGCTGTTCGGTCTCCATTATAAGGAACGGGTTTGAGCCACCATCGAGGTTTATTATTAGTATCTGTATTTTCAGACCTAGACATATTGAACCAATCAAGAGTTTGAGCAGCACGATGTCTCGATTTGAATATGTACTTGGGTATTAGTCTATCTCTTTCACTGTTGGTGTCCAGAGGTCAAACTCCGATAATAATGGGTTATATCTCTTCATGTACGTCCGTTAGGTAGAGGATCCGGCCTTTTCACCAGGGCGAGGGGTTTGAAAGTTGTGACCTTATAATCAATAAAGGATAATGATGCAATACAATTGTTTTATGGAAGCCCGACTTAATGTTCTCGTATAAAAATGTATTGTTATTCGCTGGTAACACGTTTGAGACTAAGATATATATATATATATGTTCCACCTGGAAAATGGCAGCAGGTGCTCATGCAATTGCGTTCTAAGGGTTGGTAAATGTTGCCAACTCCAAAAAGTCTTTGCGCCAAGTCGACCTCAAAAAACGCCAAAACGCACCCAAAAAGAATAAAAAAAACTCAGCCTTTCTATGGCCATTTTTAATAATTGAGAAATGAATAGATAAGGCCAAGCTGGCTAGAAAATATCTGAAAATTGGCTGAAATAGCTCTATAAGTAGAATTTTCGCGATGTCAAAATAAGAAAAGTGCTAAATTGGCAACATTGGTCATTCGTCCCCTGCCAGAACTAGTTGATGTCATATTTCATTGAAGTGAGAAAAACAGATACATTACTTTGATCTGGAACTAAGGGCTTTAAAAGGCTGGACCATGAAACTATGATAGTCCCGCAAAAATAAACTATAGAGATATTCAATAAGTTGATATAAAGATATTCAACTATTGCAGTCGTTTTAAAGGATTGCTAAAATAGTACGTGGTAGATGCTAAGATACAGAGATGGATAAAATGAGAGAGAATAAATGTCTTACATTTTCTAGTGGCCTTTGATTTGTAGAATTTTTTTATCAACTCAAAAGGCAATTTCTCAAAAGAATATTGCAGTGAATGGCAATATAGATTTGTTAATAAAAATATAATCAGCTTTCGTGGATATTTTTCGGATATATTAAAAAAATATCCAGCCAGATTTAGCCAAAAGATGGTTAATCTAGCAACACTAGGCTGTTTTCAATAGAACAGGTGATTTTTCGATCGAGTTCATGCAAGGAGGATTAAAAGACGTGATGACAGTTTGTTTGTTTCATAGGAACGGAAATGAATTTGAAAACAGAATTTGGTTTGTCAACAGACTTGAGAAATAAAGGGTTTTCTTCTATTTCGTCTTCTTCTACCTACAAAATATAGAGGGCCAAATAATTAAGAGATTTTATTTTATTATGAAAAGCAAATTATTTTACATCACTTCTGAGTTAATAAGGCCAAGTCAAATTTGATTCATTAAATCAACAAATATATACATTTTTTTAAAAATCAGTTTGTCATTATGGCGTTATCCGAGGTTTAACCTTTAAAATATTGTTTGAAAATTGGACCTTTACGCTCGTATATACGAAATACAATGCCAAATCTGGTTGGGCGAATCAGATTTTTGAATAAATATAGATGGAAATCAGATCATTATAATTAGGGTGAGAGCAAATACTGACACCTTTTTGTGAAAGCGGAAACCATATGTGAAATGTATACACATATACAGCCTACTGGATCTGTGTCAGGCATTGGGTAAAGTCCGAAGTTTGTTTGTTTTTTTATAAAAAAAAAAAGATGCGGTTCCACCGTAAATTGACCCGTGGGAAATAATACATTAGATATACTTATAAATAGAATGACATTGTTTAATTCTCATTAAAGAATTGAGTCCAAAAATGAAATTTCATAATGAGCCCAGCAGCTGCCCGTTTGATAGTGAAACGTTTATCACAGGTTTATCCGTAAAACTAAAATTATCTTCGTGGTGTGAGTAAAATTTGCAAGATAAAGATTGCTTGTATTTCAAATGATCACCAGTGAATTTTTTAAGATTCCAAGATTGTAGTTTTTGACCTGACCTTGTAGTTGAGATAATTGCATCATTTTGAATCGGGATCAGAGGTCGATATTAGATGTCACGAATAAAACAGGATTTCAAATGCTTATTTTGAAAATATTTCGTAAATTAATCCAGGATTGACAGATGGTACTATTTTAGAACACTTATGGAGCTGAAACATGGAACTTAACCAAGAAACAGACACGTAAGCTGAGAACCATGCAACGTGCACATGAAAGAATAATGCTGGGCCTCACATGGAGAGACCACAAAACAGCACAGTTCATCCGGGAAAAGACAAGAGTTAGAGACATCATAGAATCCATAAAAAATCTCAAATGGCGGTGGGCTGGCCATGTTGCAAGAATGGCTGACAATCGATGGACATCACGACTCACAACATGGATTCCCCGAGACCATATGCGCAACCGAGGCCGGCAAAATGTTAGATGGAGAGATGAGCTAGACAGGTTCAGGAGGTACTGGCTCCGTGACGCCCATGATAGAGAAGTGTGGCAAATCCTGGGGAAGGTCTGTGTCCAACGACGGACGCTAAAAAACTGATGATGATGATGAGTTACATCCAGAGGCGTAGCGAGAGATTTGGTTCGTCCCTTGAGGGATCGTCTCGAACAGTTAGTGAGATCTTTCAGTAAAAATGCAGTAGACGAACTATCTATAAAGCTTGGGGGGCGTTTTTCAATAGCCCTACCCCTCAGCTCTGTCCCTGAGCACATCATTGGTTTCTGAATTTCCGAGACTTGAGTCTCAGGGATTAGGAGGATAGATGAGATCCCGCCAATTATCCTTCGTTTATTGTCGCTAGCAACCATGTCATTCAGAGGGTTTGTCTTGCGTTATAGGGGATCAGTTTTCTCCTTAGGAGGATTAACGGAAGGCTCTATACATGATATCCGAGTGCTTACGACACTTGGTATTTCCAGTTGGTCACCCACCTCGGTACTGACCAGGCTTGACGCTGTTTAACCCCACGGTGTGCCAACCATGACTTTGCCGAAATCCTGCTACTGTTGCAAATGATCAACTAAACGAGTTAACGAAAGAATTTCTTCGCTAAACCATTCGAGAAAGAGCACAAAAAATTAAAGCTTCCAATTTCAATAACTGTTGTCCCATTCGAAATGTGCAAGTTTGGGAAGGGCCCGGACTTTGTGGTGTGTGGAGCAGCCTGCCGAAATTGTCATGAAAATAATTTTCCACCCGCTGTACAAAATTACGGTTTTGGAATATTTCGGTTACCTCTTTGCGGTGTTGCAAATTTAGATATTTTGTCTCTAAATTTAGATAATTGTAAAGAGCGGAAGTCAATGGGGATAATTTAAAGAAATTATGAAGAAACATTTATCTTCAAATTATATTTATTTTTATTAGATTTCACGCGAACCACTGATAAAAAAAAAACAAAACAAAACTTAGAACTCCACACAGCATTGCCTATATCTAGCGAATTTCAACTTCGTACAAGGGCCAGTTGTAGAGTAATAGCGGTAAACACACACACACACACACACAGATTTCTTTAGATTTGAAGCAAGTAGAAGTGAAGAATATTTCTCATACACAGATTGATATGAATAAACATATCATCATCAGTCTTTTAACGTCCGTCGTTGAATATAGACCTTCTCCAGGATTCGCCACAATTCTCTATCATGGCCGTCGCGGAGCCAGTATTTCCTGAATTTGTCTAGTTCATCTCCCCATCTTGTATTCTGTCGGCCACGGTTTCTCATGTGATCTCTTGGGATCCATGTTGTGAGTTCTGATGTCCATCAGTTGTCTTTCATTCTTGCAACATGGCCTGCCCATTGCCATTTGAGTTTTCTAATAGATTCTATGATGTCTGGGACTTCCGTTTTCATCCTTATGTACTCTGCTGTCTTGTGATCTCTCCATGTGAGGTTGAGCATTTAGTTGGATTTTGATCTGAACTCAAACCGTATAATATTTGATTTATGTGAATAAAAGAGAACTGTATTGTTAATTGATGCGATTATGTCGAAAGAAGTGGTTATCACCCAACGAACATTTATTATTCATTTTTTGTTATCACGGACTGATTGAATTCATATGCAACACTGGAGGACAACAAATCTTTCATCAGGCATGTGTTGTGGTGATCCCGAAAATGCAATCCTTTTTTTTTTTTATCGCTACGAGTTTTCATGCTGAGATGAAAACTCAATTTTAGCATATAACCCTTATAGAGCACTATAGTGGTTCCGAAGCTCAACGTTTTTAGCCTGTACTCCTGCATATCCTGTGTATCTTATAAATTAAAGTTTGGTTTTCAGCATTGAAAAGAACTGATTCATTCAAATCTTGTTTTTATTTCTAACCTTCGCCTATATTGCCTTATGTACAGTCGAACTGTATGACCGTAGCAAAAACATTGGACATACTAACGTGAAACGGATTCTAAATTCGTAATCTTCGTCGAATATCTCTCTTGAAGAAGTTGTACTGAAACCTTAATGAGAAATAGAAGGTCAATGTTGTTGACCAGTGAAATCAGAAATTTAGTCGTTTCGAAATTGGTTCCACGCTGTTGTTTCAGAACAAAAACGATCCATATTTTCAACGAACGGCAACTTGCGACGAAATGTAGATCTCGTAGTACAACCCAGAAAACTGAAATTATAATCTTCCATGCTGTGAGTGAAATTTGATAGATAAATACCCTTGCGTTGGTTATGGCTTCAGTCGTCCCTGATCTAGCTCCACAGATCACATCACTACTTACTAGTGACGTTTACGATACGTAAAATAGAGAAGCACCCGAAGTAGCGTCAATCACTTAAACTTGCACTATTTTACCCATAGTCAGGGGTAGAGATAGATTCATGCTTCTTTCAAGGACATTAACGCACAGTGAACACAAACTGTCTCATCTGGAATTTGAACTCAGGTCGCCGAATCCATTCTCCAGGCCGTTAACCGCTCAGTCACTCTGCGTTGATAGATAAAGATTACCTATATTCCAAACTATCACCTGTGAATTTTCCTCAAGATTATTGTTGCCCGCATGGACTTCTGGTTCATAGTTTGAAACCTGACCTTGTAGCTGAGATAATTGCCCAATTTCTCACCGAGAGTCAGAGATAAGGAATCGAGGTCTAGTGAAAAAAAAAAAAAGAATTTCCAAGGTTGATTTTCAATCATTATCACCATCGGCAGCAGTCTTTGGTTGGAGATAAACCTTGTCCAAGATCCGCCTCGTCTCTCAATCATGGACGTCACGGCGCCGATACTTTCTGATTTTGTCC
This sequence comes from Thysanoteuthis rhombus, assembly GCA_963457665.1. NCBI lineage: Eukaryota > Metazoa > Mollusca > Cephalopoda > Oegopsida > Thysanoteuthidae > Thysanoteuthis > Thysanoteuthis major. Next base: position 43,258,336 of record OY735235.1, on the reverse strand, counting down.
ATCACAGCATTATATTTCCACCGGTCATAATTTCTCATCTGATTTTTGAGGATCCGGGTTCTAAGCTGTTATATCCGGTGTTTGTTTGATATTCTTACATGTCCAGCCCTTTGTTATTTTGAGTTTTCTAATGTTGTCCATGATATCTCTGACTCTCAGAAATTGCTATAACATAAACCTGTACACGTATCAGACATCATCATCATCAGTCTTTTAACGTCCGTCGTTGAATGTAGACCTTCTCCAGGATTCGCCCCACTTCTCTATCGTGGGCGTCGGGGAGCCAGTGCATTCTGAATTTGTTTAGTTCGTCTCTCCATCGAGTATTCTGTTGGCCTCGATTCAGGATGTGATCTCTGGGGATCCATGTGGTGGATCGTGATGTCCATCAGTTGTTTGCCATTCTTGTAACATGACCAGCCCATTGCCATTTGAGTTCTCTCATGGATTCTATGATGCCTCAGACTCCCGTTTTCTCCCGGATATATTGTGCTATCTTGTGATCTCTCCATGTGAGGTTGAGCATAATTCTTTCATACGCACGTTGCATGGTTCTCAGTTTGCAGGTTTGTCTCTAGTTTAGGTTCTATGTTTCAGCTCCATAGGTGACTATCGGGAGGATACATTGGTTATAGACCCTTCTTTCTAGGACAGTGGAGTGACAATTTAAAGATGACTGATGGACAGACTGACTATATAAAGAACTTCAAGGTTCTCTAATACCATCAGCTTCTTTGTGATCTCTACATATGATGTTAAGGATGATTCTCTCGTGTGCACATGGCATGGTTCCTACTTTCAGAGCCGATCTTTCGGTTAAGTTCTATGACAGAGCCGGAATATGATTTTTCCAATTTATTTCGTATATTAATCAAGCATTGACAGAAGGTACTACCAGAGACGTAGCAAGAGATTTCGGGACACGGGGATCTTGACTCGTTGAGGGTTCCACTTCAGCATTCACGGAGATTGTTCAGCAAAAATTGCAGTGGATAAAATACTATTTATAATGATTTTAGGGATCTTCCATTAAAGGCCCGAGGCATTTTCTAATAACGCCTCCAACCACAGCTCTGGATAGGGTCCTTCTGTCACAGGTACAAACGCACAATTAATTGAGTTCGTGGAAAATTATCCTCACTGGATCAGTCGAGAAATGGTACAAAAATTAAAGTTTCCAATTTCTGCAATTTTAGAATATTTGAAGTGAACAGAGAAAAAAACACTTTACAAGTGGGACTGCCCTTAGCACAGCTGATACTATTCCGTATGTAAAAGTTATATTTCCTTGTTAGTTCTGGGGAGTAGAACCAACAGAAAAACCCGGGACTGTCCTTGCCACTTTTTGGTACTTTTTTTAGATGTAGAAGTGGAATTTCTTTGTTTTTGCTGGAGAATAGAACCGGAATAAAAAGCCGGGACTGCCTTTGCTACTTTTGGTACTATTTTAGATGTAGAAGTTATATTTCCTTGTTTGTTCTATGGAGTAGAACCAAAAGAAAAAGCCGGATCTGTTCTTGCCACTTTTGGTGCTATTTCAGTTTTAGGAGTTACAATTACTTGTTTGTGATGGGGAGTAGACCAAAAATAAAAAGCTGAGATAGTCCTTTAACGGGAGTCCTGGCTTTTCATTTCGGCACCAAAAGTGGCAGCCCTGGGTGAATGCCACATTAATTCACAGAAAATCAGAAACATCGTCGTTTTGAAATTTGCTCGATGCAGTTTTTACCGGACGAAAACGTTCCATAACGCCGTCAATCAACAACCCACGATAAAATGTAGATCTTATATGACAACCCAGAAATCTAAAATTATAACTTATGTCTGTGACAACGAACCTATGTCTGCAATAAACATGTTTTTAGGTGACCCGCGATATGACTTTGGTAAAAAAAAAAAAAGAAGCATTTTTTGAAATTTCATTTTATTATCCTCGTTCCAAAAGTACATTTTGAAATCTCAAGATATTTTTTTAATCTGCCTCTAGTTTTATAGATACATCAAGAAAATAGGCCGCTTATCTATAAGTATTAATCTAGAATTAAAATACATGCATACGTTTTTAGTAACACTCCGATAACTTAACCGATATATTCGGGAAGTTAAAATTTCGGCCCACGTACTGAAAAGGTTCGCAATCACTGACCTATGTTCTGTGAGTGAATCTTGATAAATAACTGAGTAGTGCCCTTATGCTGGCTAAGGCTTCTGTCATCCCTGCTTTGAGGTTCACATATCATAATACTACTTGTGTTGTTAGTGGCGTCAGATACTTCAACCTGCGCTATTTTCCTCTAGACCCTAAATGAACTTCAAGATCGTACTTCGTGATTGGAGCCTTGTGTATGGGCGTCGGCTAAGGGAGTATTTGCCCCTCCCCTAATCAGGCCTTCTCACGTAGGCTGTGGTGATTTGAAAGTTTGAACCTTATAGTCAATAAAGGATAATGGTGTCTTACAATTGTTTTATGCAACCCCAACTTGATATACTCGTATAAAGAGATGCTATTAGTCTTTGTTGGTAACAGGGGTGCCGCTAAGATAGATCACGAACATAAATTTTGTCACCCTCTGGAAATATATCCCCCACCCTGCCCCAGGAAGTGTCAGCGGACGCCCATGGCCTCTTGGCTGAGATAATTGTATCATTTCTCACTGGGGGTCAGAGGTCTTGGATCAATTTTCTGGTAGGCGTGAATTCACCTATTCCAATAGGCCAGGTCAATGAAATTTTGTGGAAGGTGTGTTATGGGCTAAGGAAGATGTGATGAAGTTTCGGGGTGGATCCAGGAATTTCTTTTCTCGACCGAGTAAGTGCAGGGCGTTGGCAAAGGTAGGCGCTCTGTGAATGGTTTGTTTGGTCTGTAACTCTATAGAACCCGTTACATGTAACTAGAAGAGGAGATGGGCGCCACTAAGTTATCCTGTTGGCTAAAGAAGTACCATGAAGGACCCTGTATATACCTAACGATCTGCCAGGTCATGAAATAATTTTATCTATTTTTTTCTTTTTTTTTGGACCAGTCAAATATTATGGAGAGGAGATGGGTGCCTCCAAATAACCCCGTATTTATTCGTGAGATGTCATGAAATGTTCATTATGATACCCGACGATCTACTAAGTCACAGGATAATAAGAAATTTGATTTAATAAGTTTTGCTTAGTCTACCAAAAGACCTAGTGAAGAGGAAAGAAGATTGTATTTTTCAATAATCTTCCAAAATACATTTGTGAGCATGGTATGAACGAGGGATGTCCATAATGTCCATAATGAAACCGAACTTTTTGAAACGGTGCACCAATGAGATATTTTAGTGAGCTCGCTTCGTTTACGTTATATATGAGTGACTCTGGATTTCTTTTTTTAAATTGAAATAAACCATGATGCCAGGTTAATTAGTATTTGAACTGCATATGCTAGATTGAACGTGTCTGTGGTGTGCATGGTGTTTCCTTCCCAGTCAACAGGCGACGATTACATTGAGAGACTGAATTTTGTGATTCGTGGAAATCGTCGCCTGCCTGCCCGAGGAGTTTTCGAAGATGTAAGAATCAAACAGTCAGTCGACGATTTCCACCGATCACAGAAAGCAGTTCCTCGTCGTCCGTTGCCATAGAAATAAGATGAAAAAAATCACCAAACGCACTACACTCGCGTTCATTCTACCTTGTGTAGCTCAAATACTAACCAACTTGTCGTGATGCAATTTTTTCCTCGTACAAAAGGTATAAGTCACTGCTATGCAACATGATACTCCAAAACGTCTTCAACAGTTTCTCATTGGGCAGCCCTCGTGTGTATGCGTTATCGTTCTCCGCTTACACTCTCATCAAGGATTTTGCGGGATTAGATACACACAGGCAATTATTATTAAAGCGGCTTGCCATGGTTGTTGAATCTTTGATCTGCCTATAGCATTTGGTTTTTGTCAATAGTCACCCAGCAAATTACTGGCCAGGGTCGATGTTGTTCAACTTACGGAGATCTCACCAGAACCGAGATTTGGCCGTAACCTCTTAGCTTTGATGTGGATTTTCTCGGTCTTAGCCCTTGTGCTGAGTCCTTAGAGGAGATGTTTTGAGTACCATCGGTGGTTGATTGAGCCACGATCTACAGAACCGGAGCCGGACACTCTACCACTTGGCCACGGTGAATGAATTGATATGTTGGTATACTCAATAACACGTTTGTTTTGTAGTAAGCTTTTTTTGTTTGTTCGTTTGTTTAGGCAGTGCACTCCCTTATCCTTTCTCGCCTATACCTCAGTCTTTTGTATGTCCTACCTCCCCAACCATCGACGACTCAACCCAGAGAGATTGTCGGGGGACCATGCTGGGTCCTTCATGGCATTTTCCGGGTCAATAGGGTTCACTTGGCGGTGCCCATCTCCTCTCATAATAATCGACAGGTTGTAGTGGGTTATGTAGTTACCAGCAGCAGGAACTACTCGACTTCTACACTAACACTGGCGATATTAATAACTAATAAGCAAGAAGACTAAATAAAGTCCTAGATCCGAAATCAAATTTCGTCTCATCTTCCTAGGCCCATACCCCCCCCCCCCAAAAAAATATTAGAAATTTTTGGAGATATCGCGTGAACAATAATGAGCAAAAAAATATGAAGAAGAGATGGAAGAAAAAATTATCTCAATCGAAAACAAATATCGGTCTCAGCCCCAAAATTTAATCAAGGTTTTTGTTTTTCTAACCCATGGTCCATCCTTGCAGAAAATTTAATCGAGAACTTTTGGAAATATCGTGCAGGTAGACAGACGGAAAGACAGGTGGGAAGACAGGGATAATACGTTTACCTTTCCAACATCCTTGGCTGATGTAATGAATGTTGGAAAGAAAGAGAGAACGAGAGATACAGTAGTTCTGTGCTCTGGTTTGCAACGTAGGCAGTCTCACAAGCCATTTATAGTAAATTCGTTTTTAACTTGGCACTTTACGGCAGTCTGCCAACATTTGGCCCGGTCCAACACGGTGGTATTTCCTGCATCACTTCAGTATTTTCATTTTATTTACCTGTATAAAAAGTGTATATAGTAATAGTCTGCTCAAGTTCAACCCATAAATTGTTATACACTGAGTACTCGGGTGATACCCATACATTGTTACACATGCAGTACTCGGGTGCTATCCGTACATTATTATACACACAGTACTCGGGTGTTATCCATACATTGTTATACATACAGTACTCGGGTGTTATCCGTACATTGTTATACACTCAGTACTCGGGTGATACCCATACATTGTTACACATGCAGTACTCGGGTGCTATCCGTACATTATTATACACACAGTACTCGGGTGTTATCCATACATTGTTATACATAGAGTACTCAGGTGATACCCATACATTGTTATACATACAGTACTCGAGTGTTATCCATACATTGTTATACATACAGTTCTCGAGTGTTATCCATACATTGTTATACATACAGTACTCGGGTGCTATCCGTACATTGTTATACACTCAGTACTCGGGTGATACCCATACATTGTTATACACACAGTACTCGAGTGCTGCCCATACATTATTATACGCTCAGTACTCGGGTGATACCCATACACTGTTATACACTGAGTACTCGAGTGTTATCCATACATTGTTATACAGACAGTTCACCAAAAGCGCAAGAAGTGACTATATAAGCTGTAGAAGAAAAGATAAAAACGTAAGTATGAAAAGAACAAAGAAAGATAAGAGAGAGGAAAGACGGAAGAGGAAGAAAGTGAACTAAACAGATATATGAGAGAGAGAGAGAGGGGGGGAACTCAAGAGAAAAGAAAGAGAGGCGACACACACACACACACACGCACACATATATATATATATAGAGAGAGAGAGATAGAGAGATATAATTGAGAGAGACATAAAGAGAGAGTGGAGAGAGTGAGAAGAGAGGGGAGAGACAGGAAGATGGAGAGAGAGAAGAAGGAAAGATAGAAAGGTAGACAGAGACAGAGGGGGCATTTTTTAAAAATCAAACCAACAGATCTGTTTAGTCATCCAAAAGAAACCATCTAGTAACCAATGTCATTTGGCAGAACACCTGGCTGCCTGGCGATGATTAATGAAAAAAAAAAAAAAAGAAAATAGGAAAAAAGGAGTGATGAATGAATAAGTTACTTTTCTTGTCTTTTGTTGGGCAGTGATTACTAAAAAAAGGCTGAATTAAAAAAAATGATCTAGTTGTAGTTGTTTTGGTCGCGTGTAGATTTAAGAAATTGCCATTTCTGTTTTTTTTTAATGAAATAAATATCTATAGTAATGAAATGAGTAATTATATTTCTCTGAAAATAAATGCTGACGATCAAAGTCACATTCAATACATTAAAAATATGTAATATATTTCCTAAATTTTATATATATATATATATATATATATATATATATATGTGTGTGTGTGTGTGTGTGTGTGTGTGTGTGTGTGTGTGAAATCTAGATGTTTTTAGATGTTTTTCAAAACTCTATTTCAGATGTAAAGTCAAAACAAAAATAAATTCGGCCACACTGAGGAGCAGCCGTCGGAGTCACGTGACCGGAGAGCAAGGCTTTGAGTCGTATGCAGAGTCACGTGATCACCACTGCCGCGACAACTCCCTCACAACCACAGCTTCGTAAAAAAAAAACACACACACACACACGCTTATACATTTGTCTATCTCTGTAGAAATAGCTATATATAGATTTATACATACATACCTGACAGACTGAACGACTTTTAAGTGCACATACATACGAATCCGCACGCACTCACTCTCTCAACCTTACATATAAAGAACACTTTTATATGGTAGTCTGCTAACTATCCTCATACCTTTATACTCTTTCTTTATGTACTTATACGTATATAATATCTATCTGCATAAGTATCCAAGACTGTGGAGTGACAATTATAAGAAAGCTGATAAGCAGTCTGTCACTGACTTTATGAAGAACTTTCACGTTGATCGAGGAGCTTCTTTGAATAGCATGTATTACTTACTTCCTAGTTGTCTTCAAGATACAGATTCTCAACTTCACAATTCGTTTTCTTAATTTTTTAATTTTAGAAAAAAAAGTTTATTTATTTAACTTTCTAAAATTTCTAATGTTAAAGTAAACATTAATTTCGTCTCGACTAATACTGACGATTAATCTTCCTTTTGAGTTTTTAAAAATGCTTATTTAAAACCCTCACATGTGCACTACGTAGTTCTTGTATATTTGTAAAATCTGAATTCTCTGTGAGAACATCTTATATACAATATGCCCAAAAGTATCAATGCTTTCTCTGAACATACAAAAATAATCATATCTGCCGTTTACTCGAGTACACAGTGATCTCAAATATAATAAGATAAATACGTTTTGTTCCTGAAAATCAGTAATATATGTTATCATTATTTTCTCACACCCGAATAATGCAATCCTGATTTTTTTACTTGAAATCTCTCGTTACACACGAGTAAATACAGTATCATTCCATATCAACAACAACAACAAACCTTGCTAGACGAAGAAGGAGAAGATAATATATCAGGGTGGCCATTTTGGCCATAAAACGGCCAAATTCAATAAATCTGGCCTTTTTAAACTGCATTTTTGTTCACGAACTTATCGGTTTGGCTATAATCAGTTTTTTTAGAAATTTTGACTTTGTTTCACAAATATTGAAATAAATTCTCATCTTTAGTGTGTACTGCAGTTTTTTGCAATGATTCAGAAAACAATTCAAGCATTTGGCTATTTTTGGCCATTCTTTGGCGTGTTTTTGGCCATAGATGTCTCCAACTATCTGGCAACCCTGTAATTTACACACACACATCTTCGACAGTCAGTCCGAACTACTATCATATTATTAAACACTCAGTCAGTGCTTGTTGTAAGGTATAATTTCAACCTTTCTTCCTCTTCTAGATAACATTTAGTGTGGACTAAACTAGAAAGAAGATGAATTGTGAACTTATATCAACAACCTACAAAATTTAAAACACAAACAAGCCTTGTGAAGGATTTAAAAGCCTTGACAGCCAAAAATGGAGAGAGATGATTCTATCAAATGGAAATGCTACATCCGAAGGATAAAAGTCTATAAAACAAAAACACAATTAACTTTTAAAAAATCGAAACTTCTATCTTTCATCATGCCGATGGAAGTCTTCAAATTGCTTGCAAAAAAACCAATATGTACAACACACCCACTTTAGCTTGCTAGATTGTTAAATTAGCTTAGCTATCTGTCAACTTGGCTAGAGAAAAAAAAGAAAGATTTATAAATCACCTAGGAATAATTTTTATTTTTAGTTTAAACGGAGTGAAATGAAAGAAATCTGGTTATTTTGAATGGATCTTCTTCTTGTGTATATTTCATTCTCAACCTTCAGGGGTGCCTTGTTTTGTTTTTAAAAAACGACATAGAAGGAAACAACAAAAAAAAAACTGGACCCACTTATATGAGAACATATAGACAAAAACAATTAGTATACTTATTATTATATTTGCTACTATGTCTAAGAAACAGTAATCAGTAGAGATAGATAATTTTTTTCTTCTTAATTTATATATTGGACGACAATTATAAATTGTTTTTTAAAAAGAAGCTATTGAGAACGTAACAAAAAAACTGGACCCGCTTAGATAAAAACATATAGACGAAAAAACAATTCAATATAATTATAGTTGCTATTTACGTCTAAGAAACTGTGATTTACTTAAGTTAGATAAATAAAATCGTTTTTTAAAAATTTGTAATAGTTTTAGACGAAAGAATTGTGTTTAATAAGCGACATAGATCGAGTTGAAACAACGAAACAAAAAAACTGGACCCACTAGAGAACGTAGACAAAAACAATTACTATATAATTATATTTGCTACTTATGTCTAAGAAACTGTGAATGCTAAAGATACATAGATAAATAAGTTTTTATTTTTGAATATTCGGGACGATAGAATTATAAATTATTTTATTGCATACACAGAAAAAAAGTGAAAGACGAGAGAGAGACATTTGACACTTCACGTTTTTTCGTCTCGACTTTTCGTCAAAAAATTCAGCCTTGAAGTTTAGCAAGTGCCCGAGACATCTACAATTTCTTTTTTTTATTTTTATTTATTTTTAGGAAAAAATCAAAAACCAATTGATTACCAGCAAACACCAATAAAAACTTTCTAAAAAAAACTTTATATGTATAAATATACACAAAATAATAATAATGATGATGGCTTGGTTGTTGTTCTTCAACCTCAGAAAGCAATCCATTACAGCGATTACAAGGGATAAATTCATTTCAACAACAATGTGAGACTTTAAACGAAGGGTGAAATAGAAATCAAGCGAAGTCCTGATATTTAATGGTCTATAAGGGGGTGAAGACCCCCTTAAATAAACTTTGAGAGGAGAAAAAGAGGAAAAAGGACCCCTTTTTAATTTTGAAAATTGGACAGCAGTAATTTTTGGGTTGGTTTTTCGTCAGAGACGTGGCAATGAAGCCAGAAAGAGGTATGTTTTTTTTTTATATAATAATAAATGTATTCTATATATTCTGTACGGACCATACGTCTCGATACCTGATCAAAGTAAGCTTTGTTTAAAAAAATAAAATATAAATAAATATGTGTATATATTTTTTATTAATTTTGACTTGTTTTCACCTTCATCTTGATTTTTATTTATTAAAAAGTGGAATTATTGAGTTAAATTATCCTAAATTTTAAAATTCGAATATAAACATATTTGCACAAATCGTTGTTTATTTATTTTAGTCAATTTGGTGGAGTTGAGATAATTTTTTAAAAATACCCACGAGACGTATGGACCATTTTATTTATTTTATAAAAAAAATGTTTTTGTTTTTTTTTTTTGTTCTCGTAATTATAGAGATATCTTTTTAAACATCTACAATGAATTAATCCATCTGGTTAAATAATTAATTTTTTAGAAATAAATTGTTTTAAAACCCTATTGTGGCTATAGCCTAGAGAGATGATTTAAAAAAAAAAAGAAAGTATTTTTTTTAAATATAGAACTTTTTTTTCCTTTAATCTAAAATTGTATTTTATGTACTTTGATAATATCCTTCTTGTCGTCAACATGCTCAACAAGGTTTTTCTGTCACCTTTCTATCTGAGTGGAATTTGTTTTAAAATTATATATCATATATATTTATATATATATATATTAAAAAAAAAAGAGAAAAAAAGCCTTCTCGGTCTGACTGCTACTAACATCTGTTTAATTTTTTTTCACCCGATATTTATTCAACCTAGCTGTATTTCATATATACAGGGTGTCTCAAAAGTCCCGCACCAGAGGAAAAAAATATTAGATTACAATAAATATTCAAACTGGTGGCATTTGACATCTACAAACATCTTTTGTTAGTTTCAGGTCCAACTCTATCTTCTCTAAATCTTATCAAATATCTCTTGATACATTATACATTTTTTTTGCCAATGTAGATATTTATTTTCATGAAGACTTATTTTTTTGCGTCACATTTCATTTTATACCCCCCGGTGAGTATCACCTTCATGTGAAGAGAAAATACTGCCTATAAAAACTGGGGAAGGGTGAAGTTTATTTAATATTTGATCTTCATCTAGAAATAATGTCTTTCTTCTTTCGGGTCATTTAGAACATCAATAACAAATATTTTAGCTGACATCTACCTTTTCACTTACACCACTGGCTTAAGATTTGATCTTTTCTTTTAATGAATAAAAGTGGGTATTTTTTTTTTTCTTATTTTAAAAAAATATGGCACTTTGTACGAGAAAGTGTTCACAATTTCACACCCTCGCTCACTCGATGTTAAAAGCCACACACGATTGAAATAGAAACAGTTTTGACAATGTAATTTATTCAGAGCAATAACAATATAATTTGTGTATTCTGTTTTTCTTTCATTAATTTTTTTTTCTGTGCGCCGTTTTTAACATAGAGTGTGCAGAACTTTACCATCAGGACCACCTTCCTTACATTTTGCCAAAAGTATAGATGATACTCATAATCTAAAATTGATATATTAATTCTACCAGAAAGTTTTAGTTGGAAGAAAAGTGAACTAAATCAATTTAATTCATTTAAATATTAATAACATTTTAATCCCTTTGTGTCGTGAATATGCATAAGTTTAAATCTAAGTACTTTAATGATGAATTAAATCTAAATTCGAAATAATTTTGGATTTGGAAATTGAAAGTAATTTTCCCTTTCTTTGTTATAGGTCAAGTCTTAGTGCTTTATTTGTATTCATTGGAAATCCATTTGAAATAAACAAATCTAAGAATGATGTTGAATACAGTCTGAAAAGATATTTTTGTTAAACCGTTTATACTGTTAAACGTAATAAACCTTTTTTTTAACAACTTATTGTCTTATTTTAATGTTCTGCATATTGAATTTTTTTATTGGAAAAAAAGTACTATATGATATATATAAAGAGGAAGGTGATCCCGATTATTACACTTTCGTTGACTCGAGGTTAGAGACGGTGCACAAATAAAAAAACAATTTAACAATTTAATTTATTCAAAGCAATAACTATATAGTCTGTGTATTTACTACGGTTTTTCTCAAATTAATCATCTTCTCTTTATTCGTGCGCCGTTTTAACATCGAGTGTGCGATGGTGTTAAAGTTCACACTCGGGATTACATTGTATCAAAAAAATGTTAAAATTGTTTCCAAAATTTAATTCTAAGTTCATGTTAAGGTCATTTGAAAGTTAGGACATGATTGTCACATCAAGTGAACATATTCTTGACGTGGATTAAATGAGACGAGTGCTTGTGTGAAGTGTTGCCAGATTTATTTTCAGATTTACATCTAAAATTGAGTCAAAACATCTAGAAACATCTAGATTCTCTAGATATGCATCTGATATCTAGGAACTATATTACATATCGATAAAATAAGTTATTTTAATCTCCAACATTTACTTTGATAAAATATTATTGATTTGATTAAAAATATTTCTGTATTTACCCGTGAATAATATGAGAAATCTAATTTTAAAAAAAGCAGGCTCAAAATTATTTGGTTGTAGGTAGCACAGTACAAGTATACTCGTGTGTAAAAAAAACAAAAAAAACTTATATTACTGCTTTTTAGCTACAGAAAGTTGGAGTTGCCTTATATTCGGGATCTCATTGTTATCTAGTGAATATATTTACGACAAATTTAATGGATATATTACTTATTTTATTGAATATCATCTCTGAAGCATTTCTGACATCTAGACCCATCTAAAAACATCTGGATTTAGATGAAAAAACATCTAAATCGGCAACGCTAACTGGTGTGTTGTGTGTTAAAATAATTATCAGCTGTTTGTCTCTCCTCTCGGGCTGGGCCTCAAACAATCAACCTTGCCAACCATAGAATCTCTCATTTTTGTGATTTTCTTTCTTCACTTGGACACGTCGGAATAAAGACCTCAGCAGTGAGATAAAGGATAAAAAAAATAACAAATAAAAACTTTAATAACACCTTCATTTAATGTCTTCGTATTTGTCCTTGTTTTTGTGAGATAATTCAACTTAGATATTTATTTATATTTTAGCATTTAAACATCTGTGAATAGTGACAGCTTCTTTTTTTACGATTTTTTTTTTAATTTAAAAAAATCAACTTTAATACAGCGAAGAGGGTTTTTTGTTTTGGTACAATGTAGGGAAGGTGGTCCCGATGGTAAAGTTTCGCACACAGTTAAAAACAGAACACAGATTATAATTTTAAAAATCAATTTGTTCAAGGCAACAGCAATAATTTATGTATTCAAGTCTTTTTTTAATTTTTTTTTTTACCTTTCATGAATAAATTCTCGTATGTATTTTAATTTGTGCGCCGTTTTTAACATCGAGTGTGTGAAGGTGTGAAATTTTACGCCCCACCCCTCCTCTTTTTTTCGTAGCTTTCCAACTGTAGTGGGAAGGTGTTAGTTAAAAACAAATTAAAAAAATATTCTTTTTAATGGTATCTTGATTTCCTTTTCACTGAACTTCTGTCTCCTCTGGAGTTGGAAAGAAAAAATGATTTCAAAATGTTTCATGTATATCATATAACCCTTTTGACGGTATTCATGACAATTTGAATAATCAAAATCGTAAGAAAAATCTTTTACCACAGATTAAAAAAAAAATATATATTATCGTGTTTGGAGTACAATGCAATCTCGAATATAATGCGACCCCCCTTTGTCGCTAAAAATCAGTATAGAGCTAGACCTTTCCACTTTTATCTCAGATTTTTTAAAATATCACATTTCTCGCGTTATACACGAGTAAATACAGTCATGACAAAAGCTGTATCTTATTAAAGCTGAAAATACCACCTTTGTCCCGTAGCAGTTGTTGTATTTTGTGTATCAAATTTACCTGCAAATGTACCAACTATTATGGGACATAGGTGGTATAAGAGGGTGTGTTCTAGGTCACATGATCGCCTTAACGTAAAAAAAAAGACTGGAAATCAGCTGGTCTGGTTAGAACAGCTACTCGGTTAGATTTTACAAGATACGTTTATTTAATGTAGAGAAAAAGTGTACAAGTTGTTTATGTAAACATTAATCATGAACATCTTGATAACCTTATTGAAAGCCTTTTATACATTTGTGCTGTTGTAATAGATATCATAATTCTCTTGAATAATTCAGTCCTGTATAGTGTTTTCTTCCTTGTACAATGTGATCTCGAATTTAATGCAGTCCCCACTTCTGTAACTAAAAATCATTTTTCTGTCTTCATCATTTTTTTTTAAAAATCGAGTTAGGCTAATTACCCCCTTGTCTGACCCGGATTTCCTTCAATGTAAGATTATCCGCTTTCATCATCATCAGTCTTTTATCGCCTGTCGTTACACATAGACCTTCCCCAGGATTCGACACACCTCTGTATCGTGGGCGTCGTGGAGCCAATATTTTCTGAACTTGTCCAGTTCGTCTCGCCGTCTCATAGTCTGCAGGCCTCGGTTCCGCATGTGATCTCTGGGGATCCATGTTGTGAGTCGTGATGTCCATCATTTGTCAGCCATTCCTGCAACATGACTAGCCCATTGCCATTTGAGTTTTCTAATGGATTCTATGATGTCTCGGGCTCCTCTTTCCCCCCTTATATACTGTGCTGTCTTGTGGTCTCTCTATGTGAGGTTCTCTCATGTGCACGTTGCATGGTTCTCAATTTGCAGGCCAGTCTCATGGTTAGGTTCCATGTTTCAGCTCCATAGGTGACTATCGGGAAGATGCATTGGTTGTATACTCTTCCTTTTAGGACTAATGGGATTTTCTCGACACTAGTGCATACGGTAGATATTTTGGTAATTCTATATTCAACAACTCTAATTGCTAGGAAAACAATTTCTGATATTTAATCTTTCTATTTACAAAAGTTTTTTTAGTCGTTTTTAAAAAAAAATTAAAACAGTGTTCTGTGATTTGAGATCTTGAATGCTGTATATAAATCATAATTCCCTTCATATGATACCCCGTTTGTCATTAACTTCCCCGGCTTAACGTCGTGTACAGGTACCTTGGAACCGAGACTTTAATTGAAACAACGATAAGTAGAACCGATTTTACTATAGACACAATTTATTATGTATAGTGTGAGATTTTGTGACTAACTTACGTCTTATCAGAGAAATTACTTATTCACAATTCCAACAACAATATTTCATATTATCATACTTAATACAACGAAATGAACATGGGTAGAATTGTGTATTAACTGATTTTTCTGACTGGACGTCAAAATTCCAACTCTACCATAAATTGAGTTTTCTGTGGTAAAATTGGTTTCACTTAACGTTGTTTCGGTTAAAGTTGTGGTCTTCAGGACCCTAATCACGACTTTAAACGGGGAGTTAGTTCCTGTACACCAAACTAATGATGCAATTGTCACTTATGGTTAACTAATATAAAAAAATATTAGTTCACTGAAATAGACTTGTTGCATCTTGCTCATATTATATATCTAATTATTTTGGAGGTTCCATTGATACATGTATGATTTAAGATCTAGAATGCTATCGAAAGTTAATAATTAAACCATAATTGACTATTTATAGCATTAAGTGTGTGGGCGTGTTTTTTCATTTCCCGATTTGATAAGTGGAAAACTTGGTTGAAGAAAAAAGTATTTAGTTTTCTGCACTGGTTCCACCTGAGTTGGTTGCTAGGAATAAAATATCATTTACTAAACTTATCTTAGTTAGGGTGCAAAGACACAAGTATGTGTCACTCAGTGGGGATCGAACTCACTATGCTCTAATGATGATCAGTGGACTCGGCTTACTAACCATTACACCATGACGAGGTAGGAATAAAATAATAAAAAAATCTCAATGACTAATCTACTAATTTCAGTTTAGTAGTATTATTACACTAATTATTTGTACATTCATTTCATTGACAATACTATTTTTTTTTCTTTTTAATGACTTCTTTTTATAGAATTATTTTGCGTCAAGATTCACTTTTTAACTTTGATTTTTCGTCCGTGATTCATTTTATGCTTCTGTTTGACCCTTTTGAAATTTATTGATTTTAGAAATTTTTTAATAAAGATTATACGAATGGGGTTCTATTTACTAGATGACTGCAATGATAAACTGAGCTATTACTTTTCGTCCATTGTAATGGAAGTGAGGTTTCGAAGTATTCGGTTGTTATACAGCCTTCTTCGATATCTTAATGACACTTTTTTTTCTTATTCGACTTGGTTGATTAAAGTGAATTTTGACCTTATGAATGGTATTTATTTATCGATTTAATTCATAGTCAGTAATTCACACCCTCCTGTCTCTAACCATAAAATCGATAATCACTGAAAAAAAAATCGGAAGATGAGGTATAAACAAAAAGAAATAAGAGAATTCATGAAAGAAAAACAGCACTAAATACGTATAACATTATTATTACTTTGAATAAATTAAATTGTTAAAATTCAAATTTTGTTTCGTTTCCTAAATTTTCGACAGATCGCATGTTTACGTCACGGTAGCTGAATTCCAACCGGGACCACCTTCCTCACATCTTACCATTATTATATTTTCCAAATTTCATATCACAAATGCATTGAATTAAATATTCAAATATCCCTGAAGAACGGAAAATCTCACCACATTGTAGTAGTGTTCATTAATCATGGGAAGAGGAGACGTGTTCGTTGATCATAGATCGGAAATTTAGTTTTTCTCACAGCCACATGCTGGCTTTATTTTTATCTATTTTTTCGACAGATCTTGAAATAATAAAATGGACTACATTTACTTATGAATTTAAAAAATCAAAACCAGTTTTAAAGATTGAAATTCTGTTTTAAAAATCGCCAATAAAAGGCTTTGTGATCAAGCTTATTGCTTGAATAAAGATGGAAAAAAAATTCTACTCAATTGTAGAATCCTAGTTTACGTGCGTAAAATGGAGACTAACTCTTACTTGCCTTAAAAGGAACTTAAACTTACAGAATTATCTTCCCTAATGTAATTTTTATATATTTTTCCAACTACAGAAACAACTTATAACGTCTTTTTCAAAACGGCGCCCAAATAAAAACAATTTAATGTATTCAAAGCAATGTGATGTTTGTGTTTACTTCTGGTTTTCTTCCATAGGGGAGATAATCCTGTAAGCCTTAGTTCATATTAAGGCTAACAGGAGTTCTCTCAATTTTAGACACGTAATATAGGAATCTACCTTAATTGTTGTATAAAAAGTTATTTTCTACTCTTTTTGCAAATTCTTTGTGATGTTTTTTTCTTTATAAAGCTTTTTGGCCCACCCCTCTATTGAGGGCCTGGGCTCAGTTTCGAAAAGCCCATCACTCCCCTTAGCTATGCCTCTGATGAGGTGAATAAAAGGAATGCCCAAGACGTTATTATACCATATATTAAGCTTATTTGTTTTACTATTTATTCAACTAAAGATTTAGTGACACTGTGGCCAATTTAGCGCTTTTCTGGTTAGGACAAGGGCATTTTTATCCCATTTTCTTAGTGCTATTTTTTTAGCTATTTTCTAGCCATCTTGGGCAAATACGATTTCTAGTTATTAAAAATGATTTAAAATGGCTCTGTGTTTCTTTTCGTATGTTTGTTTTTTGGCGCGTTTGGCATTATTTGACGCTTTTCGAGGTGGATTTAGCGTGAAGAAATGTTATGAGTTGGCAACACTGCCTGGTGACCTTAAAAACCAGCTGTAGAGGAAAGAATTCAATAAATTTTGATGACACGTTTCCTTCCTCTTGGTAACTAGATGCTATGTTAAAAATGCAAGGATTGAAAAGTTATATTGTTAATAACAGAGGCGTACTTGAAGATATGAAGGGGGGGGGGGCTTCGGTGGCCCCTTCCAACATTTAGTGAGATCTGTCAGTAGTGCAGTCGGTGAACTATTATTTACACAGCTTGATGGCGGGGGACGTTTTCAACTAACCCCCTTCAACTATGCCTCCGGACAGTGAAACATTCTCTAAAATTTCGTCAGCAGTTAAAGATAAATAAATTAATAATCCACCGAAGTTGTTGTTGTTATACATATATGAAAGTGTCCTGGGGAGGGCTATTTGAAAATGTCCCTTTTGTCTCTACAAACACACAAAATTATTTGCACAAAAAAATAATTTTTTCTAATTTTTTAGAGGCCGAACTTGGCTTTTTCAATAGTACCAAAGGTTAAATAAAAAATCTTGGAAATCACAATGCTTCGTATTTTTCTTTATAAACACTAAAACAGCCATGTTGGTTACCTGTGTACTGTTTGAAAATATGAGACGTCTGAAAAAGTGCCATTTTAGTGAACTCAATAGTTGATAATTACAATTTTCTTTGACCGCAATAACTACCTCGATATTAATCGGGGGAAAGCCATATAACACTTTTATCTGGATTACACATCCGTCCAAATGTTTAAAGCTTGTGACAAATCTTCAAATAATGTATTTTCTTGTCGTGAATGTCTGGTTAAAAAGAATCCATTGCTTTGGTTAACGCATGACTTGACCCTACAAATTATCAAATTAGTTTGATTTAAGTTATCGATTTCGTAAATAGAATATTCAAAATTTATGTTAACCATAGGTTTCTTTTCCTTTGTTCAGATAAAGAATCTGGCTAACATAGTTTTCAACTGTTGTTATTGGATCATTTGTACAGAACTGATTTTGACAGTTCACCATTTGATATTTCTTTTATAAAATTCAACAACTGTAGCCTTCGAAGGTGGCAAAGGGTTCTGACGCCCCCCCTTTTTATATATATATATATATATATATATATATATATATATATATATATATCTCTGCGTGTGTTTGTTGCGGTGCTCCTGGCTATACCATTTTGTCTAGACTTGAGAATTGGTCTCTGTACTCCTCTTGTCCCCTAGAGCTCTTTCGACCTTTTGGGGGCATCATTTTGATGGGTTTATCAATAACATCAACATTCTCCAGAATCTTGATGTTGTTTTTCTTTCAAATATTTTTTTTTATTACTGTATCTTAGATTTCATCAAGTGATGTCATAAAAAAAATTTATAATGATCAGAATTTTTTTAATTTAAAAATTTTTTTTACATGACTTCAAATTTTGACACTGGTTATTCAATTATTGACTGTAATAGCAAATCTCTTATTCTTTTTAATTATGTGCCATTTTTAAGTGTTTTGTTTTAGGTGTGTGGAGGTGTGAAAATAACACTCCCACGTGCACCTGATGTTAAAAATGGTGCCTGAATAAAAAGAAACAAGAGAATTCTTGAAAGAAAAGCTGAAAATTTCACTATTTGTAGAAGTTGGCTTTGTGCCAAAATCAGTTCCATGCAAATTGATCCAAATACAATGATTAAAAACTCCATATTGGCTGAGAATCCTGATTGATCTACTATGGTCATTTTTGGCAGATTTCTTGTTTCTGCGTGGCAGACAAACTCGGTTCCTGTGTCTAAAAACCTCTAAATGTATTCACTGGGGCAATTGTATATTATCTCGTCTTTTCGGACTGTCTGCTATTTCCTCCCTCTAAATGACCTACATGTCAGTAGCTTACTACAATGAGCAAATATCTCATTACTCATGCTACTAGCTGGACCATTAGAAATTCCATGGGTATTAGCAACAAAGATATCCTTGCTCATGTCGGAAATTGATTTTTTTTCCCCTAAATTTTCTTTTTA
Organism: Thysanoteuthis rhombus; assembly: GCA_963457665.1. Taxonomy (NCBI): domain Eukaryota; kingdom Metazoa; phylum Mollusca; class Cephalopoda; order Oegopsida; family Thysanoteuthidae; genus Thysanoteuthis; species Thysanoteuthis major. The sequence continues at coordinate 43,239,168 of OY735235.1, read as the reverse complement.
ACTGTTAATAATTATACACATAGTAACCCTTGTCTGTCAGAAATGCCAACAATCATTTCTGATCACTGACCATCTCTTTCTTTTTTTCTGATTTTCAATACATAATATACTGTGGGTGTCCGTCAGGGTGGTTCAGGTGGTGGTGGGTACACGGGTTATTTGATGCCCCCCTCCCCTGGGTCAGGCCTTCACACCTAGGGCGAAGTGGTTTGAAAGTTGGAGCAACATAGTCAAAAAGATTATGGTGAAGTACAATTGTTTCATTTAACCACTATGTCAGGTAACCATGCGAAAAGATGGTATTATTTGCTGGTAACATGGTTACTGCTAAGATGTATCTCGAATATATATTTTTTTGCTCCTCCTCCCTCGGAAATATATCCTATAACCCAGAGAACTATCTGGTAAATTGAATAAAAAAAATTTGTGACAGTTTGATCATAAGTTATTCCCTTTCATTTAAAATTATCATTTTTTTTCTCTTATGAATTTGAAAGTTAATCATCCAATTTTTCCTCTGTACTGCCCAAATCATTCAGTTTGTGCAGAAAATGACTGAAAAAGAATCAGGACTGAATAGGAGCAGTAGTAAAGGCAGTGGTAAGAATCTGTGAAACCTTGCTTCATAAGTTCAAATGTAGTTGGTGTTTAAATCCCCCCCCCCGTCTTTATCCCTCTCCACCCTTACTTCTGTGTCATACCAGGTCTGTCTGGAAAGTGTATAGCTATTTGATACTAACAAAAGAAAAAGTAGTCTATCTAGGGCAATGGTGTCTTGATTCCCTTCAAAATAATCCCTTTGCGACCTTGCACTTTTATCCCAGTGTCTTTCCCACTTTTCAAAAAAGTCTCCTTTTGGGATTGCCATCAGCTGCCTTACCATTTTCTTTTCAGTCTTGTCCATGGCTTTCACGAGAGCATTAGTGTGAAGTGAACACAAACTGCCTCAACCTATTTCATTAGCTTTGCCATTAACCATCTGGCCACTCTGCACTTCCAACTATTATTCAACTACTTCAAAAGAAAAATCACAGTAGTAAAGCTTAGAGAGAAAGAGTACTACTGCTTAATAATCAATTTCCATGGCTGAAGTGGTTAAGGCGACATCCATGAGAGTTGGGCTCCAGATATGTGGAATGCAAGTTCTCGTCAATTCGAGTGCTACTTTATTTCAGAAGTCAGGCTAAGTGCTTAAGTGGTCAAGGAATTGATATGGAGTCGATGATCAACACAGTGTTGTTGTGATAAGAATAAATAGTAAGAATAAATAAAAATAGTAATAAAATATTAACAGTGAAAAGCATAAACTAAGAAAAAAGGAGAAATTGAAGAAGATCAGCATGAAAATGAATCGTTTAATTCTTCCATCGAAATAACAATGATGTAATCTTGAAAGATAATATATTCAGGTCTTGTCTTTGATGACTCAAGAATTAGGGTGTGTTGATTTGGATTACCCTCTCCATCCCAATATGCCAGATGTACGTGCCTTTGTATTAATTTCATGTATCATCGTTCTACGGGTATACCCTCATTCAGGTTATCACCGGGGGTGGGGGGATACACATGGGCCATTGTTAGTAAGACCCACTTTTGGTTTGCCAGGCCTGTGGAAACTTTATTTCTACTTAGGGCACTTGGTATTCCTCCAGTAGTCACCCATCTAGGTACTGACCTGGCTTGATGTTGCTTAACTTTGATAATCAAATGAGAACCGGTATATCAAATGTGATAAGGCTACAGCCCTTTAGCCTCGGGGAGATGTTCCTCAATCCTATCCCTTGTGCTGAGTGCTTAGAGTGAAGGCATTGAGTACCATTTTTTAAAGTGTTTGGTATAGCTCAGCAGCGGATTGAACCACAGCCTAACAAACTGGAGGCGAGTACTCTAGTTTGATTCTTACCCCAAATTAACAATGATATCATTTGAAAAGTGTATTCAGAACAAGTCTCTTAGATGACTCAAGAACATGGGTGTGTAGATGTGAATCATCCTCTCGACTTTTAATGTGCCATATGTATGTGTCTTTTAGTTTTATCATCTTGATTTAATTTCTCATTAGATGAAGCATTGTCCTCCATTATTCATTCTGACTTAACTTTTTTGACTGGTATTACTTTCATCTTAATTTTAGTTACTTTTTACTGCAACTTCTCGGACCATCAGTTTATGGTAGTGAGTCAACAGCTGAGACCGGAAAATGAAGGATGGGTTTTAGAGTTCAATTTGATCTTCTGCCAACTGTAAGAGTTCTTGTAGACCATTTGGTAGAGCAGTTACTGTACGGAGGAGAGCTTTCTGAGATAGAGGAGATGTGAGTTTGAGTCTCGGCTTGAGTTCATTCTTTATTTCCAAACTGCACTGCTGTAGAGTGATGGTCTGAATAGTTGTTATGAAGAGCAATTGAAATTAGGATGGAAGAACTCCTAGAAATTAATGATAGCTGGTGTCTTAGTCCTTTGTCACAGACCTGAGAGGTAATGAGGTACTGCTAGGAAGATGGATCACCAGAACCCAATAGATTTTGATATCTGGTCATGAATGGTCTGAAATTGATGACCCTCTGGTTTTCAAAACTGAATATTTTCTAATAATAAACCTCATCTTTTTGGATAAGACCCTGAATGTAATTCCTTTTGGTTCTCTGTTTGGATCACTTTACCATCCCCCCCTCCCTAGTCTGGTTTGGAGGGGAGGATGTTTAATTGCCAAAAGTAAGGGGGGGGGAGAATCCATGGCTGACAACTCATTCCAAGCTGTCATTCTTCCTCTGCTTGTGAAGGTCCTGTTGCCAGCTATCTGTTTGCTGGTGACAAAAAAAAAAAAAAGCAACAAAAAAAAACAAAACAAACCCTTTGAAGTTTTATAAAGCTAAGTGTGACTAGTGTGATGAGACTAAATTAGATCCTATGTCGAATATGCTTGGAAATGTCAAAACAAAAATTACAAACACTTCAAGAACTCAACCCCCATGAGAAAAATCTATTATACTATTTTACAATTGTTGATTTTTTTTTTCTTTTCTAAAGTTTTGACTTCACCCAGGTCTGAAATAGTTCCAGTAAGCCACTAATAGACTGCAGAAGTGTGGAAAAATCTCTAATTTACAGAAAAGAAACAATTCAAGGTGTCTGTGTTCACTCTCATCCCAATGATGATGATCTGAATTCCACCCTTTTCTATGCAGTACTGATTCACTTATCAAATTTGGCATGTGTACTCCATGGACCATGGGGAAGGTTTTAAAGAAAAGTATAAACGACACCACAAGGCCAACTAGTATCTTTAACTTTGTCAATAAAATAAAGCACTTCTCTCCCTCGGAATGCATTTGGGTAAGGATGCTTAATTGCTTGACTTTTTTTTTCTTTTTTTTTTTCTTTTTAATGATTACCATTTCTTGGATAAAAAGGGATAATTCTTTGTTATCTGTGAGTCCCACATTGCATTCCTCCATTTCAATGATGAAGCCCCGCATCCATTCTACTTTCTGGGTGTTTACTCCTCAGGCTGCTATTCCACACTATTCAACTGCAGAAACACTTTTCTGCTCTCAAGGAGTATGTGGATTATGGATCCTCTGTCTGCTCAGATTGTTGGTTGGATCACTTCACTGAGGAGGCAGATCCGGCAAGTTTCCATTGCTTCTCAGTCCATCGTTAGTATAACTTTTTCAACCCCCTGAAATGAGGGTTGATCTACCAGATGTAGAATGGACCCTGGGAGTCGAGTAAGGTGCAAAGTGGGTCATACGGGTAATAGAAAATTAATCGGAAAGATATCTCTCCCAGTCCATAGTCCTGTTACTCCCTACAGGATTTTCAGTCTCCTGGAAAATCTTATGGCACACATGATGTCATGGTTGTGTCTTGGGTGAGATAGCCTGACGGAGCCCGTCTCTCTCCTTGCTTCCTCATTCCTACTCTTTATTTTGAGTGCTTAGCAGAGAATCATTGAGGACCATTTTTAAAGTCTTTAGTACGACTTGACCATGGATTGAACCCACCATTTACTGAACCAAAGATGAGGACTCTGGGATATATTTTGGGTACCAAGTCTTGAAAACAAAGCTCTGCTCCAAGGCTGTTTCGAGGGACACAAAAACTTAACTGATGTTAATTCAATATTTCTAAAAAATTATCTGAATTGATTTTGTTCTTTTTTAACTACTTGAAAGATTTTAAGATTATGAAGTTTTAAAAAATAGTTAGAGTTGATACTAGTTGCATTGTTCTACTGAAGCTACTAAGTCCATTCCCCCGGGGGAAAATATGTCTTCACTTAGTTACAACAATACCGTTTTACGAGTAACTATAAATTATGGGAATGTTTTACAATTAAATAAAATAGCTACAACTTGACAAAAGGTTTTCACAATTGAAATTCTGTTGTTGTCACATAGCGGGTGTGGGTATACGAATTTCACGCTCATGCACACTCGCTGTTGAAAATGGCTCACATAGGAATGGAAAACAGAAAATATATGAATTATATTATTGCTTTGAATAAATTATATTTGTTGAATTGTCTTGCCTTGCTTTATGAATTTTTGACAGATTACACGTCTACGTGACGTTAGCTCAATTCCAATCAGAACTACCTTCGTTGAATGTACCTGCGGTTGTACTGGGGTAAGGCTAGGGTTTGGTAGTTTGGAACCATGGCCATTGGAGTACAAGATGCAAAAATATTACTAGGATGGACTGCACCTCTCTTAAAAGATCACACTACTTTGCTTGTATTGTGATGAGTCAATAGATGAAAAGACAATGAATTAACTATTTTACTCTGATCAAAACTTGTGTCTGAAGAACTTAAAATGCATTTTCACCCAAGATGTGTCTTTTAAGTAGTGATGGAACTGAGTTTATGGTAAGGCTGTATCTTGGATTTATGCTTGGGGGTCATACAGATTAGCAAAGTAAACCTGTACAGGTGGGGGTCTGTAAGCCCAAGCGGGGGTAATTTCACAAAGGATGGTTTATAATGTCTCCATTAGTAGACATTGAACATTCGAAAAATTTGTAAATTGAAAAGTAGGTGTATACCCTACCCCCACGTACCCCCCTTTCGAACGCTGCTTCAAGGCCCCTTTTGCAAGGGGGACTTAAATTTTATATTTAAGGATTTGTTGTTTATTTTTAAGTTAGTGTTATCATTGTTATTTGTATACCACAAACTGAGTCTTTTATACCAGTAGTATCAGTTGGCTTTGACTGGGGATCAAGTGACGGCAAGTCTCCTCAATACTTCAACATTCTGCTACTGCGTGGTCTGGATTGTTCAGTTTCTTCCATGGATTTCCGATCATTGTTTCTATTAGCCTAATAACGACATTGAAATCATTATTCATGTTAAGGTGTGGATCGAAGGATGGGGGCTCTAGACCCCCCCCCCCCCGCTGTGGCAAATCACAATAAAAAAAATCTTTATTTAAACCAGACATGCTTACAGGCCTTTATTTGGTCCACCCTAAATAATTGCCATGGAGAATATACTTATGAAAGAAAGCGGATCAAATTACACATGAAAACTCTCTAGATGAGAAATATGCTTTCATGTTTGTTTGTTTTTTTATTTTTATTTATTTATTCATTTTTTCACGAATAAATTTGTATTATTCTGGTAATATACTTCACCCCATATTTCCAATCATTGCAAAATCTGACTACAGGCACAAATAGGTTAGATATTTAGATAAATAAAACAAAACAAAACAAATGATCCCAAATAATCATGAACTAACCTTACAGACAGAATCTAAATCATAGACTCACCCCGGGTGTTATCAGCTTAAGAACGATTTATAAAATTAAATAATAATTATCTCATAATTTGGCGTTTAGTGATATTTATCGGTGACGGTATTGCCCTAATTAATTAGTGTTAGTGCCAGTTGGCATAGCTAGAGTTCTGGGAGGATATGGGGACCCTGGGGGGTTAGTTCCTGTAGGGGCTCCCTCCAGCATTCAATGAGATTTGATGAAAAAGGATAATTTGCAATATCTAGACATGCACTATCATTTAATTGTTGAAAAACAATCCCGAAGGCAGAATTATTATTTACGCAATTCATGTTTGTCCAAATATATCCTTGTAATTGTATGATATTAGTAGAAATGCTGGGGGTGAACTATAACTGATAAAGCCCACTAGGCTTTTAGGGCCCCCTCCATTGGGGGCCCGGGGTTGTTTTCAAATAGCCCCCTCTCTCACTTCAACTACACCTCTGTGTATTAGTGACATTATTATTACTATCATCTTCAGTAAAACTCTTAGTACATGGTACGAAAATCAGTTCTATTATTACAACTAATGCTACCTCTGTCCCAAAATAGCTGTTACATTTGTCCCAGAAAATCATCACTAAATGTAATAACCATTATGGGACACAGGTTAGTAGTGAAAGACCTGTTTCGAAATAGATTTCCTTTCTTCTGTACTCGCAACAGCAACCACCTTTTCTGCCCTCCTAGCCCCACCCTACTTGGCAGGTTGGTATCTTATTCTACCCACTCTAGTCTCTCTGAGATATCGGAGAGGCAGTCTTCTTGCTTGCTCAATATTGGATTGTCTTTTAAGGGCGCCTTGCTTCCAACGAGGTGGTTTGCCTATTTCTAGCAGTGTTGCCGAATTTATTCTGAGATTTACATCTAAAATTGAGTCAAAAAAACATCTAAAATTATCTAGGTTCTCCAGATGTACATCTAGAATCTAGGGAATGTATTATGTTATTAATAAACTTGGTTTATTATCGTGAATTTTTTCACGGATATATTTGAATTTTTATGGAAGAATCTCTCAAGAAAGATTAATGAATTCGTTTCAGATGATTTCGATGGTAGCTTAGAGGTACAGTAATTTTTTAACCCCTCCTCCCAGTGGAAGAGGCCTGTGTTGAGGACGGCGAACCAGGAAATCAGATTGACTGTGACCTTTAATGGTGAACGTTCACTTTATTAAAATATCAATCATTTAAATAATTAAAAATTATTATTTCATCATTATATTTAGAATAAATAAAAGTATTACTTATTTCTTTCGGTAATAATTATCTAAATAGCAATTTCTGATATCTAGATGTAACCAAAAACATCTAGATTTAGATGAAAAACATCTAGATTCAAATGAATTCATCTAAATTGGCAAAACTGATTTCGAGTCACTCGACTACTAACAACAACAACAATAATCAATCTCAGCTTTTTAGGTGCGCGTGCACCGAGCGTGCTTGGCAAAAACGTGATTGACCCATTTGGCACCTACGGATGCCCAGCTGTGCTGTTATCTAAGTAGCTGGAATTGGATTGACTCTACTTTTGTGATATATCAAATGTTTTGTTACTTCTTCTATTGTAACGAAAAACAATCCGAGCACAAGTCAGCGATGGTGGTCCCGATTGAAATTCATCTACTGTCTCGCAAATATAACGCACGACACAAACGGTAAATAACGCTTAATAAAGTACCTCAATGGAATTGTATTATGGGATATAAATGAATAAAATTATTAAAAAAAAAAAAAAAAAAAAAATTGTATTGCTTTTAGAATTTTCATTTTTCGTGAAAAGAAAATTCCGAGTTGAAAAAAGAAAAAAAAGACTAATCTCATATTTAAGATGTCTGCTAAATTCCAATCGGGACCACCATCGCTAAGTTTTTCCTTTTTTTCTCCAAATACTTCAGAAGTTTTGAATGAAACTGTATTCGTTGTCCCCCCCCCCCTCCTCCACGCGGGTAGAATGTGACACAAGGTGGAGTTTAGTGCTGGGACTCTAACATTTGTATGTACATAGAGACCAGAATTGTCTAGTTCCCTCGACCCTTCCCTCTTGAGACGCCCCGGTTATTAGGGATTGACTCAGATCTTAACCTCAATGAGGAAGTGCAGTTTTGAAGTACGGACCTCTTGGAACTACGTTCAGTTTTTTTAGAGGTGGCTTTTATTCAACTCCCCACGAGTTAGATATGTTACACAACGCCAAGTTTAGTGTGGAGACCCTGACGCGTACATGTGGGTAGTGCCAGAAATTGTCTAGTTCCCTCGGCACTTCCCTCTTGGGACGCCTCGGGTATCAGGGACTGATCCTTACCTCAGACCTCTGAGTGCAATAGTACCGGATAATTGAGTAGCCATTTCTGAGATATGGTTCAGTTTTGTGACGAATACATTGTGAAAGAAGCATTGTATTTATTGATTACAACTGGTTACGAGAATTTACCAAGAAAATGACGGAATGTTCTCAGCAAAATTTCAATATATTATCGGTCATCTTTCTAGTGTCTCATGAATGGATTCAAACAAAAACGGTCGTGTACAGCCTGACTGGAGCTGAGAGTGACTTCGCCTATGGCTTAGTCGCAATGAGAAATAGCTGATTTTTTTTCTATTTTATGCTGGACAAATTACTTCCTATTCAAATGTCTCAAAACAACTTGATGAAAGTCCGAGTGAGTCTCCGTAGTGGCGACCATCTTGGACTAAAGATGTCGAAGAGATATTATGCTACAAATACCATCAAAACACCTGGTAGTCCATGTTAGTAGACCATATTAGCTATGTTTTTCTGGTTGTCATTCCTTCCCTACATTTGATGTTTCATCCTGGATTGATCATTTCAAGAGGAAAGGAAAACGTATTACGATATTGGGAGGTGCAGATGGCTCAACAGCAGGGAGAATTGAATAGGCAAACCGAGTTCATTTTTTTGCATTAATGGCCCAAACTATTGGTAAAACAATAGGGCAGTTACCTGTAAAGCAGTCCGTCTTAGGCGTCGAGGTTAGGGCTAGCAACCCGGCCCCGTAAAAAAATAAACGTAATTACTTTAAATAATGATCAAGTTTCAGTAGGTTGTTCTAGAAATTAAATCAATCGTTGCCTAATGTGCCGTTTGACACAGGACGCAATTTCACATTGCTATTGCGATAGGAAGCAAATTCAACTTATGGCCCTTACGTTCATCCGTACATGTTGGTTCTTACTTGTCACCACAGAAGAATAGACTAAGGTTTGATCAGTATTGCCTAGTATGGTTTGTTATTCATAACTAAAACTGTCTCTAAAATGACTAAAATCGGATAAATTCCATTTCCAGCTAATTTTATTGCTAAAGATATTATACATACTGATTTAAAGCCAGCCAATCGGATATAACTATATATTTGAGACTCCAGAACATTTTGTCAATAAAAATTATGCATTTACATTTATTAAATTTGTGAATTATTTTTAATGGTCAGATTTTCGGCTATCAGATGGTTTTACTGGCTCAATTGGACAGAAAAAAATTCAGCCATATCTAGCTTGACAAATGGCTAATTTGGCAACCGTTGGGTTGATTACTGAACGAATTTTGAAGAGACTTTTTTTTCCATTTCCTTTTTTATATTATTCAAAGGTTGACCTTAAAATTCGGTTGAAATTACTTGATTGAGAGACATTGTCATGTGACATTTCCTCTCTGGGTCTGAAAGTCGTTTTGGTTGGCCTCAAATAGTGTCAGCAAAGAATGATTCTATTGTTTTTCTCGTGTATGTGTCGTGTAAAAGTGGATACGGGGGTGTAGCTGCATGGGGGGGGGGGATTCGAAAGCCCCCCCCTCCTGGGCCTCTGAATGGAGGGACCCCGAAACTTTTTTTAATAATAGTACGCCGACTGCATTTCTATTGATAAATCTCCCTAAATGTTGGCGATGGCTTCCCAAGGAGCCAAGCCCCAGGGACCCTTAATCACCCCCTTCAATCTGTACCTACGTTTCCAATTTGAAAAAAAAAATTGAGACAGAACTAATCTCCTAGTCTTTTCGAAACTCTTTAAAAGTCGGTTTATGGCCGGAAACAGAAATTGATGGTCTGTTGACCAGGGCTCCGTCTCTCAGACAGCGCCTTCCTTTGTGTGGATGTGTAATGTAAAATTTATTATTTTTGTAAAATTCAAGACAAAATATGATTCAGGAAGAAAACAAATAAAATAAAACCATAATATGTATTGAAATTGAAGAGAAGTTGATGAATTAGTCGGAAAATTTGAAGGCATGGAATTTTTTTAGTCAACATCGGCGTAAGATTTTGGATTCTTATTGTACCTACAAGAAAATATCTCTTGTCCTAAATTGCTAACCCTTTTCCCGCCACGCATTAGAGTTATGACTTTTTTCCCCCCAGCGTACACTAGAGTACATTATGACTTTTTTCCGGCCATCAAAAACTTTTAGAAAAAGTTGCTTCTCCCACGCACTCAGAACTTTTATTTGACCTCGTTTGTTGACTTTAGGTAAAATATAAAAATCCGCGTATTCTGGGCTAAATTTTTCCAATGCGAATTCTTATGGTACATTGGTTTAATGTTAGTATCTTTTCAAACACAAAAATATCTCTGAGTTTATTTCGTTTACGTTATTGAATCATGAGAATGTTTTATTATCTTCATTCTTTATGATAGCTCAAAGATTATTACGATACAATTAACATGTTTTAAGTTTCGAACGGTTTTATCGACACACATCGCTTTGTTGTCAGATGTCCGTGAGAGTAGGTACTAAAAACAACAACAGAACCATTATAACCACCATAGATCAAAACTAGGTCAATTTGTCCTAATTTTGTACTTAGTGAACAATAAGAAGAATTGGAAGATGTCTGGGCAGTTAAATTTAGTAATTTTCGTAATTACTACATTCCATTGGACTTACTTACAATTTTCATGAAGATATACTTTGGTATTTATTGGTAAGTAATGCTATGCTGGAATTTAGGTACACATGTACTGGGTAGAAAATGGGTTTTTGCGCATGCGTGCCTTGGGTTCTGTCTCGCCCAGTTTATTTTTTCTCTCCACCCAGTCTCATATTGCGTCATCACCTTTTTTTTTCTTTCTAGTTTGAAAATTTCACACGTGCACGCTCTGTTAATAATAAAACAGAAGTATATACATAACTTATATTGTTATTGCTTTGAATAGATTAGATTGTTGAATTGTTTAGCCTCGTTTCATAAACTTTCCACAGATCGCATGTTTACGTGATGTCAGCTGAATTCCAATTGGGACCACCTTTGCAAAGTTTCACCCAGATTTTTTATAAGTGAACAACTTGTCATCAGTGTAAAATAACATGACCAGTGTTGCCAACTCAAATAATATTTTTGCGCTAGTTTGACTGCTAAAAAGTGCTAAATGGGCCCCCAAAGCTCAAAATTGCCAGAATGTTTAAGCATGTTTGCTGTAATTCAGCGCTTTTCGTACTGCCAAAACCTGAAACGCGTTGAATGTGGCGCGAAAAGGGTTGATTCAACGTTCACTTGACTTTCGTCTTTCATCATCGTCATAATTAAACACCTTGAAACAGTTTGTAGACATTTTTTTTACTTCTGCCAACGAAGTTGGAGAGGTATATGTATTGCCGCGTGACTTTCCTTCCGTCTGTCTGTCTGTCCACACGATATCTCCAAAAGTTCTCGAATAATTTCCATGAAATTTTGTGAAAGAGTCGAGGAAGAATTGAGTAAATGTTTGGGCTGATCCAGTCATTTGTTTTTTATAGAATTCCCCTCTCTCTTTACCCACCTCCTCCCTCTCTTTACCCACCTCCTCCCTCTCTTTACCCACCTCCTCCCTCTCTTTACCCACCTCCTCCCTCTCTTTACCCACCTCCTCCCTCTCTTTACCCACCTCCTCCCTCTCTTTACCCACCTCCTCCCTCTCTTTACCCACCTCCTCCCTCTCTCTCCTCAAATCTCCTAAACCATTTCCCTTCGTCACTCGCTTACCCCTCTTTACCCCCCTTTTGTTTCTCTCTCTCTTTACCCCCCTTTTGTTTCTCTCTCTCTTTACCCCCCTTTTGTTTCTCTCTCTCTTTACCCCCCTTTTGTTTCTCTCTCTCTTTACCCCCCTTTTGTTTCTCTCTCTCTTTACCCCCCTTTTGTTTCTCTCTCTCTTTACCCCCCTTTTGTTTCTCTCTCTCTTTACCCCCCTTTTGTTTCTCTCTCTCTTTACCCCCCTTTTGTTTCTCTCTCTCTTTACCCCCCTCTTGTTTCTCTCTCTCTTTACCCCCTCTCTCTCTTTACCCCCATCTCTCTCTTTACCCCCATCTCTCTCTTTACCCCCATCTCTCTCTTTACCCCCATCTCTCTCTTTACCCCCTCTCTCTCTTTACCCCCTCTCTCTCTTTACCCCTCTCTCTCTCTCTTCACCCCCTTTCGGTAGTACTGGTGTCTTTTTAATGTTAAACTGTACGAGGGCAGTGTACGTTTGAAAGGGAAGGAGTTCATAGTATGTGGAACAGCCTGCTAAAATGTCATGTAAAATGATTTCCCATCCATCTTACGAAACTGCGGCTTCGAAGTATTTCGGAGTTTATTTCAAAACTTCAAAGAGCGGAAGTCAATAGAGATGATTTTATAGAAACTATATAACAAGATTGATAATGTTTGAAAGAAATTCTAAGGTATCACTGGGGTCTATGAGATTGCTGGCTTAGCAGACTTTTGAAAAGCCTGGGGTTTGCAGGCAAATTCATGTAAAAAGGGGTCATTTAGTAGCCATTATTCTAGAGATTGACCCTCTCGGGCGTGTCGACCATGCTGGATCGTGAGCAATATTGATAACGAAAACTACTTATGATAGAAATACGTTACCGGTTGTTTCAGCTACTGATTCTCACTTTTACAAGTATATTCAAGTTTTTCAGTCAGGCCCCAAGAAGGACAAATTTCCGTTTGGTTCGCGGTGGTATCCAAGGGTGGATTAAGCTCAAAAACCGGACTCTCCGGCATGAAGCCGAGGCATAAGAAAAGCAAGACTTCATGACCCCCGAGACGGTGGGACACCCCAATCAAATTTTGTGTAGGGCTTGGACTAGCCTTGACCTCTGACAACCCTAGTCTTTTAACACGTGTGCGGTGGAGGACGGTCCTGAACTCATAGTGTGTGGGTTGCTCTTTAGCAAGTTGGGATCCACCTTGAACAAATCTACGCTAGTGTCCCTTCTTGCAACCCAGAAGAAGCAAAACGAAGACTAAGACGAGGTGAGGGGAAAAATATATTACTAATACTTTTCTTTCTATAATAGGCGTACCTTGACGATTGCAATTAGATAGTTTCAAATTGTTCCACTGTTCGAGGTCGTATTATAATTCAATTATTTTTCCAGCTTATACTGTGATACCTCACTAACTCGTCAACCTCGGGACTGAGGATATACCGAGTTTCTGAAATTTCCGAGTTTTGGGTTGTAGCTTATTTAGAGTTAGTACAGGGTCGGATCATTAACACGATGAAGTCAAGTGAATAGCCTAGAATTTAAGAGTACTCAAATATTAACTAAATACTTAAATTTTATGAAATGTCAATGAAACGTCTTTGTACTGCTTCCAAACTATTACCTGCACTCTTTCATTAAATGAAAAAAAATGTCTATTGGAAGTTTTTTTAATGGCTTTATAAAAAAAAAAGAATCATTTGATAATGTGCATGCTTTTGAAACCTCGTTATTCAGGAGTTACGACCAGCTAACGAAGAGAACCACTCTGTTTATTATTAGAGAAGATTTTTCTTTATGAACATTTCATGGGGTAAATTGGAAAGAGAGGGGGGCGTTGATAAAAATATAAGATTTCTTTGTTCTGTCTTGGCTAAAAATAGAATCGGATGTCACTGAGGTGTCTGTTCACTTATCAAGTCTAGTTACCCCACCCCCGTTTTTTCCCTTAAAATAGTCTTTTTGTGTATCTAAAAACTAAAGATAATTAGTCAATTCAACATTTCCAGGCATGAAAAAAAAAATATCTTAGTCTGCCAACAAAGGTATATTTATTCAGTCGTGTCTGTCTCTCTGTCTATATGATATCTCCAGAAGTACTCAATGAAATTTCGTGGAAGTGTGAACCGTTGGGTAACCGGGAAGTAATTAAATTTGAGGGCGGATCCAGGAACTTGTTTTCGATTGAGATTTTTTTATACGCTCATGTATTCGCAGCTGATTGTCTACACGATATCTCCAAGAGTTCTCAATTAATTTCAATGACCTTTTGTTGAAGGGTGGACCATGGGTTAAGGAAGAAGTGATAAAATTTTGGTGCGTACCCAGGAATTTGTCTTCGATTGATTTAGTGTACAGTGTTGGCAGAGGTATGCACTCCCTGGGTGCTTCCCAGTCTTTTAACGTTTTATCTCGATCAACGAAGTCGGAAGAGGTATATCCATTCAATCGTGTTTACCTACACAATATCTCCAAAAGTTCTCTGTGAATTTAAATGATATTTAATGGAAGGATGGGCAATGGATGGAGTGATCAAATTTCGGGGCGGATCCAGGATTTATTCATCCATTGAGAGAGATTTTTTTTTTTTTTTTTTTTCACTCATATATATTCATTCATTTCAACCATACAATATCTTGAAAAGTTCGAATTGAATTTCCTATGACATTTTGTCAGAAGGTAGACCATGTGCTAATTAAAAATTTATTGAATTTTGGGATGGATTCAGGAATTTAATCTCCTATTACGTCCCCTACTTCATAACTATTTGTAAACTTTCATTCAGTATTGTGGCAAGGGGTAGGGGGGTAGGGGTAAACTGTCGCTGAGTGCTTTTTTTGTTATATTGCGTCATCCAGGATTACGAGCACTAAAATAGCATTTTGAATTCATTTTTCGGCCTTTTCACTGGTTAATTTTATTTTGGTTGATCCACATTTAACACGTGGAGCATAAAACTATTGGTTGGGGTCAAGATTTTTAGACTTGGTGACTGCTTTAGTTCAAAGTTCAGAATCTATTCTCGTCTTCCGTTTGTGATTTAGTTGAGAACTTCTGAGATTGAAAGGTAAAAGTTTAGTAACAATTATTATTTCTAGCACGAATCCATTGGATATTTTGTTTAAAATTGAATTAGATGATGTTTCTCTGGGTCGTGTGGGGAAAATAGAATTGTTTTGAAACCGTAATGAGTCACAACTATATTGAGGAATCCTATCTTTGTGTGAGTTTGACTCTGTGAGCGATTGAATGTTAGCGCGGGGATGTATTTCTTCGAGTGTAGATATAAACATTTGATTTCTAGGAGGTTGGATGAAAAGGGTTATAATTTCTATTCCTTGTATTTTTTTCCAAGCACTCTCTGCATTTTTGCTACCCAGGGTAGCATACCCTATAATTTAGACTTTCTTTCTCTCCTCTGCCTTCGTCTCTGTGCTCTCCCATCGTCTTTACCCACGGCACCCGTTATTGAAAACAGGGTGACCATGAAATTTTTTTTCCATGTTAATCAGTAAACAAACAATTTGTACTCTAAGGTTTGTGTCAAATATCCCCCCCCCCCGCTTTCTTTCTCGTATGTCGTATGGGTCCGGTCATTTTTACCTTGACCCTTTTTAAACAAGGTCGTCCTTGTTTGGGGACAGCAGTCTCTTTTTTTTCCTTTCATTCCTTTCCTGTCTGTGTCTGTGTCTGTCATCCCCGCATCCAGATGTTGCTCTCTAGACGTCGGTTCTCCTTCTTGGGGGTGGAGCGTGGGGGAGGGACAAAGGGGTTGTCATTATGCCTGACCCTGGAAGGGAACGTAGTTTCCTTTACCATAAAGTGCAAAGTTGATGGGATCCCCCCCCCCCCTGTTGTGTTTCGATGTGTAGACCCACATATGTGCCCGGGGACTCAAAAATACCCACATGCATACATCTAACACCGAATCAGCAAAATTGCCAAGTAAGCGAATGAAACCAAATAAAACTTCTGATTGTTGGAGAAAATTGTTGTTCATATCCTCGTATTTACGAAGTAAACTTTTGATCAAATTGAAACAACGCATTTAATTTGATTTGTATTTTTAATGGGAAAAAAGTTGTCCGTTGATCACAATAGCGTGAAACTTAACAGTAGCAAATTTGTAAATATCCATTTACCCATGAGCACTTTCACCATCGATAAAGCAGCCCATAACAGTAACGTGTATGTATATATATATATGGGTTCCACATGGTGCATTTTAATACACACTCACACAGCGCACACCACTGATGATGGGAAGAATCCCGAAACATGTATGGACTATTTACTTATAAGGATTAATAAACCTTACAACCAAACACTCCACTCCCGAGTCTGTCTCACTCTTTACAGTACACATCAGCCTCTGAATGGGATAATGGATAGTCTATAGCCACACTGAAGAGTTTTAATATAATGATACAGCTGTCTGTGGATGACACTATATATATATATCTGGCTGACTGGCCATGCATGTATGTGCTACATCGAACAAGTGAAATAGCATAATTGGCGAAATTCACTCATTATTTGTAAAACAGATAAAAGTTCGATTTGATTTTTGCACGTAAAAAATTTGTCTTGTTTCCTTATCTTGATTGAATGAACTTTTGATTAAATCAAAACTATCTATTTTAATGAAAGAAAATTAAAATCGCTAATTAAGCAATTTTTCTGATTTCGCGTAATGTATGTATGGAGTATACAGACCGTACCGATGGAGCAAGAGGTCCGCACTACTTATGTCTAGAAATTAGAGAAGAAAATTCTTGAAAATCCCCCACCCCCGCTACATCGGTTTGCAGCAGCGGTTCAATTTACAATGTACGTTTATGTTAAATTGGTCCCTTAGTTTGTGTCCAGTATCCACGCTTTTCTGTTGTTGTTGTTGAAAATTCAGACATTTTAGGTAGTCACTGCCCCAAAAAGGTGATTTAAGTAACTTATTCATTGATTAATCCTTATCTCAATTGATCACCCCCAACACGACATGCCCCCAAAGACGTTGGTCACGTGACGGTTTCTATTGAACGACTTGTTTTTAATATCAATCAATTAATCTCAGATAATTTTGTTTAATTATACCTTCGGTCATTTTATTATAATTCGCCAAAAGTCTGTATGTATGTAATAACCTACCAGAGAAACTATACAACGTAATCTCAAGAAATTTTCCGTGTGTACTAGTGTGACCTCTAGGCTGGTTTCTAGCTCGTTAGTTTTTGAAAATCACCCCAAGATGGTTTTTTTTGTGCAGTTAGATTTACAATCTGAATTCTTGCCCCCAAGATACATTTTTGTGTCCATTTTTTTTTTAGCTGAATCCTCTGATAGCTGATGAATAATTTAATTATTATATTATTATTATTAATAATTTAACGAAGAGCAAGTTATGACGATACAATCTTTTCAATGCATGATCAATACGTCGTATAAGTATACCTTTTAGTCATTTTATTATCCAGTCATTGCAAAGTTATTTGACCATTAATATCTGATCAATATATTGTATATTTATATGTTTTTTAGAGCTTTTGTGTGAGTTTTTGGAGCGTTACCTGGAAATCAAATCTAATTTTATCCATCTTTCAAAAAAAATACTTTTAGCCCTTCAGAATGGCCAATTGAAATACGGCCATTTTTTTTTTCCAGTGTATTATTATTATATCAAAGATAGTCAAAAATTCAGTCACGCGAATCGCTTTTTAAAAACAAATTAAATAAAACACTATCTTGGCCTTCCCTGGTTCATTTTATATTCACTTGGGTCTGCAAGGTATAAAAACGTATCTAGCTATTAAAAACGACCAATAAATCGCTAACATTTTTTTTATTTGAAAAAAATATTTTCGTGCATTTTTAGCGCGTTTTTCGTGGTCGATTTAACGCGAAACGCTTTTGAGTTTGCAGCCTTGTCTATTGCACTGGAGAAAGAATCCGCTCTTGTAGGCCTCTTTCTGTTGTTGAATGTCTGTTTTTCTGAAAGCAGAATTCCAGTATTAATCCATTTACACTCTGTCTATATTCTTACCTCATTTTGTTGCTTTAACAGATGCTTATTTCATTAAATCAATTATTTATGTCTACTTATGTGCTCGTTAGCCTATTTGTAAATATGATCTTCTTGGCTGATCTCGGCCTGTCAGCAATTAATCTTTTTTCTATTACCCCAGGCGATGGCTTAATGATTAAAATATTAAAATCAAATGCCTAAAGTTCAATCCCCGGGAACTATAAGCTTAAAGAAAGACCGGATTCACTTGAGAGCAGGGCGTTTTCAAATACGCCCCCCCCATGGAGGTGACCCCCAAAAGCTCAATAAATAATAGTTTACCAACTGCATTTTTACTGACGAATATCATTGAATGTTGCGTGGGCTCTCAAAGAGCCAAGACCTTATACCAAATTTTCTAGCTCTTAGGTAACCAAAAAATGCAAAATCTGGTTGGACCTCATAAAACATAGGTTGTTGAGATTTTAGCATTTCTGGCATCGTTAAGACCTCTAGATAACATTTCTGGATGATAACATTGAAAATAGACCGTAGCAATTCGTTTATTTGCATTTTACAAAAACGGCTACCAATCACGGTCACCAGAATTGTCATCTTCTAATTTTTCAAAACCAATATGTTAATTTGGTAGATCGTTGGAAATTGTTTTCATTAACAGAATTCTTACGTGAAACAGTAAAACATTTGTAGGCGTGGATGTTTCTATAAGCAATTTCTTTGAACTCTGTATCTTTTTCCAACTAGTAGCTTTGTTGCTCCGGGTAGGTTTTGAAGTTGCCAGTATTCTTTTGAAGTTTATCTATCGGTACCTAAAGGCAATTAACATCAAACGACTCTCTATAACTAGAGTGTTTGTAATTCTTTCATAGCGCAAGAAATGTGTTGAAAATGTGTCTCGTATGTGATACGCCGATGAAATTGCCTCTTTGGTAGAGTTTAAACTTTTTTTCTCCCCAAAGGATTAATAAATACGTTGTTTTAATTTGATCAAAAGTTTATTTAATCATAATTAGGATACCCCGCCCCTAATTTTTATGCGCAAAAGTCAATGTAATCAAAGTGAAATCAACTTTTTTTATTTTTTGTAAAAAAAAAAAAGAATAAATAAATTTCATCACTCAGGCAATATCTTCGATTCGGTGTGACATATATAATGTGAATTTGTCTCTTAGCATTGACTGGAAAATTTTTATTTGCGGAAGTCACATATATATATATATATATTTTTTTTTTTTTCTTTTTCAAAATACGGAAATTTGGTATACTTTGAAATGCAAAATGCATTGTAGATATTTTAATGGAATTTTTATCTAAAAAATCAATCATTAAAGAATGCCTAGGTTTATTTGTTCTAATCTCATTTTTTAAACGGTTGACTATGTTTAATGTCTTTCACTTATGCCCTCTCGCTTAAATATCACCTTTGCCCAACCCGTGGTTATCGCACCTCAGTTATCACGCAGTTAGCTTTCGTGAGCCCAACACTTGTGTTATAATAGAGAACTAACTACATAAATACACTGTATTTCTAACTTTCGTTTTTTTTTGTTTTTTTTTTTTTTCGATGAGTTGTTGGTTTGTGTGGGGAAAATAAGACGGGATATGTTTATATAAATGCTTGATGTAAACTATAAGAAAATATGATTTGATCTGATCCTGAGTTTTGTAAATCTTGTTTCATCCGCCTTTACTTCATTATAATATATATATATATATATATATATATATATATATATATATATATATATATATATATATATATATATATATATATATATATATAATAGCCCTTTGTGTCAGTTAAACTTGTATTGATTCACGACTATTTCTCTTCTTAATTTACAATGCATTGCTATAGAAAAATCGGTTTACAATGCTTCTCCATAGAAAAAATCTTTTGTTAACGATTTCAAGAAAAAATCGTTTTGCAATGCATAGAAAAATCGTTTGTAATGCATTTACATGATGCATATAATAGCCTTATTCTATAGGTGACACCTGCGTTTATTCTTAACCACTGAAAATCCTTTTCTCTTGATTTCCAACTGTAATATAAGTACACAGTCCAGAACTTTCCAAAAAGCATTGGTGACACACTTTCTGTCAAAAATTTTTTTTTAGCTACACATTACTCGAGTCTTGTTCAAGCCAAGTATATAATGTCATCCCAACAGCTCAATTGACCCAGGAAAAGTATATTTTCTAAGATATACAAAATCTTATCTAATTTCTTGACACGCCTAGAAATCACAGATGACATACTAAAGTGTTGTGACACCGTTTGGAAAGCTGCATTGTACCGTATCTCTGTTCGGTTTTCAGTCCCCTGGGCACTCATGTTTTCACAGTTATGTTTTATCTCCAAACTTCCTCAATACTACTCTTTATGCCGAGGTCTTAGCAGAGAGGCATTGAGTACCATTTTAAAATTGTTAGGTATGACTTGGCTTGAACCCACAACATAGTGGACCAGAGACAAGCCATTACCATGTTATCATTAATACTGCTTTATATCAAAACACTTGAGGTTGATACAGTCTTCAATATAACTATTATTTCGTTTTTAGTCTTTGTCCATATTGGGTTGATAATCTTTGAGCAAATAGTTTGCAAAATCATAAGTAAAGAAGAGGATTTCCACTTGAAAATGAAAAACAAAACATAACCTTAAAATCTCTTTGAATCGTTCAGATTAAGACAATCTTTTTCTCTTCCCTTTTCCTAATAATGTAATGGTAGATCAAAACCATTGTATTTGACGATGTATAAAATCCCTTGCCCCTCCAAATGACTCAAAAGGTTAACTATTAACCTTTGTTATCCACCTCTACATTGTCCAGAATTTTAGGAGGAGTTGAAAAGATAAACAGGATCCTAAATGAGAGGAATTCTGGGAAATGTTTTTTTTTTCTCCTTAATATATCCTGCTGGAATAAGTGTGGTGGTGGGGATGGGGGTTTGGGATCTTGTATGCTATCAAATACAGTAGTCTTGAAACACTGTTGTCGGATTAGTCCAGAAGGAAAGATGATTTGAGCTTTACATCTGAGACAGCCATTGGAATAGTGTTGAATTTGAAAATCAAGTAGTCCTGGAAGCATATTCAATACTGGTGGAAGACACTGGTATTGAACCTCTGCCCCCAGACTCACTATATTTCTTAATTCAATGCTATTCTAATGCCTGTGTTGGGTGAGTCTCAAGAGGTTGGTATCGAGGCTCTGGCTTCAGACTTGACTGATTTCCATATTCGATGCTATTCCAATATCTATGTTAGGTAAGTCTGAGATAAAGCTTGGATTATCTCCCCTTGTAGTTCAATCAGGCAACCCTGTTTTTATAATAAACCTTGCTTTTGTTCCAAGCAATTTTTTTTATAATTAAAAAAAACAACAAAAAAACTTTCTATTTGAAAAAAAAAAAAATTTTTTGTCGTAATCTTCCGTGGGTGACAGAGAGTTGTTGGGTAATATGTTTCTTTTTTTTTTTTTTTCACTCTTTAAAAATCGTATTTAATTCTTTGCGTTTATTTCAGTCGGCTAACGCCCCAAAGTAAGAACCTATTTCTGGGTCTTTAGCCAAACATAGCACCTCCTTAAAATATTGGCTCATATCTTTTCTTTTTTCCATGATCTGTGACCGAGCTGAGAATGGCAGATGGACAAACGAGGCCCGTAAAGAATATATACCTGTTCTTCTTGCCTGTACTTACCCGTTCCTGAACTTTCATACAATATGAAAGAAATTAAGAAAACAAATTCTAAGATAAGTTGTAAAGCTAAAGAAAACTATGCAAAAATTCTGCTCTGGTATGTGTGTGCGTATGTTTGCGTAAATATGCAAAATCTGTGAAGCGTAAGCTGTATATATAACTCTTAAATTCATATTAGAAAATTTAAATGCTAAAATCAAGGGAATGACACCAGATCTAAGTTACCTCCTTTCAACTTGAGGTGAATTGAACAAATTTTTTTTTTCATTCCGTGCGACATGAATAATTCAGCAAAATTCATTTTTTCCACCGAAGAGCTCCGCTGTCGATTAGGAGCGGGACCACGTGGCTTATGAATTTAAGAGACAATATATGAAAGCTTAATCGAGACGTGTGCTTAATAGCAAAGGATATACCTGAACAGAAAAAGTATCAAGGTAAGCTCTAGAGAAAGTGTGTTTTGTGAATAGGTGCATAAATATTGTGGGCTTTTAAGATATTTAAAAAGGTTCACAGATATTGTGGGCTTTTTGTTCGCTGTGTGTAGAGAGTTGTGTAAGATACAGTTGGGTTCATTGTGTGTATGAAGCAAGACATACTGATAATTCAGGCCAGTGTTTCCCAAACTTTTTGAGACTTGCGTGCACCCTCTCCTGTAAAGTCAGTCAAATATGATATTGAAAATGAAATTTAAATAAATTTTCTCTTTAAATTTCAATCATTTAAAAAAGTTAATAGAATTCTTTAAATCAGAAAAATGAAAAATATACTCAGTTCAAACAGCTTTACTGTAAAACCATCTTTTCAGATGTATGATTTTATGGGCAGGAGGTGACAATTTGTATTCTTTGCCCCTTGCCCCATGCCCCCTCCACATCACACCTTTTCTTTCAACGACCCCACACCACCCATTTGCCTTCCAGTGCCCCCTTGAGTCTTCCAGTGCCCCCAAGGGGAATGGTAACATTCACAAGGGGGCAGTAGCACCCACTTTGGGAATCACTGATTTAGGCTATTTTGCGTGAGTGCGTAAGAAGAGAGTGAATATTGCCGATCGTGTGTGTGTGTAAGAAGACAAGTATAGGTTTCCCTCGTTATCCGAAAGTAGAGTGTTCAATTAAAAACCTTTCCTAAGCTGAAATAGCTTTAAGTAAAGATGCAATTGCAATTAATTTTCCTGGAAAAAATTCTGAGTGTTCCCAAACCCACAAAATTGATGATGGTATGTTAGGCGTCAAAACTTGTGGTAGTTGGCTGGATAGTATGTGTAGAAGACGGAGGAAGATGGTGTGGGCTCCCTCTATGATGGCTTGCTACAAAAAACCAATAAACAAACCCCAAAACGCTGAACACTATTATTGCCTTTCACGGTTTTTTCGTAAAAGGGGAAAAAAGTAATGAACTTTCGGAGAGTGGGTTTACCTGTAGTTGTGTGTGCATGTGTACAAAAGGTGTGTAAGAGTTGTAGACCTTCTGTATGTATGTGTATGTGGCAGGAGGTGTGCAAATTGAAGTTTAAATCTCATTTTAGAGCAGGGTTGCCAGGTTTGGCCAGAAGGAGAGATATTCTGAACTTCATCTCCAAGACTAACCCAAAACGGACATTGGAATAGCATCAAGGAACCAATTTCTTTCATGCTTTGCACCATGGGCCCGAAGAGCTGTAGCAGTCCATTGGCAAAATTGGCAGTTATGTGTGTTAGAAGACGACTCCTACCATGCGGGTCGTAGAGTGAGTCCGGTTGTGTGTGTAACATGTGGTGCTCTTAATAGGGTCCAGCATGGTCTCTCTTTACTCCGGCAATCGTGGATTACAGAAAATGTTGCAAAAGAGACTTTTTAAAAGGTTCCATCCCAGCGTCTGGAGTTAGGTCCACCTCATGAGGCTAGTGTTGAACCTTTGCCTCCGGACTCACTCAGTTTCCAAATTTATGCTATTCCCATGCACGTGTTCAGAGATAAAGCTTGGATTATCTCCCCTTGTAGCCCAATCCGGCAACCCTGGTTTAGAGAGCAAATTCTAAATCATTTCTTGCTGTGAGATTTGTTATCTGATTTTCTTAAATGTTCAATAAATATTTCGATAGATAATTATTCTTTTGTTCTGTTGTCTTATTCAAAAAAAAATTCTTTTTTTTCCCTTAAAATTTTATCACTTTATCAAATTTTATGGATTTCGAGAAGACAATACAAAGAATATCATTGAAAAATGTTTTTCAAGTTAAGATATTCAAGAATTTTTTCCTTTGTTAAGAAAATTGAAATATATTTCTTGGAAGAAAATGTTCAGACTGTAGACTCATTGTAAAAGAAAAAAAAAGTTCACGTGGATGTGACTTTCATCATTACCGGAAGTTTACTCTTCATTTCCAATCACACTGTTTATTCATAACCGTAGAATGACAACCCGAGTCGAAGTTGTAATTTGGCTAAATATTTGATGAAAAATATAAAAAAAAAAGGCTAGTAATTTCTGTACTTTCAATCTGTTATACCGTTTTTTGTCCGTTTTGTGAAAAAAAAATTTTCTTTAGATTTCATGTGGGGTGTTCTATTTATAACGTAACTGTAATGCTAAACTGGGCAAATATTTTCCGCCATTTTCATGGAAATAAGACTTTGTTTGTAAACTTCTATTGTTTTTTTTTATCAAGGCCTTACTCCGTAAAAATAGTTGGAAGAATGTACCTTTATCAAATCTTGGTCAGACATTGAGTTTGTTTCATTCTGTGAATCTCCAACCCTCTTCAGTTGGCTGAATTTGAACAAAATCATTGGTGACGTTAGGTCCGGGCAAGCCTGGACTACCAGCAGCCTTGCCTGGGCTCTCAAAATTTAATCTTTAGTCATATAATTACTTATATAAATACTTAGCTCACACTTATAGTTTTCTGGTTGGACCTTATCCCGGCTGGTACAAAACGCTGACCCCGCCACTGAACAAAATGAATACATGTGTAGGTTTCTGATTTGGCAATCTTGGGTCCTGGCCATTTCTTGGCCACAGAAAATGCTAGGAGAGTGAAACTGGCCTTTAGGGGAAACCCCTATGCAAAGATTAATTCTAAATGATTTTTCTAGTGTGGAAAATAGATGTATTCTCAATGATTCATATAATATGAATTATAATTAATAATAATCATCTGCTTACTCTTTTTGATAGGCTGTACAGTACTCGAAGAAAAACTTAAAGGATTAAGAAAAAAATCTATAAATTCATGTCTAATTTTATGCTAAAAGAAACATTGAAAGTTGTCAAAATTAGAGTTTGGTTTCCAGCCGCGGTTACATTTTTACACTTTGGGTTCAACAAATTGGTTTATGATCCACTAAACTGTGGTTTGGAATCAAACCATAGAAATCTCCTGGCAGATTCATGAACTGATGGTGGCTGATTCAAAACGTACCAGACCATAGAAGGTGCGGGACCACAGTACCAGATTAGAGAGGTACAATCTATATTACGAAATCCAGATGAATTGAAGATATATTGTTCAAGAGGGATTTCTTGAATTCTGATGGTTCAATGTGGAATTTTCAATGTTACCCATGTAATCCAGAGTGATCATAATCGCTTCTCAGGGCCTCAGGGTTGTTTTTTGATCGAGATTTGTTCATTAGTGAAAAGTAAGCAGATTTGCCCAACACTGTAAGAACGTTGAGATTCATTTTTTAAAGCATGCAGTTTTCCCAGAAGAAATATTTTCTTCCCAATGGTTGGTGCTTTCAATCCATCAGACCCTAGAACTGTTCGGAATATCAATAATACAATCTTTTTATCAAAAAGGATTGCAAAATATTCCTTAATCAAAGGGTTTTGTGAATGGTAAAAGTTTGAGAAGCCCTGCTGTATAGTCTTTATGCAAATTTGCATTTTTTAACAGAGCATAAAGTCTTCTGGTAATGAGTGTACGGTTCGGATCACAAACTTTTACATTATTTCATTTAAAAATCTAAAACAATTTTCATCCTAATCGATAACCAAAAATATTCTCGAAGAAAAAATTTAATCATCTTATCAAAAGTAATTAAACTTAGTTTTGACTCTGAGAGAAATATAAATTTTTAATTGGGGAAAACTTAATTATAGTCTATTAGTCATCTCCCCACTATGAAGCAGGTGCTGAGGTTCAAGGAAGCCAACCATGTTATAACCTGTGGAGATGGTTATGGGTGATGCTCCTCAAGTGCTGGCAATTGTTGAGACAGCCAACATCATCTATCATATAGAACTAAGTAGGATTTGAACTAATGATCACGGGGGGATTATTTTAGTGTTTGTTTTCTAATCAAAACCAAAATAACTACAGTATATTAGTAAGTATACCAAATTTCATTATTCAAAAACCTAATACTTATATAACCCTTTAGAATCTGTGACTTCTGTACTTCTAGATAAGTCTTACTTGAACTCTTTCCTGAATGGAAAAGCTCAAATCAATTTTTGAAAGTTTCATTCATTGATCACTGAAATGTTTTGTATAATTCATTTCATAGTTGGTTTTGGGGGGTAAATTAAACATATCTCTTATTGGATGTCAGGGTCAGAGTTATCACCTGTGTCCTCAAAATGTAGTAAAATAATTCTCAGCCCAAAATATCAAGCTTATGGGTTCAGAGGGAAATTTTGTTTTTATTGGTGATTTATCTCAATGAAAATAACAATATAAGTAGAACAGTCTTATACTGTGAACTATGCTATAATGAACTACATTATATTGAGGGATGTCTGGAGTCCATTTTGAGTTTTCTGTCAGCCAATTTTCTATACCAGAACGTTATGGGTTATGTAGAACTTCTAAACCAGTTTCTCAAATATAAGGAGCCTGTATTGTTTAAAGATTACCAAGAATGAATTTGTTATATGGGTTTCTTACGGGTATAGAAAAGGGGTCTGCTAAGCAATCAATGTCACTCTCCAGGAATTGAGTTTCTGATAAAAAATCAATAGGGAATCAATTCAAGTTTTGGGATCAAAACCATGGATCATAACCTAAGAACAAGAAGATGTCAATTTTAACTAAATTGTATTCCTGAATGTTGATCCAAGTTTTGATCCTTCTAAGATTTGAGCTATTGAGGCAGAGCTTTCCAAATGTTATACATCAGCGACAGACTTTTTAAAAATGAATTTGTTAGCAACACATAACTTGAGTTTTCTTTGCTGAGCTGAATATGTCAGTCATTCCAGCGTTTCAATAGATTCAGGGAAAGTATCTTTTGAAAGATGTATACAAAATAAGACTCATTTTCACAACACGCCTAGAGATTATCGATGATACACTCAAGTGTTGCGGCACACTATTTGGCAAGCTCTGTATTGAGGTCCAAGTATAATCTTAAAATAGATCCATCGGGCAAATATATCCTAGCAGTCCTCGAAACCTATGAGTCCCCAAAGTCTTGAAAGGGTTGTGTGAGCACTTTCAAATCTTATACTTGCATTCTGAAGTTCATATATGGTTGTAGCTGGTTCTTGCAATGTACCATTGCATGATGGACTAAGTACAGTTTCTGAAACAGTTTCACCAATGTAAGCAGCCTATATGGAAGATTTTAATTACTACTGAACAAAGAATGAATCTATATTTTTTATTTTTTTCCATTTATGACTATAGAATGGAGAACTCTAAACTGATCAATTTCAATCCAATATCAAAAGTTTTCAATCTTTATTTCTTCCACTGTACCTTTCAGTTCGGGAGGCAAATGTCATTGCTTGGAATTTTAAATGAAGTGAAGGAATGACTTGGACTTAAAACGTCATATACATTATGCCACAAATTTAACCAAAACACCTGGTAGTCCATGTTAGTTGACCATATTAGCAATGCATTCCCAGTGGTCATTCCTTCCCTTCATTCAAAATCTCATGGACTGATATTTTGTGACATTTACCTCCCATTGTTTTGTCTGTTTTTTCTTTTACTCGTTGTCTCTCTCGATATCCATTTGTCTCTTCTCTTTCTCTCTTCCTTTCCATCAACTCTTTCTCTAACTTGACCC
The DNA here is from genome assembly GCA_963457665.1 of Thysanoteuthis rhombus. Taxonomy (NCBI): domain Eukaryota; kingdom Metazoa; phylum Mollusca; class Cephalopoda; order Oegopsida; family Thysanoteuthidae; genus Thysanoteuthis; species Thysanoteuthis major. Next base: position 43,211,672 of record OY735235.1, on the reverse strand, counting down.
TTGCAAGACTAAACTATTAAGATGTTTAATACCTGAATTTTCAAAGGGGTTTTTAAAAGAAAAACGAAAAAACATGTCAATTACTATTTGATGGTTTAAAGAAAATTCTTTTTATCAAAACACTTTTTATATTTCGAATAAGCAACATCATGATGGATTATATTTGTTTCTGTAGATATTTATCCCGGGACATATTTGTCTCAGTGGACCTTTGTCTCATTTGATTTTTTTGTGATACTTATGTCCAAGTATACTTCTAGAATTCACTTATGGGATGTATAAATCCCAGAAATCTTAGGATATACATGTTCCAAGAGTCTCGCAAGGGTTATCAAGGGGGGAAAAAAATGAACTCCTTTTTTCTGCGTAAATCTTTTGCTTATGAAGGTAATAAAGTAAAACTTGTTGGAAATTCATGAAAAAAAAAGTTATCAAAATGAATTATCATTAACTTTTATATATAAGATAAAAATCTGCTGATTGGTCTTGTGGTGTTTCATATAAGGTAAGGTATAGCGTCCGTCTCTTACGAGATGTTCCCAATGAAGTATGACGACCGGTGATGAAGTCCCGGTTTCTGTTGCATGTATCAGCTTAGTGATCCTTGCAAGTCTCAAGTCTGGGTGAGACCTACAAGTTTTTTTTTATGACCATCCTCTTGGCAGGATGGTGTTGTATATTTTTTTACTTTGAAACCTTCTCCTAGGTCCATTGAGGAAGCATGTATACCAAATTCGGTTGGGCGAATCAGACTTTTAGTATTATATTAAAATCATATCATTACTGGGGTGAGTGCGAACGCAGACCCCATATTTATTATTTTTTTTCCAAATGTGGAAACTATATGTGAATCTTGAACACACATACAGCCTATAAGGGGGGTACTAGAACCCGTTTCAGGCATAGAGTCAAAAGTTCAACACTGGTTCAGTGGAAAATTGGCCATTGTAGAATTAAGGGACTTTTCCTAGATTTTATAAATAGCTTTCTACAAGTTGCAGTCATGTTCTGATGGATCCATGATATTCATCCACCTGAAATTTATTGGAAAAACTTGTTAACTCTTGAGGAAAAATTCATGGCTGTGAAGCAGTATCCAAAAGTAGAGCATTCCTATAAAAGCCTTTTGTAAGCCGAAACAACGTAAATTGAAAAAAAGCAATTACCATTTATCCATATGGGAAAAACTTTTGAGCGTCCCCACACCCCGAAAATTGTTAGGAATGTATGTCATGAGTCATCGGAGATTGTAAATATAGTCTGTTCACACTGAAAGCAAATAATACTCCTCTTTCATTTCTTTGAAATGTGTTAAAGAAAAAAAATCAATATACGTACTCAGATTACCAAAGTTTAATGTTACACGTTTAGAACTTAGATATTATGTTGTTGAGAAGTAGATAATAAATTCCGCTTATAAATACTTACATGTCTTCTCGTGTGTCAGCAGATGTATATATCTACGTAACTTTGTTCGGTACATGAGTATCATCTCAATTCAATTACGCATCGTCAAATCATGTGATGTCATTTTAACTATGTCTCACAGCTTTTCTTGGTTAAGCCATGCCACGGAATATATTACACTAGTTAATCCTCATGAAAAAATTCATGGATGTTCAGGTTTTCCCCTTGGTATTCTGGAATGGCTTGAAGTGAAGCAGCAATTGCCACAAATTTACATGGGGGAAATTTTTTCGAGTGTTCCCCAATTGATGATGATATATCAGACTGAATCATCAGAGGTTGTAGAAGTTGGAGGTACAGAAGACCGGGATTAAGAAGAGGCAAAGAGTGTGTGCTGCCTCTGTAATGACTTACTTTGATACAAAAGCTGAACAGTACGTTCACTTTCCCCCAAAAAATTGGCATTAAATGATCTTTCCGAAAAGAAGAAAAAAAAAAAGCATGGACCTCCTGAATTTGTATTTTATTGGACGATTTGTTGGATGATTAAAAACAAACAAACAAACTCTTCTCAGTAGAAGAGCCCATTGTTTTAAATGGTGGGTAGATCTTTTTATCAGAAAAATTGTTACCTTCATGTGGAAGAGTCCAAGAAAATTACACTGTTCATTATATGACAACATAAACAATGAGAAAAGCCTCCCGTGGATCTAATTCATTTTATTCTTTGTTGAAAGGATTGGATTCAGGATGAAAAGAATTCTGATATTGTTTAATTTCCATCTTCCCAACTTTGGACGGTTCTTTCACAAAGAAAGTCTTCTGATCTGATCAGAGGGAATCAAAATGTGCTAAGCTGGTCGAGCTAGAAGGATGTGATAAAATATTCTGACCTAACAGTTTGATCTTTGTACTTTTAACTTCGTATTGTTTTTCTATTGACCAACTAGAAAGCGTGAGCCAGAACTGTCAACCCAGCTTTGTTCAGTTTTGAAGTGGTTCTGCCTGGCTATGTATGTGTCACATATACTGACTGAACACATGTAGCGAGAGAGCTGAAAATTCAAACATTTATTCTCTATGTATTGGAAAAAAAAACTGTCTTCCTGGTTTTTTTTAATTTTTTTTTAATATTCCCTTCGAAATCTGGGGGGGGGGGCATTTACAATATCACATATGTCAAATTAGTCCTTGTTTCGGGTAGCATTCATGTTCAGACCTTTTTTTACTGATTACCGCCCGATAGAAGGCGATACAGGTAATTTATTCATTGATCACCCCCAACACCACATGCTGCTGTTAAAAGACATTTGTCACATGATACTTTTTATTGAGTGACTAACCAGACTTGTTGGGGTATTTTTCATGTAAATATTGGACAAAAAAGATCTGCTGTGATTGTCTGAACTCATTCAAAGGGTCTCGTACAATGATTTACTCAGACAAGTATCCTCATCTTGGTTGTTATGGTCAAAACATTTTGTCACAAGATTGTCCTAAGGGACATTGGATAAGAGCATTGGTCAAGCATATCTAGTAACCTGTCTGGCTGTTATCAGTTCAGTCTTTGGGTCGGGTAGTTTAAAAAAAAAAAAGTCATATATTCTATTTTGATGGAAGAGGCAGACAAGTAGTATTGTCAAGATAAATTAACTATGGAGAATAAACTGATATGAGATTTCTTCTGGCAGGGATAGTAGAATGAGAACTATTCCCACCAATGGATTGAATAAAGGGTTCGGTTCTAAATTCCCTGATTACCAACTATGACTGACACTTGCAGAAAGCTCGAAGTTCTGCTCTTCTTCATTCGAAATCCCTTTTGATTGCATTGTGACAGCTTTAATATCAGCATGGATTTTAAAAGATTTGTCAATATTGACATTTTCGTATGGTGATTTCATTGGAGATGAAACTAAATAAGCAACATTCTTTGAATTCTATGCCTTTTTTTTTTTTTTTTTTTTTTTCCAAATTTGAAGAAGGGATAAAAAATGCAAATCCACAAAAAGATTTGTGTAGTTTATGGAGAAGGTACTGTGAATTTATCAATATGTCAAAAGTGGTTTGCAAAGTTTCCTTGCTGGAAATTCCCTACTGAACAATGTTCAACAGCTGGGTAGCTTAGTTGAGCTTGATAATGGTCAAAATGAAGACATTGCTTGATTATAATCAATATCATATGATGTGGGGAAATGGCCAACATGCTCAAAATATCTATATCCAGTGTCAAAAATCATTTGTATCCATTTGGGTATCTTAGTTACTTTGGTTTATAGCTCTCACATGAGTTGAGCAAATGAAGGTTTCTGGATTGAGTCTCTGTGTGAGATTTGCAAGTGAAATATAATGAAAATGTTTCTTTTTCAAACAAATTGTGACAGGCAATGAAAAGTGGATACTTTACAACAATGTGAAATGCAAGAAACCATGGACCAAGTGAAATGAACCACTGGTAACTGTACCAAAGGCCAGTCATCATCAGAAGACGATGTTGTCTATATAGTTGGATTGGAAGGGAGTCTTTAACTATGTGCTTGGAGAAACAAATGTTTGATTTGAACAAGTACTGATCGAGTGAAGGTAGAAATTGACAAAAAGTGAGAAATTAGTTTAGAGAAAGGGTATAATATCCCCTTCCTGTTATAACGCATGTGGGTAGTGGACACCAAAGTATTTTAGCTCTAAAATAGCCAAATTGATCATGGCTCAATCATAATTTGGAGTCAGCTTTTTTTGTCTCTTTTTTTTGGACCTCAATGTGTGTTATAATGAGGAAGGTGTGTAATTCCATCAGGATAATGCTAGACTGCATATTCCTTTGCTGACCAGTCAGAAGAGTTACAGTTTTCACTCATCGGCCATATTCACAAAATATCAGAGCATAGGATTACCATTTATCTAGCCTTCACAGAATCCTTTAGAAGAAAGAAATTCCCTGAAAGACAGCACAAGGTAGTTTGAGCAGTTGTTCACTGGGAAAGATAAAAAGTTCTCTGAGTATGGAATCATGAAGTTTTCTGGAACATGACTGAAGATTGTGGACCAAAATAGTAAAATGTTCAATAAAATAAATCTTGAAAATGAAGAAAAATTAGTCTTTTATTTTGATGAACCAAAAAAACTTCTGTTACCCAATATATTAATGTGAAACATGTACAATTTTTTTGATTATTTTTGTCTTCATATATATATATATATATATATGATATATTATATATATATAATGTTCAATGGTAAAGTTATGACAAAACCATAAGAAAAAATGTTGCAGCCGTAGAATGAGTTGAAGAAAACATTCACCTTGGCTTGGAGACAAAGTAATAAAGACTGTGGAAATGAAATAAGGCTATGCACAATTATTGGATGGAAAGCATCAGGTATAAATAGACATTTTGAAAAGCAAATTGCCAATATGCTCAAAATGTTAAGTATACAATCAATGCATAATACCAGCCATGATAGAAAGGTGAAAACCTGGAACTTATAAAACCACTTGAAAAAAAATCAGAATTTCACGGTACTAAGGAAAGATCAATGTTAGGAATAACTTTTAGCGATACAAAAAGATCAACATGGATCCCAGAGAAGACCAGGGTGAAAGATATGAAACAAAAATGGAGATGGGCAAGGTACAGCGGAGAGAAGGAACGGACAGAGCAAAAGGTTAACCGATTGATATCCATGGAACAGTAAACAAAGTAGGAAAAGACCAGACTCAAGATGGAAAGCAGTGATACAAAAGTTTACCTGTAAGACATGGCTGAGATGATAAGTGCAATCGCACTCAGCAGGCGATGGGAAAGGCCTTTGTCCAGCAGTGGACTTGTAATGGCTGACGATGATTCATCAACATTTTTCTTTAATGCATTTTCTAGTATGTCATGATAATTCATTCTGAATATATTAACAATTGTTTATAGTAGTTTCTTACTTGATGACAAGCGTGGCCTATTCGAGGGGAGGGCCGGGGTTCTCAGAAAATGTTTGCATCTAAGGAGTGGATAAAAAGAGGATGACTAATGGATTAGGGTGAAAGGCACCCCGACCCAATCAAAGAAACTTTATAGTTTGTACCCTTGATAAAATTCCTGTCAGTGGCCCCGATGACAAGACAGAATGAAATCTGCATTTAGTGTGTGAAATTATAACCAGTCGACAGTCTCTAAATGACTCACTCCACCAACATGACCTTTATTTACATGCAATTAGAAAGTAGGGAATCTGCTCGTGTCATCTTCTAAATATATAAAGCTGTGGTGTATGTCTGTCTATTTATTTGTACTTTTGTAACTTGAGAACTACACATCCCAGATTAAAACTAAAGGCATATTTAGAATCAGCATGTCTCCATTTACTCACAGAACATATTTTCAGGTTGAATTTTGAAGAAACCCCACTTTTGCCCATTTTCAGTTTCTTGTCGATCGGTTTTCCGCATCATAATTCATTTATGCCGCTGATAAAAAAAGCCTAAAAAAAAACCTCCAATTAACCCTTTCAAGACGAGCCAATGAAGGTGCTTAATTCCTGGATTAAAATGTTGAAGTAGACTACTACTTAATGGCCAAATCATGTTGGATACATCAGTTTTTGTGTGATTGCTGAAGTTAAGCAATGCTGAGCCTGGTCAATATTTTAATGTGCATTGAAAATAAGGAACAAAGGGATTATCAGTGTCAGTAAGTACAGAGCAATTAAATATATAGTGAATTATTAAAACAAAAAATGTACATGTTTAAGTCACCCATCACATTAAACCTTTTGAAACTGCTGGGGTATGTGTGTATATATATATATATATATATATATATATATATATATATATATGAGAGAGACCATGAATAAAAGAAGAATTTGGAGTTAAAGCAGTCATTTGGGCCTTTGCATCACTAGCAATTGTTTAGGTCAATGGTAAGAGCAATGCTATGTTGAAGTAGCTACCCTATTGGTTGCCGATTTGATCCCTGCAGCTGCTTTATTTTCTTCAATTGTTTATTCTTTTTACATTGTCTAGGTGAAATGATATATTCACTGTGTAATAACAAATATTTTCAATATAACAAGGCAATTTATAATCGTTCTGTTGGCTTATACATCCATTTCTTAATCACGCACACACGCACTCTCATAGATACACACACACACACACATATATATATAGGTAAGGTTTCTATGACTGGTCGGGTATATATGCCCTGTAGATCTTGTTTACTAGTCTGATGGAACATTTTAGGTGTTGGATATCTGAATGAATACCGACATGGACAGTTTATATTCATTTCACACTAAGGCATGAATCCACCCCTCCTTTAGCTATGGGTTAAATAGTGCTAGGTGAAGTGAGTGATACCACTTTGAGTCTATTTCAAATATCGCAGATGAGCCAAGTCAGTAGCAACGTGATATGTGGAGTTCAAGCCGAGATAGCTGAAGCCATAGTCAGTGTTAGGGCACTGCTTACTTGCTTGCCTGGTTACTTACTTACTGGGACATTTTAATTCAGGCACTAAGTACCTTAAACAGGTTTGTCTTGAAAGTGTTTATTTGAGTGTGGTCAGTATCAGGTGAGCCAGTCTGTTTAATTTGTCATGATTTTCTCATGACATTCTCTAATGTATCTTTAACAACCAGGGCGTGATTAGTTCAGAAGAATGAATGAATAAATCTAGTTTTGTGGCACATTGACTCCTATATAATGGTCATGTAGTAGCAAACAATTTTCTTAGTCCTCGATCAAGTAGACAAGGTTCAAGATAGTTGTTCTCTCCTGGAATTATGCGGGGCAAACATTGCCGTTCTCAACAAGCATATGATATTGAACTATTGTACCTGTGTCATCAAAAATTATAACAGTTTCTATGTTGTAATTGTAGACCATTGTATGCTTTCAATCCATCCATAGTCAAAGTGATCTACAATTTCCGGTGACATGAAACTTTTTGAGATAAACTTTCTCTTCAGATATTTAACTAAATTGATAACATAAATAGTCATGCTTTTCAAACAAAATACCTTTTTTCAAGAAGTCTTGCCTGTCCCATTTCCACTTTGTTCATTTGATGGTTTGTAGATCAGGGGTTACAGTGCTGGTGGATTGTTTCTCTTTGACTGCTTCTGAATGCTTAAAATCTCTGCACTGAATCATTAGTGTACCCTTTGATCTATTGATAAGTCCTCAGATTGTTAAGGTCAATGTTGAATGTTAAAACTGAGGCAGTTCATCTTAATTTCATACATTGTTTTTCCTTCTGCACGACAGAAAACAAACAAATGAGAGAACGAAAACACATCAGTGATTTATTAGTATAGGGTCATCTAGGAATTGGTTGATTTCAAAACAGATGGTGATGCGCTCATGGATGTTGCTTTGTTGTTAGAGCATTGGACTCAAGGTTCAAGTTTATTCTTTGGCTCAAATCCGCTTTGGGTGGGTTCAAATAATGTTTGGGCCTCTTTTGAAGGATTTAGGAAAACAAATGAGTGTCTGTCCCAATCAACATACTGCCTGAAAATTGAATAAATTTTTTCTTCTCTTTTTCTCTCCTCCTGCCCTCCTTTTCTAACCTCTTTTTCTTTCCTCCTTTCCCCTTTTTCTTTTTGCTCCCTCCTTTCATCGTCTATTTTTCTCCCTTCTTTTCCTTATCCATCTTGCTCCCTCTTTCTGCTTTTCTTCTTGCTCCCTTCTTTTCCCCCCAATTCTCTTCATTTCTTTTTCTTTCTCTTCTATTGTATGTTGGGGGAAGGGGCTTCTCTGTGTCCTCTCTCAATAAATCTTCTTTATAAGTTCCTATATAAATCCAACAGGATATTGGACATTCCATCCCCTGAGAGACTTGACAGACCCAGTGTGTTGATTTTTTGTTTTTTTGTCCTGTAACAAGGGAATAGATCATCTCCAGTGAGGAACCAACAGTGTCGATTGTTGTGGAAATAGAAAATAACAAAAATAAACTTTGCTGTGCTGGGGTCAAACTCTGTCAATTCATTTAAATCTAAAAGGTAAACAATGCAGAATTTATTTAATAGTATATTGTTCCAAAACCATCCCATTTCGACTCCTTTAGAAGTGGGAGTAAATTCATCATCAGTTTTTGTGTATGTCACTGTTGTAAGTGCATGTCATCACTGGTATTTGGTGTGTTCATTGTCATAAAAATGGACTTTTTACTTCATGAGAGCAAATTTTTTGTATTTTGATTCGGGCCAGGAATTTTATGAAGTTGGAGACTGACTTATGGTAGTTAGGACCTTCATTTTCTAATTGTTTCTATTTTTCGATCACTAAGCTTCACTCCTACAAGGTTTCCCTGAAAAGTGTCCAGCCATTTGGAATATCTCGAGAACCAGTTGTGTGACCTTGATATAACTTGGCTATCAATCAGTGGGGACCTTACTACACAAGAGTGAACAAATGTTTTCTGGTCAGCAGTGAGCTGCTATTGAGTGCATACCATGTGACCATCACAATCTCAATGACCAAGCTTTCTCATTCTTCTTGTCTAGTACTGAGTATATTTTTTGCCAAACGTTGCATAACTCAGGTCTGTCAGCTCTCCACCCATGCCAGATTTGCACTCTGTGACTTTTTTGGCCTCTTAATGTTGAAGAGAAGATCTCAGACCATGGACAAGATGAAGAATAATGCTAATGGCAATCTACCAATGTTCGATTTGGACAGTTATGAAGCTTGGATGAGTTGCAGTGAGAAGGAGTCCTCCAAATACCATTTGTCTTATAGTCTGGCTTATTACGGTAATTTCTTACTGCTCAAAACCTTATATCGTTGATTGAGTACTAAGATTCTACTGAATGACTTGTTTAGCACTAAGTGACTATTAGTCATGTTTTTGAGTTGATGTATCATAGATCCAAGGTCATTTACAGAGGCATCCATATTCATCTGACATTATGCAATGACAAGGATATATTTTTACGTACATAAATAGCATAAGTAATAATTCAGCCTTTAGGATTGTTTTCCAGCAATTAAGTCATAGTGTATCTCTGATTATCACAAATTTTCCTTTTTCATCAAATATCACTAGATGTTGGGCCTTTGAGGAGCCAAGCCCCCCCCCGGCCCTCAATTCTCTAGCTATTTCTAACTATGCCAATGAGTCAAGTGATTGTGTATCTCTGTCTATTGCAATTCTCCTTTTTCATCCAATATCACTAAATGTAGGATGGGCCCTTGAAGGACCCAAGCCCCCCTAGGCCCCCCCCAATTCTCTAGCTACTTCTAACTATGCCACTGAGTCAAGTGATAGTGTATCTCTGCCTATTGCAAATTTTATTTTTTCATCAAATATCACTAAATGTTGGATGGGCCCCTCAAAGAGCCAAGCCCCCCGGCCTCCAATTCACTCCCTATTTCTAACTATGCCACTGAGTCAAGTGATTGTGTATCTCTGTTTATCACTAATTTTCCTTGTTCATCAAATATCTCTTAAAGTTGGATGAGCCCTCAAGGAGCCAAGCCCCTTGGGCCCCCAACTCTCTAGCTATCTCTAACTATGCCACTGAGTCATATATATATATATATATATATATATATATATATATATTTTTTTTTTAGTTTTGTTATCAGTAGAAGACTTATATTCAAATGTTTTGTTGTATTTGACTGAGTGGTGCCTTGGGCCATAAATAGCTTTGTATAATACGATCCATCAACAGTGAGGCATGAGCAGAAAAGGTTAATGTTCATGTCAATTGGTGACTGACTCTTTAGTGAGAAAGAACAAGCAAATATAGATATTTCATGACAAATTGATTGAAAACTAAAAATTTCTAAATTCATTCATAATGATAGCCATAAAGGGCAAAGGTAAGACTGAAAAAAAAAAAACAGATAAAATATAGATAATCATTGTATGATTGTCCCTTTCAACACTAACGTAGATTCTTAATGCCTGACTCAAAATGTCTCGGTAAGTGTCTAGAAGAAATTTATTGGACGTATAAATCCCAAAGAAAGAGTTATAGAAAACTTGGGATATATATATATATATATATATATATATATATATATATATATATATATATGCGCTTTAAGGTAGCGCTGCTCTTCCCATTAAGCTAAAAAGCCTGGCGGAAAGTCGAAGGACCAAATAACTGCTTTATGTTTTAGTGATATATTTGTATATTATTAAGATATGGAATCTGTCAGATTATATATCCATTTCTTAATAATATAATTGTCCATGTTGAGAAACAATCGTGCAGACATGGACCGTGAGTAAACAAGATGAGAATATGGGGATAAACCATTAGGGTTTTCGCCTTTCTGCATTTCCCTGTAGTTTTGAAAGGGTTAAGATACATAATCCCTGAAGAAATCTATGCGACATATATATAAACCATCACGGCAATCAAACATTGGGTTATATACCTCCCAGGACTCTCCAAAGATTTAACAGAAGAGTTGCGGTTAGTTTGAAAAGTCTTCCTTAGAATATTGGTAAAGGAAATAACTTTCAGTATCTTTTCATTTGAAAAGGAAAAAAATGAATCGAACAAGCTTGGCTGCACTAAGGTTGAACTTCCTTTCTCATTAAAATCTGAAAGTAAACAAAACAGAATTCATTTCTCCTTACAATATTCTTCCCAAACTACGTGTCTCATTTCAACTCCTTTACGAATGTTTTCTGTAAATTGAATTTGTTAACTTTATGCACATGTCACTGTTATTCGTGCATGAAGTCAGTGGTTTTAAGTCATCTGTCATCATTGTTGAATACAAAAATAAAGTCACAACCCAATAGAAGGAGTTTGACAAAAGAAAAGAAAGAAAATATCCACTTAGCCTAATGGTTAATCTGCTACTAGCTTCGAAAGCAAGGAAGAGATTAAGGCAGAGAAAGCGTACTCAGCCTAATAGTTAATCTACCACTGACTTCGAAATCAAAGAAAAAAGTATCACTCCTCGGTGGATTTGATCCTAGGATCTACTGTGCAGCACAAACCTACATTTCTAATTAAATCCCCTACTTGAAACCTATTTGGGGGTGGGGTGGGTGAACCCCCCCCTTTTTTATAAACAGAAGGAGTAAATGTTAGAATATTCAGCCCTTCAGCTTTATTGGTACGATCTTTTCATGTGATATATTCATTGCCAGCAGGATTACCTTGAAAACTGAAGAAACCTATGTTGACAGTTTTTGTGACATTTCTAATTTAATGGTATGTTCTAATGAAAGTCGATCAGGTTGTTGATCTCATTCCTACTTGTTAGAAAACCATCAACCAAAACTTTTCACCTAGGTTTCTTCAGTTTTCAAGGTGGTCTGGCTGGCTAGCTGGCTGATTATATATTTGTGGATGTATCATTTATACAAGCAGCACCAATGATGTCTACAAAGATTAACCCCCCTCACTGCTAAATAGGTTTTTATTGTGGGTTCAATTTGCAATGTAAGGTAATGCTAAATCGGTCCATAGTTTGTGTCTGTGTTCATGCTACTTTTTTTCCCCTTTTTTTTTTTTTTTTTTTTTGAATATTCGAATTTTTCAATGATCCAACAGAAGGCAATTAAAGCAACTTATTCATTGATCACCCCTTTTTTTAATTGATCACCGCCCCCCACACTATGGAATGCTGTTAGAAGGCCTAGGACACATGACGGTTTCCTGACCTGTTGTCTTTGTTGTTATCACAATGCATATTATGACCTTGAGTGGATGATCACTTGTACCTTGGATAACATTAGTATGTAAATTAGTACCTTGACTGTTACATAGTGAATCACTAGTTGTGGCTGTCGAGCGTGATTGCTAACCATCTAGTAGTTTTGCACCAATTGACCTGTACTTGTTCTGCTCTCAACCAATCGTTAAAGGCAAGAACTCTTAATTACTTTCCCCTTTGTAATCTGACTGCTGATAGAGGGCTCTCTATGAATATATGCGATGGGTTAAATCCATGTATATATAAGTGAGAAGTGTCTGTCTGTCTTGTTGTAGGAACCACCGAAAAACATGGACTCGGCCCAACTAAATTTGGCATACATACTTGATGGACCTTGGGGAAGGTGAAAGTTTTTAAAGGGGGATTTTGTTTACAATGTAACTAATTTCAAACTGGGTACTTTCTGTTTGATATGTATATATATATATATATATATATATATATATTATATATAGGTGTGGGGCTGCTACAGGAATTGAACCTGTGATTTATAGAGTGGGCGCTTCAATGTAGCATTGCTCTTACCATTAAAATAAACAGTCGCTGTAATATAAAGGCCTAAATAACTATTCTGACTCCAAATTCTCATTTTTGTTTATTCACCGTCATGGTTTTTATCTACTCTATTTTTCTTTCAACGTAACCATTATGTTAAGAAATGGATATATGATCTGACAATTATTTATAAATATATAAATATACCACCAGCAACAAACCACCCACCCACCCACCTGAACATGGGTGCAGCCCAACTAAATTTAGTATGCATACTTGTGAACCTAGGGAAAGGTTTTGAAGTAAAAAGTTTTGCCAAAAACTTGAAAAAAAATTTTTTTTTGCAGTGGAGGGGTGGGATATATTTACAATATAACTATAATGCTAAATTGGAGCCTTACATCCCTTACATCAAAAGATGCAACAAAAAACTTATATATCTCCAGCTTTGTTGGCAGAGGTAACAGGCCTAAAAGTCAGACCATAGAAGCGCGAGTTCTCTCTCTCTCACTATGAGGTATATATATGTATATAATATACATACCTCTACCTCTGCCCAACCAACCAACCACCCATCTAACCATGGATATAGTCTAACCAAATTCGGTATGCATACTCAATGGACCCAAGGGAAGGCTTTAAAGTAAAAAGTTTTTAGATTTGGGGGGAAAGAAGACTATTTACACCTTATTGATCATTTTTATATAGTAATTCGCACTCTGGGAGCTTTGTTTTTTTTTTTTTTTTTTTTTTTTTTTTTCTTCTTACACCTTAAATATTTGACCTGCTGTAGATGGGTACTTCAGCTAATGAAGATAAGATGCCTTGGCACATCTCACCCATATTAAGTTCAAATTCTTTGTCTGAGGCAAAAGGTTAGGAGAATTTGAGCCGATTGATCAGTCTATTCGGCTGTTGAGTTACTAAGCATTTCCCGTGTCTCACCAGGCATTTCACACATCTCTTGGAATCACTCCATCGAGAAATAAAAAAACCTCTTTCTCTATCAATTTTGTACTCGTTAAGAATTTGAAAAAAGAGCAATCCAGAAAACCTTATCAACCTATATGCCTAATGGTCTATATTTAGTCCAGCCTAAAAATTGCTGTAGAAAATACGCTTATGTAAGAAAGTGGATCAAATTACATATGAGAACCCCCCCCCCCCCCAAAGATGAGAAACATGCTTTCTGTTTTTTTTTTTTTTTTTTTTTTTTTTCCACAAATAAATTGACATTACCATTCTAATATACATCCATTTACCTTATATTTCTAATTATACCAAAATCTATAGAAAAATCTGACGTGGGCTCAAATTGGTTAAAAAAATTCTCTCCCAGAGAAATTTTTGGTGCTTTCAATCAATAAGACCTTTAACACCCCTGGAAAAATTCCAGTGTAAAAAAAATACGACTTTCACAAGGTTTTATGAGAAGTGTTCTATTTACAATGTAACAATAATGCTAAACTAGGCATTTACTTTCTTCCATTCTTATGGCAGTACGGACAGAATATTTCACCACTACCGGAAGGGAGACGTGTAGACCGCATTTAAAAAATGACACGAAAAGTTAGCGCTCAGTTTATAGATGCCATGGTGGTATTAAAGAATGTAACAGAAAGAAGATAATTCATGTAAGCCATACTTCCGTATATTCTTTTGTTCTTTGATTTCCGTGTGTCTATGGGAACATGCTATATTTGTTGGGAATTTCTTAGTAAACAAGGTACAGATGGTAATACCATTTCTATCGTTTCTGTTCCCTCCCCTACAGACAATGGTATGGCACTACCATTATTCGCTATCTGCCTCTGTTGCTTTGTCTATTGCTTCTCAGCTGCTTAAAATCGACAAGAATTTCAGGTTTTCTCTTCTCGCAACAAAAGACGACCTGAAAATGGATTGCACATCAATCTGCTGCTGCCAACTTCTCTGTTTGCCGACTTATTTCGAGCAATAGATTTGAAAAAAAAAATTGCTACCACCTGTGGAATTCCTGGCTTTATATCTCAAGTAGTCAATCCCCTGTAAAAAGAATTTCGCTAGTATACAAGATATACTGAATAAGAAAGGAATAGTAGCTGCTACCGAGGTAATTGGTGATTAAGATTGGTCCTTGGAATATTTCAAACGAATACTTATGAACTATAGCAAAAACAATGCCATTATCTGATTATTATTTTTTTTTCTTTTTCTTCAAGTACAATATCTGAAATATATACCCTGTGTAAGAAGGCTTCTGAATCTTTTCCGTTTTGGAATAATTGCTATTTGCCAATGAAAGAAAAGAATTCTCTCGAAATTCGTGGCGTAAGATTGAGACAATATTTGATCTATTTACACGGCAGAGAAAAAGGAAAATGAGAAATGAAAAGGAGTTCGTGTTTTTGATCTGCAAACGTTATAAGCAAATGTGAAAACATTCTGAAAGCACGAAGAATCTAAATGAGGAAATATGATGATGGTGATCATAACCATTAGTTTATCCCTGCTATCCAAAGGTAAAGCGTTCCTATAAAAGCCTTTTGTGAGTAAAAATGGCGTAGAACTCCGAAGCAATTACCATTAATTTACATGGGGAAAATTTATGAGACTTCCCAAGAATGTTGAGGATGGTAAATAGGGCTTAAGTCGTCAGAAATTTGGTCGGAAGGAGGTACAGGAGATTCAGTTGTAGGAGAGAGTGCATGCTGCCTCTATAATGATTTACTGCAAAATAAAAGCTGAACACTATTTTAGTTCAGGCAGAAAATGGAGTCAAGCGAACTTGGTTCTACTTGTGATTTCTTTTTTAGATGAATTTTTCATCTATTTTTTATTTATTTTTTTTCCAAAGAAATTAAAGAAACTTGTTTCAGTTGGAGAGTCCATTGTTTCAAATGGTGGGTGGGAGATATTTTTATCAGCAAATTTGTTACCTTCTTGTAGAAGAGTCCATGGTTACGAACAGAAAACTTGAAAAGATCTTACTGTTCGTATAAGATAGATATATGGGAGGCCTGAATGCAATATAAATATGAAAATATCTGTGCATATTTTTGTGGAGTTTGAGCAGTTTCTTCACATTACTCTATGCCTTGATAGATTATTTCTTAGCAGTTGATAGTGTGAATAAATGCTTGTCTTATCAATTTCATGTAAGGTTTTATTAGAAAGTGACTTAACTCATTTGAATGGAATCCATTGTTTCATATGGTAGGCAGATATTTTCATCAGAAAAATACAGAACATTGGAACACTGGACTGTTTCACTTAGAATTACAGTCAGAGAAATGCCTCATTACGTAGATAATGTTTACTTCTGGTGAATTAATGTAATGTACTGGAGACATTCTGAAAAACAAAAATTGAGCAGATAAATTTTTACTGGATCCAGAAAAAAGTTTTCAAGTAAATAGTGTTGATGGTGAAAATGAACTGGCGCTATTTAATTACTGCCAGAGGGTAATCGTCCTGCGCAAAAAGTTTCGATAAGAAGTAATTAATCAAATTAGGATGAAGGTAGAAAAGTAGTCAAAAAGTTTGAAAAATGATAATGATTTATAATACTTCATCTAATAAAAGATGAAAGAAGAAACTGAAAAAAATGTTCAAGTACCCAAGTCAAGTCTTTCTCAATTGAACATTGTATAATTCTTGTCTGAAAATCTGGTATAGCTGATCATGTGTGAAGGGAGAGGATGTATTAACCCTGTGGAATGAAGTCAAAATAACAGACATGGAGAAGTATTTTGGTTGATAAGAAGGTTGAAGGAACCTGTTCACATACCATGCTCAGATGATTCAATCAGCTGACCAATGTTTCTCACAATCTATTATTGTATTTTTGATCAAGGAGTGGGCTGTGAACATGGACCAAGAGGAGTGAGCTTGTGCAAAGCTCAACAGAAAGTTACAAGGTTAGCACAGAGGTCTAGTGGAGATAATCCCCAAAACACAGGTGTAAGAACTGGATGTGACATATATGAGGAGGTGCACATGCTCCTCTAGAATTGGATTCGATATCCAGAACACCACGGAGATCTGAAGAAAGCCAGAGGGAACTCAGCCGAAATGTTGTGAAAAGCAAGTCTGGCTACCACAGCAGATCATTACTACTACTTTTGTATTGTATATATGATAAATAAAAAATGGTTAAATTCATATTTTTTTTAGTATAAATGTATTTATCAGAATGAGATAAGCCCTTGCATATCTGTAAGATAAATTTAGTAAATATGTGAGACTTGTCTTTTTGACAATAAAGCACAAAGATGAAAGTAGTCTGAATAAACTATTAAATTATCTAGATATTGTATGTCGAATAATTCTTTCAAGGTTTTGAGATTTGATGAATTAATTGTCAGCATTTTTATGATAAATAACTGTTAAATCGGCATCTATAACTACGTCTAGCCGAACCTTTTTATCGGGCCTTAAGCAGATTTTGATTTTGGCTCTTACCCTACCATCTTTGGGACCACAAAGACTATTGACTCTTAGGAGGCCTTTCTGGTCCTAAGTAATCATTTATTTCAATCATGCTCTGGTGCAGCTCTGTCTATAACTCTGTTAAGTGTCATAGGCATACAAGCAGGGCAACTCCCCTCCCAGATTCGGGTAATTGATATATTTTCGTTGCTGAGGCAGAAAACAAAATTTCTCCTGAGTACAAATCACACAAAATACCATTAAGTGTATAACATCAATTGGTAAAAGGATTCTTTATTGGAAATTAGTACTAGTGTTTTTAATTTGTCTAAAATTTTAGGCTAATCGAGCTCTCTGCCCACCTAACTCAGAGTTCCCATACACCCATGAAAAATCATTTAAATTTAAGATTTTGTTTGGACAATTGAACTGTTTTTTGTTTGTTATCAACATAATGTTTTGCAACCTCTTCCCTAGAGTTAATTGATTATGGGAGAAAGGTTTAACAAAAGACTGCATGTATAACCTCATGAAAATGTGAAAAATTATGTAAGGTAGACACCAGCTATCCCTTGAGAATCGGACTCAAGGGGCATAAACTGATATGGAAAAAAACCCTGAAACTACTCCTTCACCCTGCCTTATAACCAGGAAAGAAAGGAAGTCGTATGAGATTTCTGTCGTATAATTTGATTAGAAACAACTAGTAGAATTACTTGGCATTGCCCAGGCAAAAAAAAAAATGCAGGGATTAAAGAATAGTTAATTATATATCCTTCAATTTCTGGGAGAAACATTTTACTGGATAGAGACCTTGCAGGAGCCCCTTTTTTTAGATTTGAGTGTGCCTGGTCCAAGAACTTCAATGTTTTCTCATTTCAATTAAATCTCATGTTACCAGTTTATGCAACCTCTAGGAGCTAAGTTTTGCTAAATAGGGACTTTTAGGCACCCCATTTAGTCCTCTTGGGCACCCCTTATCACAATTTCAATGGTCCTATGTTTTTTTATTTATTTTATTTTATTTTATTTTTAGAATCCCAATTTACCTCCATATGGTCCCAGTTTAGCCCATATGCAACTTCTTGTAGTTAAGTTTCACTTTAGGAGCCCCATTCAGATCTGCAGGGGTCATCCTACCAAAATCCTGATTGGCCTATGTCACATGACCGGTTGATTTACCTCCATGGTGAAGTTTTCATGTCCCTGGGGCCTTTGGTATGTGAGTCAATTGAGCACAAACATACACACATACTTTTATTTATGAGAAGATAAAGATAATTACTGCGAGGCTTTATTCTAGATCCCGTTATTTGAATTGGAGTAAAGCAGCTAAGTGTCACGCCCTGAAGGAAATCGAGATCTTCTGATATAAAAGTCATAATAAGAGAAATCAAATTACAGTTGGGACATGTATAAGCTTATACAATTTATACATACACTTTGCTAAAAAGTAACCCACACCCCACAAAAAAAAGTTAGCTTCAAAATTAACTGGAAAGAATCTTTACTATAATCTTCCTTGTCATAATTATGTCTGTTACACTCTGATTGGTTAGGTTTTGTCATATTGACCAATCAAGAAGAGAATTTTGGAATGTGTAAATTTGAATGAAGCAACATCAAGACTGAAATGGATTTCTTAGTTTGTTTTCTTCTTACATGATGGAATTACAAGTTTATGAAAAAAAATTGGATTGAGATTTGGTTTCGCAAACCAGAATAATTCAATTTTTTTATCTGATTTATTGTGAAAAAAAACAACTATTCTATAAAAATATTATTTTATTACTAAAAATTGAATAGATCAAAGTATTACTTATTTTATTTGAAATATTCCTTATTTTAAATCAAGGGGAAGGAGGAAAGAAGTCAGATACTTTACTGAAGATGTAGGAAGAGAGTGGGGGAGAAATGGAAGCTAGGTAGTGTAGTAAGAGGCTAGGAAGGGAGAGGGCAGTGAAGAAGTTAACTGAGAAGGTATAAAATTTTTTGCGTATCACACTGTATAAAGTCATGGATTGGCAACTGAGATTTGGAAGGGATAAGGTAGAAAATTGGAAAATATAGGCAAATTGTAAGAGAAAAACAGAAATAAAAGATAATGGATAATCTTAGTTAAATTCCCATGGGCCGGGTCTAGATAAATGATTTTTTTTTTTTTTTTTTTTTTTTTTTTTGGAGTCAAAACAGAACAAGCCTGGCTGCTGCAGGGTCAAACTCCACTCTTACTTCTATTTCAACTGATGAGGATTACTGCAAATTTTGTCTTGTATATATAATTGATAAATTCATAGATATACAGAAATTGTTGGTTTGGTAAGGCAGCGGCCTCTCAATTGAATGTTTGTGATTTAAAATCATGATAAGGGAATGGTAATTTTATAGATAGGTTTTGTTTAGCGTGATAGACGCAGTGAAGAGTTTATTCTACTAAATTTGGTGAGGATTGTTCTTGTTGCAGTGAGGGGAGGGGCAGAGTCAACTCCGGACTTGGACAGGAGTTTGACAAAAGAATTTTATAACATGGTAACGTGGTTAAATGTATCTTTCATAGATAAGCTGAATTTTAGAAACGGACAATGAAATATATTTCTATTTATTGTTGTTAATTCCTACCATCATGAGAATAAAATGGCCTTTTTTGTTTTGTTACCAAATTTTGTTCTGGAATTTGTTTAGTAAATAAAATATGTTCCTTAATGCATAACTGTTATAAAAAATTGTTTTATGATTGTCACTCATAATGTCACTCATGAATCTATGTGGAGGTGGCTTGATAAGTTATATAGGAGACCCTCAATATAGCGCTGTTTGTAATGAAAGGTTGTTGGGTTATAGAACCCAACATTTTTGCCTGTATTTTCACACACTCCTCCGGAAGACCACAAATAAATCCTGAAATTTGTGAAATTGAGTGAACCAACACCTATCTTTCTCCCATCGATGGCCATGTTGGTTGGTGAAAAAAAATAGAGAGGTGATCCAAGGAAGACAAATCTTGATTCTTCACGTGTGGAGCTGGAGATAGGTTGAGCAGAAGTGTATATAGTGGCTGACTGAAAACGCTCGCGTACTGCTTTCTTTGTTTTAGAATCAAGACGAGACATATAAAGAAGTTTTGAATTGCACGCAGGATCCCCATTATTGTTTTCTATCTGTTAAGACTCGCTAATTTATTTCAAACCGTGCGTTCCACTTCTAAGTCGTCAATAAGGTAAGCGAAACTTTTGTTTCTATCAGCCATTATGCTACCTAAGTCTTACTTAATGATTAGCAATCAATTATCATGTAATCCCATAGTACTTGTGATTGATTTTCTATTATTCATGGTTGTGTTATAATGTGGTTGTCTTTCTTGGACCCACATTATAAAAGGAGACTTTTATATTAAAAAATTGACTAGGTGTTTGGTAATGGTTAATGAGCTAGTCTATCAGATCGTTGCTAGAGTAGTGAGTTAGATCCTCACAAGGTGCCCTGTGCTTGACTAAGCTGAAAGGGAGCTGTCACCCAATACTGTTAATGTAGTTTTCTTTGGTGTTTAAGTTGGTCTGACTGGCTATGTATGTATGACTCATACAGGCTGCATCAATGGAGCAAGAGGGCTGAAATTTTAAACACTTACTCCTTATGTCTAGAGATTTTTTTTTTTTTCTTCTTCCAAATTCCCCTTCCTTAATGGGTTTTTAGTGGGGGATTCAATTGGCAATGTAGGTTTCTGTCTGAGGATGTTCACGATGGTCTTTCATAAAATTTTCCTAGTGAACCAAAATGCAAGAGAAGTAACTTATTCATTGATCACCCCGTTTTCGATTTTTAATTTATCATCCCCAACACTGCATGTTGCCAATAGACGTTGGTCACATTACGACTTCTATTAAGTGACTTGCTAGACCTGTCTTAGTAAATACCTATGCACGTGTATATGAAGATGCATACCATTGAAGGATGGTTAGCAAACAAGTCTTGTATACCAGGGGACCATTTTAATACACTGTAGACCTATTATAATGCAGAAGTCGGGTCCATCATTTTATTCTGTGTCGTAACAAATTCTCCATTTTTCCAAATTTTCATCCAAGTTTTCTTTTTTGCTGCACAAAGGATGCTGGGTGTCATTTCTAGACGGCGTGTGAAAATCATTATAAAGTTACATGAAATAATCTATTGGTATCATTTATTGTAAATATGTAATGAACACTGCGGAGCCCCACCCAACATAAGTCAAGCAGAAATGAAGAGAAAACCCTTGGGGTAGGGTGAGGCTAGTCTGACAGGAAGACAGAAAGAAATACAAAAATTTTAACCAGAAGGTTACATTTTGACAAAATTTAGTTTCATACGTAACAAGTGTCGACCAAGAACCAACAAATGAGAGAGGAAGTAGTGAGAAAAAGGAGTCGAATGTATGATGTACTTTGAGCTATTCTTAGCAATTTTTATGTCGACCCAACTATTTTTAGCCACTTGAATGGCCATAGAATGGCTAACAATGTTTTCAATGCATATTGACTTTTTGAGGGTTAAAAAAAAAGTTGAGGTCCATGCTCAAACCGCTTGATACACAAGTCTGTATTATATCAGACCATGTTATAATGGGTCTACAGTGTCTTGACAATATTCTTGCTGATGGGGGTTGGTATTAGTCAAGAATATAGGTTATAAGTCACAGTTGGTTTGCAGCACGAGGCTAGTATACCTCCTAGGGGCCTGGGAGGGGTGACAAAGAATGAGGAAACGTGCAGCTGACTCATATCGTTCCATATCGCCAAATCATATTGTTTTCTCGCAGCCTGGTAGCACATGCTTTGCGCCCCAATACCCGTCCATGGTCCGGTGATTGGGGACCATTGTTGTATACTGTAAGTAGCGTAGTAAGTTTGATCTTTACAGGGTTCTCCACACTTACGAGCTTTTTCTGTTCAGTTCATCATTCCTGCCATTGTTAAGAAACTCTGGCGCAATAAAAGCCTCTAACAAAGTCGTCCTCCATGTTGGTCTGTCTACGTCCTGCATCACGAGTTGCTTTTTTTTTTTCTCCCTTTTCCTCGTGTCCTTGCAGAGGGCTTTTGACAGCTCAGCGATGTTCATCTTATCTCTGACCGACAGCTGGATTATAGTGTGGGTCACCATCTGTCCACACTGTTGGTTGTTGAGTCCCTCTGGAGCCGCTTCTATCCTGGCTGTTAGCACTGTCACAGTGTAAACACCAGTTCGATGGTACTTTGTAAACATCACAGATAAATAGATAAAATAAAACAACAAATAATTTTTTTTTCTTCTTTTGGAGATGAGCTCGGTCAATGCTTGTACACATGTGATAGCAGAGCTACATAAAGCTTGTACTATGCCTGCAGCATTATAAAAAGGCCCTGAATCAAGAAAATACGGGTGAAGCTCCTACTTTATTATCCACTCGTACTTTGTCTGCTCCTATTCTAAGGTAGGGCTGGACAAAGTAGGAGCTCCACCTGTTATTGTTCCTAGATTGTACAAAGCTCCTAGATTGTCCTTTTTAATCTTTTTTTTTATATCTGGGACGCATCTATGCAAAATAGGAGCTGGTCATAAATATTAGATCACACAAATCTTTTTCTTGCTCGGTAAAATAATTCATTTTTTCAATTTCCTTTACCACCAGATAATAACACAAATCTTTCTGATATTTCAGTGATAGTATACTTTGTTTTGAAGTTTGTGCAGTGGCTGTGACTTCAGTTTCAAATACCTTTTTATATGTATGTATTGTAGATATATCATATAGATACTTAGCACTCGATTACTGTGCCAAAATGATAACCCCAATCAAAAGTGCTAATTAGCTAAAATCATTAACCTTAAACACCCAGTCATTCATTCAAGTTGGGGGACAGTATTGTACTAGGGTGATAGAGTAAGTACAGAACTAATAAAGCAAGATTGATAGTTTGCAAGCATTTTGCATGGGGCCCTGGAAATTGTGGGGCTGGCAGCTTGTTACTTGTGCAAGATAGTTAATCGAGCACTGTGTATGAGAAGACGGCTGCCATTGAATAGTAATTAGCAAGCTAGTCTTTCAGACCATTGTTAGTGTAGTAAGTTCAAGGAGCTCTGTGCTTGTGGCCCTGTGCCAGACTAAGCCAAACTTAGGCAATGCTTATGAGAAACAGGTTTGCTTAGTTGCTCAGATGAAACCATCGTGTAACCAATATCTTTTGGCAGCATGCCGTGTTTGGAGGATCAGTCAAAAAAGGGGTGATCAATGAATGAGTTACTCCTCTCAACTTTTGTTGGGCTGTGATCTCTTAATAAATGTCTGACTTTAGAAAAAGAATGTGTGAACGTATAAAGTAAGGGATCAATTTAGCAGAAACTTATACTGTAAATTGGAACCCCAGCAAAAACCTATTTTAGGGGTAATATTCCAATGAACAAAAGTTATTTTTCCAGACATGATAAGGAGTAAATGTTGATTGTTCCAGCCCTGTAACTCCATTAATACATAGCCAGCCAGTCAGCTGGACCAACTTGAAAACTGACGACAACTATACTGACAGTTTTATTTGATGGTTTCTAATTAACTGGATAGTTGTCTGGTTAGAGTTGGAAAATGACCAGTCCTAAAAAAATTAAATGCAATGAAGATATTTCTCCTTTTCTGCATGGATCTGTCTTGACCAATTCACTCTATGCAGGCCTGGAAAGAATTATTATGGAAACTTTGTTTACTTTTGGTTTCCCTAAGCAAGGCTTTTTGGCCATTTTTCACATCAAAAGTTATTTATACCATAAAATTGAGACCAGCAGAAACCTGTCAAAAAAGCTTATTGAAATTATAAATTCGAAAACACTGAAATATGACGTTTTAAAATGAAGACTAAAAATGACTAAAAAAGCAATAAGAGAATTAAAATGACTTTTAAGAATAAGAAATACTAAAAATTACAAACAATAAGAGAATTATGAAAAAAAGACTAACATTGGGCTCTTATTTGCTCTGGATTGAAAAATGGCAAAAATGCCCTCGTCAGAAAACATTCTGAAGGGAGTTCATTTCATATCGTTGGGTTTTTGTCTTGGGAGAAAAATACCTGATTATGCAGCAAGTATGATAGGGTCATGCTGAACGTCACAGAGCTCATAAGACAACCCTGTATATTAAAGAACAAAGAGGGTCAGAGATATGATGAAAACCATGAAACTCAAATGGCAATGAGAGAGCCATGTTGCAAGAATGTCAGACTACTACTGGACGTGATGATTCACAACGTGGATCTTCCAGAGTAATTATGTGAAATTGTGGCCGACAAGAAATCAGATGGCATGACCGGCTAGACAGGTTCAGAAAGTAGTGGCACCTTCACGCCCAAATTGAGAGGTAAATCTTGGGTAAAGTCTCTGTCCAACAAAGGACATTGAGAGGCTGATGATGAGTTGTAGCAATTGAGTCAAGAAGACTGGAAAAGGGACTAATTGAAATCTGTTATGTACTAACTCGGTACCCATAAATAATACAGTGGCCTCTGAATTGTACAAGAAAAATGACTGATCCTTTGTGGTCAGGGCGAGGCTTTTTTGACTTCATGGCACACCAATAGAACCGGTATTTGTGTTTTCACCATAATTAACTGATTGAAGCCTTAAGTGCATCAACAAGTTTACTATAGTTTAAAATTACTTCAATTCTATGATGAAAGATTTTCATTATAAGTTGGAAACCATCAATTAAAATTGTCACCGAAACAGGTTTCTTCAGTTATCAAGTTGGTCAGGTTCGCTGACTGTATCATGATGCATAATCCAATGGAATCAGACGGCTGAAAATCTAAATGCCTACTCTTTATTATTTCTCGAAGAAATTCTTTTTCAACTTTTTTTTTTTTTTCAAATTCCTCCCCTGATGTAGTTTTTTGGTGGGGGTTTCATTTTGCAATGTAAGTTTGTTCTAAATTAGTCCATTACTTCGTGTCTGGCAGCATTCATGCTTGTTTTTTGCAAACTTTTGTTCAGTGATCATCACCCCAAAAAAGACAACAGAAATAATTTATTCATTTATCACCCCCACTTTCCAATTTTTTTAATTGATCACCCTCAACATAGCATGCTATCAAAAGATATTGGTCCTGTGACAGTTTCTATTGAATGATTAATCGTTCCTGTTGTTAGTTTTCGATTATTCATTTCTCTCTCTGATTGTTGATTTTATCAAAACTATCAGTGCTTTCATCGACTGGGCTATATATTATGTATGGATTTTTTTTTTTTTTTGACCGTTGTCCTCATCTCAATTCATCTTTTGAATGCAACGTTTCAGCCATTGTACCCTGTGACCTGGCTTGCTATGAATCAGGTGGGTGTCGTGAATGGGAAGGGTTCAGAATGCTGGGGCAAGGAGCTCTCTTTGAGGCGTGGAGGCTGAATGTCCTCATTCGGCTATTTATTTTCATTAAGGTGTGATCCTTTGGTCATTACCTTGTAGCTGATCTTTTTTGGTGTTATAATCATGTTGACCCTTGAAATTGGTGACACAGAAGCGTATTAAAAAAAATGCCAGTGTCCAATCTATTATGTTAGAATGAAGAGAGGCAATCAACACTTCCCTTTTTTGTCCCCTGGTGTTTTTAGGAACTGGTAAGTAGAGAAGTTAATCCTTCTAAAAATTTCTGACTGAAATAGGCTTTATATGTTCATAACAATTTTGTGATTTTTCTTGGATTAAGAATATTTTTCACCTGTAGTTGTCATATTTTTTCTTTTATATTTTCCAGGTAAGTTCACTTGATTCTACTTGTGGGAGAGAAATTGCGGAATGGTCCAGTTTTTCCTGAGTTGCAGTTTGACCCCAAAAAGAAATGCTGAAACAAATTCAGGGAAGTTGAATTTTTTTGAGATTTAAAAAAAAAAAAAAAAAAAAAAAAAAAAAAAGTTTTACGTGGTAGGAAATAACAGCTCTCCCCCCACACATTTTTCTTTAGTTAGTGGCAATCTTGCTGTGAAAATAGTTATCTATCTCCCACTGGTGCCAAAAGTTGCTGTTCAAGGCTTGTTAATAGCCAGGATTTTCCATATTGAAGGTAGACTCTTTCAACTTGGAAGATAAGTAGGACAAAATTTTCTTGCACAAGTGTTTGAAACGGTTGCCAGATTTAGCCCAAAGAGGAGATAATCCAAACTTTATCACTGAGAATTACCTAGCACAAGCATTGGAATAACATAGAATTTGGAAATTACATGTGTCTAGAGGCATAGCTTCAATACCAGCCTCAAAAGGATAGTACAGACCTTGTATGGTAGAGCATGTTTTAAGTTTCTGTTTTTGTGAAGCATAAAAATATTGTTATTTTTGTTGATATTCGGACCATCCTCATCTTGGTATATTGACCGTACTCTCCTCTTAGCATTAGTAGTATTGTTATATTGTCTCACACTAGGATCGAACCTAGAACCATCAGATTACTTTACAGTAATTTGTCTGATGCTGTAACCACTGCGCTATGTGTCCATGTGGACAATACTACTAATGCTAAGAGGATAAATAAAGAGTTCGGATCATTATTTCCCCACATCTACCAGATGATACCTAACGAAGGCTGTAGAGTGCAACGGCCGAAACGTTGTATGAAACGTTGTATGAAAAACAACCAAGATGAGGATAGTCCGAATATCAATAGAAATAATAATAATACCTCATCTCAAAAATTCCGAGACATACTATAAATATTGTTGTTGCTAATAAAATTGACATGCAGATTGTCATTTAATATTAATTTGGGTGTTTTAAGAATGAAATTTGTTTGATAATAAATTTCTTATCGTACCTTAAACCTTGGTCCATTACTTGACCATCTATTGAGATCCTCTGGTTTCTTGACCAGAACTTTCAGATCAATGGCTCCTTGACCTTTCTTGCCTTATGAACCACCATGACTCCACGAAAAAATTGAGGTCTTTTTTGCATACATCATGTGGTAACAAGAACCACATTCCATGTATCTTTAGATACTGACAAACATTTCTTTTCTCAACTCTACACATTTAAAATTGATAACTATCTGTTAAGAAAAAATTCTTTGTTTTAAAGAAAAAAAAGAAATACCAATATATGAACTTCATGGTACGTAACAATTTTTTTTGTGATTCTTTTTGTGTGAAATCTAATAGCAACGCAATTATCTCTGCATTTATACATCACAAGGTTAATGAGTGGAGCATTAGTAACTATGGAATCTATAGTAAAATTAGTAGATATTATTGTGTAGTTAAGAATTAATAGTATTATATAACTAAGGATCAATCAGTTACGCCTCAAAATGACTCAGTTTTGCGCCACGGAACACTTCTCGTTCTTGGTGCCCGAATTCCCAATCGGACCCTTGTAGGGTGCATACCCCACATTCAAAAACGCTGTTCTATAGTGCATTTAAGAAAGGGGGGTGGGTACCTGAACCAAATTTTTTTTTTTTTTTTCGCTTTGGTTATCAGATTTTTGTAATGAGTCAACCCTGGGGTATGTGTGTGTGTGTGTGTGTGTGTGTGTGTGTGTGTGCAACGAGGGTGGAGAGGAGTGGGGGAGGGGTTTTATTGTGACATAGAACGGCACGATATTGCCGCTGCAATAAAGAAACGTGCAGAAGAAAGTAGGTTAGTTAGCAACAGGGTATGTGTTCGCTGCAGCCTGCTTGTGGCTTGCTTGTGTGTTGTTGCAGCCTGATTCTACTCTTCGCAATGCATCTCGCACAAACTGGGACAATGGTTGGATCAGAGGAAGAAAAGAAAAAGGAAAATGGTGAATGCCGTTGCTAAAATACCATAAGCAACAGGAATGTAATTGGCATGTAATTTTACAAAGCTTTTATACAGAGGTTTGTGGTGAGTAATGAAGTGATTTAGGGTTCGGGGTCGGGGCTGGGTTTATTCATCGGTTGGAGCAATCGTTACTCATAATAAATGTTATCTTTGTTTCATTTCTAGTTGCTTCCCTTTGTTTCTTGTAGAAAGGAGCAAAGGGAATGTAATTTAAAAAAAGCTTTGATACTGAGCTCTCTGGTGATGAGCCCAGCACAAGACCTCAAGTGTAGAGTACAATGCAAATGAAACTAACTTCAGGAGTAATTGCCATGAGATTTCTCAACCAGCACTCCATGACGAGTTGTCCTTCACCAAGATTTGCTTAGTCTGGCACAAGACCAGACGTATGAAGTACCCAGTCTGGACCAATGCCCCCTTTAATCTTTTACAGCCTGAGAAGAAGAAAAAGATGAAAGTAGTGAATGTTGGTACTGATACACCTGAAACTACAGGAAACAAAGATAAGAAGCAAATTGAAAAAAGCTTTCATACAGAGGTTTGTTGCAATTAGGCATTTGGGGTTTGGGTTATCAATTGATTAGAGCAATTGAGTGGCGGCACATGATAAGTGCCCTACAAACCATTTTTATAAAGTTGATATGTTTGCTATATTTAGAGCTACAATGCTAAGCTTTTTTTTTTCATTTTGAAGCTTGAACAAATTGTTTTATAATTCATTGAATGTTCAAACTTCAAATTAAAAAAAATGATCCGTTGTAGATCTAGATTAATGAAAATATCAACTTTTCCAAAATGGTTTGTTGGGCACTTATCATGCATAGTCACTCAATTGTCTCTGGTAATAAGTGATATCTTTGCTTCACTTGTCATATCCTTCTGCTTCTTATATTTTACCACAGTCTAATGGTGAATGTATTGTCTATAATCTGGTGAAGGCTGTAGAATCAATTGGCTAGAATGTTATGTTTACATCAGAAAGGGGAAGAAGAGATTGGTTTGTCCAGATAAAAGTTATGATGCTTGTGGGTGATATTTTGGATTTCATTTTGAGAAAATCAGGGTTGTGTTCATGAACATTCCATTATCATTCTCCCTTGATTAATGATGTCCTAATCATGTCCATTTTAGCTCGTTCAGATCGTATGATAGTCAGCACATGCAGAAGTTCCCGGGTTCGATTCTCAGTATGTGCAAAGAGTGTGGAAAACTCTTCATCAGGATAGATTTTTCTGTGCACTCAGCAGCTAATTGAGTTCACTCTAAGCTGTATGATTTGGGTAGCAGTAACCCTTTGGTGGACTTGCATTCTACCAAAAGGGTGTTCATAAATTTGTAAGAATAAAGTGTTTGTTTTGGCCAGATTTAACACTTGCAAGGGCCACTAAGCTGATGTGAGCGACAAAAACTGGGACTTTGTCCCTGACTGTTTATACTCCAGTTGTTGCTTAAAAGATTGATACTTCACCTTGTGAAACTCTAGCCATTGATTTATTATGTATTATCCTTCTCCACTTATATCTTCATCAAGATTGCTGCAGGGGTAAGGAACACATGGTCGATTGTTAGGAAGACCCATTCCCGGCTTACCAGGCCTGGTGAAGCTTCATTCTGTTTATGGCACATGGTGTTTCTTGATAGTCATCCATGTAGGTACTGACCTGGCTGGACGTTGCTTAACAATGGAGTCATAACATCTACTGTATCCAAGGCTATTTTGCTGTAACCCCTTCGTCTCTTGGAAAGTTTCTTCTATCCTAGTCCTTGTGCTGATTTCTTAGCAGAGAGGCTCTGAGTACCATTATTAAAAGTCTTTGGTATAATTTGGCAGTACATTGCTTGCTTCCTGTTCAGAAAGATTCAATCAAGTATTAGGCCACAGTGATTGGACAATATAATGTTACTTATCTTTCTTAGCTAGTCTCTTCCTTAGACTATACTTGGCATTTTCTCATAATGTCGGCTTGTTTAGAAACTGTCAACCAAAACTGTCATCAACATAGGTTTCTTTGGTTTTCAAAGTGGTCTGGCTATGGATGTATTGTGTGCACAGGCCGCACCAATGGAGTCAGAGAGCTGCAAACATATATTCTTTATCATCTCTAGAAAAAAATTTTTTTTTTTTTTTTTCAAAATTCTTCTGCAAAATAAGTGTTTAGTGAGGTATTCAATTTACTATGTAAACTGATGCTTAATTGATTCTTTTCTTCTTTTTTGTGTCCGGCAAAATTCATACTTTTTTTTTTTTTTTTTTTTTGAAATTCTGACTTTTTTTGGTGATCATGGCCCACCAAAGGCGAAAGAAATAACTTATTCATCGATCTCCCTTTTTTTCCCCCCAATTTTTTTTATTGATCATCCCCAGCATGACATGCTACCAAAAGGCATTGGTCATGTGATTGTTTCTGTTGAGTGACCTACCAGAATCATTTTTCAAGTATTCTGTATAAAAATTTTACTTACTACTCACTGTTATGGGTGCGGGTGGCCCAATGGTTAACATTTTCTTTTCTTCCGACCCTGTGCTTGTTTCTTCTACAGTCACTTTTATTTCTAATTTCCTTTCCTATTTTTTCTTTTTCTTTTCTTCTTCCCCCTCCATCTCCACCTCCCTTTTCTGCCCCCTTTTCCGTTTTTTGCTTCTTTTTCCAATAGAATAGAAAAAAATATTCCAACAGTAGCGGTAGAATGACAACAATACCCCTCCCCTCCCCGCCGTTTCTTGGGGCTCCCGATAGTACAGAAACTAATCAACAAAGTACAGACATTAATTGGTAGGAAAATTACACTTGAAGAGGGGGGTGGGGGCGTGGAAAGATTTTTTAGGGCTGGTATCCGTAGCGATGGTAACAAAAGGGGTTAGGGAGGGAACTTGTTAATGATTGTTGATGATACACTAATTTAGCAGTGCAGTTCCCTTGGAATTTCCCGTTCTACCTCCGAAATAAAAATTGAAAAAAAAAAAAAGGAGATAAATAACCCCACAAAATCAACAGCCTCGTACAATCAATCTCCTGTTGTACGATCTATCCCTGCTTTGTTCTCCTTTTTCCCTCTCCCTGGGGATGCTATTGCATCTCTGAACCATTTCCACAATAAAGATTTCGTCTTTGTGGGTTTTCTTTGTACTCCTTCAGACAGTATTTATATTTTTTAATGGAAGGTTCTATTGTAACCAGGGCTGCCAAATAAGCCATTTTCCCCACTAGATCTGGCTGATCTTTTCCAAATCTAGCCAATAAAAATCTACATAAGTGGCTAGATGTTGCCTCACTCAAAAGGCTGAAGCTGAAAGAATATTCAGTAAGATGAAAAGAATTAAATCAAAATTCAAAAATAGAATGAAATGAAAAATAGTAAAAGCTGGATTAAGAAGGCACACTGAATGTTATAGTATTCTATGAAATAGCAGAAAAGTCGTTACAGGCTATAGACACAATGGCTTCATATTTGAGCAGAAATGACTCTTGTCCATCTACATTGACATTTGAAGATGATATAACATTTTTAGCTATAAATGGGCCAATTCAACCGATTTTAGCCATTTTTTTAAAAGACAGATTCAGCTCTGAATAACAAACCATATTTGTCAACAATAACAATGATTAGAGATTTTCAAACTGTTCTCAGGCAAGAAACTTATCTCCTTATAATATATATATATGAATTATGTCATATATAGAAACTTATTTGAGAAGTTTCTATATGATAAAATGCAATTTATAATTCATTCTGTCGCACCAAATATGTCCATATATATATATATATATATATATATATATATAATGTATAATGTGGGTGTTTGCTGCCATTTCCTGGGATGGGGGAGGTGGAGGTTTCAAAGGATATATCTCTATGGGGTCAAAAAGATATATATGAAATATATCTTAGTAGCATCCCCATCACTGGTGAATAATAAGTCTTTTAATATTGATACATCAGGTTGGGATTACATAAAACAACTGTACTGCACCATTATCCTTTATGGACTATAACATTTCAACTTTCAAACCCCCTTGGTAAAAAGGCTTATGAATACTTCTGTTTTAGCTTTAAGACTCAGAAATTCATGGTAAGATTTTATTTAGTTACTAGCAGGGAATCCTGCCGTGGCCCAAGAGGAGAAATAACTGCGTACTCTTCACGAGTAAAGATTAGCATTTTTATTTGCACTGCTCGTTTTGCCCAGGCTGTTTTATGTAAGAAAAAATATATCAAAGAACATCAAGAACATAGGTGTCTCTGTGTTGTCAAATTTTGATTTATATTTCCCTGGGCAATGCCAGGGAATCCTTCTTAGTGTGTATCATTTTAATGTTATCTATGTATATTAACATTTAATATTATTATTATTTATATATCATTGTTACAGCAGATAATTATGTCTCATTTAAAATATTAAATGCATAAAAAGTATCTGTAAAACTTCAATAGAAAAAAAATCTTTTGAGATATTACAATATTTTAATAGAGTATGCAAATATCTTCCTTGAGAAACTTTTGTAAAGAAAAAATATCAGGTGTGTAAAAATGTTTCTATAGAAAGTTTTAAAAAAACCCAAAACATTGTATATGTATAAAAGTTTCCAATGATTTTTAGTGAAAAACTATTTTTTTATACTTTCCATCCTTCTGTAGTTGAGTTCAGGCAAAGATTTCATCTTGTCAGTTACTTTTTTCATTTCTGAAAGATTGCTAAAAAAATACAAAAATATCAATATAAATAAAATGTTGATACTGTTGAAAGAATAACTCAGAAATATCTTTTTAATCAACAGGATACATGCTTTGTTAGTATTCTGTTTTAACTGATCCGAATACCCTCAAAGACAACAACTGAGCCGTAGCAATAAAGAAAATGTTGATACTGTCAGAAAAATGACTCTGAAAAGTTTTTTGTGCGGGTCCGGACATTGGAATTTAGAATGTTTTATGGTACGAAAAATGGATAATACTGTCTAAATCAAGATGGTGGAAAACTTTTATAAAAAGAAATCACATGGCGAAATTTCCTTCTTCCATACGTAAGTTTCGGCCATGGTTTCACCAAGTCAACCAAAAGATCACCAAGATAAAATGCCAAATTTATTGTCAGGTTTACAAGGAAAATTGTATCAAAAACATGATTAAAAATATAACTTCAAAAATAATCTAATTAGCAATATCTGACATCCATCTGCAACCGAAAACAGCTAAATCCAAATGAGAAACATCTAAAAACATCTAAAAACATCTAGAAACAGGAATTGAAATATCTAGCTTGAATTTAGCGGAGACTGCCCTGACCCAGATTTTATTTGTTCGTGCATTATTCAACACTGTATCTGTACCTCCAAGCCAAAATTGGTAAGGATTCGATGAGGAATGTTGTTTCAAGAGAAACAAACTTTCACACTTATATATTTTTTATTTCTATGAGGTATTTTTTTTTTTTTTTTTCTTTAGAGAGAAGAGAAAAAAAATTGTTTCTCTGTAAGAATTCATACTTTCAAATGTTGGTATTTTCAACAGCAAAATTCTCACCTTTGAATTGGAGAATCTATTATTAGGGACAAAGAAACAAAAAAAGTCACAATGTTTGTTATATATGTAGATCAGGCTAGGGTAACCTTTTTGATCTCAACGTTTTCCATCTTTGGCTCACACATTCACTTCAAAAATCTTGATTGTATTACAGAAAGCATACTTGATTTCTATTTCAGAAAACATGAATTACAATTATTGTATTATTGATTTATGAAACCCAAACAATTATGATTTTGTGTTGTAAATCGTAAAATAAACTTTTTCAGAAAAATTATGAGATTTCAAGTAGATGATTAGATTGGCTGCGGGCCATGATAATGTTTGCTGCAAGCCAAATCTGGTCCACAGGCTTGTGGGTTCCCCATATGGGATGTAGATCATCCTTAAAAAAAAAGAAAGAGCTCTCTTGTATAAGAAATGTAAATAATGCCTTGAAGTCAGTCTTGGCATTTAAGAAAAGAAATGTTGATGCATTACCTACATCTCATAGTATGTAACACACATCTACGTCATTTCTTTTTGTCAGATGGAGAGCACAAAAGAAAAGTTTCATTGATATGAACAAAGAACTTTTGATTTCATTCTACTCATTTCATTGTTCTGTGTTTATTAGTTTATGATTAAAAGGCGAGACATAAGTTGGGATGGGGTTATTTTGTCACCCCCCTCCCCCGGCCCCTCAATGAAGGGACCCCTACCCCACAAAGTTTTATTAATACTTGTTCATACATAGCCCTCCTATTGTCAATTTTCATAAATATTGGAAGGTGCCCCCTAAAAAGCCGAGCCCCCCAGCCCCTGAATCCCCCTCCCGAAATTTCTAGCTATACCTCTGTTTAGAAGTTTCTGAGCTTTCTTTGTGCTAAAACAATAATTTTCCTGGTTACCATAAACAAACTATACAAGATCCTCCACTGAAATAAAAATGTGGATTCAATGTTCAAGAAAATAAAGAAGAAATTATATTCTTTGTTGCAATATGGAACACCTTATTTGAAAAGTACGAATAGTTGCTGGGATGAGAAAGCATATTTTTTGGAGAGAGAAAGGTTATTCAATCATTTCATATATACATACATATATATATATATATATATATATATATATATTATTGTGTCATCCGATGTTTCGATGTATTACATCTCTTCAGTGTAGCTATAGACTTTATCCTATCTAGTACTGCGAGGCAGAATTGAAACCCTCACATCGAACCGGACACCGATATCGTACCTCTGGACTACGGAACTGGGTGGTCAGTAAGGCTGAATTTAAGTGATATATTCATTTACGCAGAAACTCCTCATCCACCAGAGTGCTCTATTCCTGTGGAAGAGCATTGCATAAGCTTACAATGGATGAGTTACCTCACTTATATATATGTGTGTGTGTGTGTGTGTGAGTATTATAACTTGACTTTTGGTGTATGAAACAAACTCACTCTGGGTAGATGGCTTATCAAACTCTCTCCTTCGGGTTTCTTTGACCTTCCAAATATATATGCGTCTCTTCATCTCTTGTCCTTCAGTTTTAATTAGCATTTTGCTTTCCTGGTGCCTGGAGATATACCTGCAAATATTTAGGGCTGTATCCTGTAATCCAGGATCTCTCAAACCTTTTCCTCTAATGTACCCCTTTATCCCATCCAGGACAGTAACCCTTGTGAAGAATCAAGTGTAAAATGCATGGATACCATACGACAGACAATAGACATGTTGTTTTTGTTCATGGATAGCAAGTTTTTTTTAATCGATTATTTGTGAAAAGTATAGAAAATGACTATTATTCTCTTCAAACTTTGTCTTTGTGACTACAACACTGATATTTATATGTAATTGTATTCGTATGATTGAAGATGTGAAAATCTGTCGGTTTGTCCAATTGGAAATGAATAGATTTTGAGTTATCACTGTTCTGGTCATAAAAGCAGTTTGAAAGGGAATGATTAACATTTCCTATTCTTTTTAAGGAATAATCAATGAGAAATAACCCACGAACAAAGGAAGTATTACTAATGTTGCACGGTGTAGTCCTCCTTTCTTAAACAGATAAAACCCAACTCTAGAGTACAAGAAGTGTAAATAATGCTGTTTAGGTCAGTCTTGGTATTTAAAAGAAGAAATGCAGATGCATACCTATATCACATGGTATCTAAGACACATCTATCTCGTTTACCCATTTGTTCAGGGGGGGGGGGTGAGACGAGATACTAGCTGCATCGACATAAGATATCTAGATGGTTTGAAAAACAAAACAAACCTTCTTCTCTCCATTTTATTTGAATTTTTTCACTGTATCAAACTGTCATCAAAACTGTCAACGTAGGTTTCTTCGGTTTTTAAGTTGGTCTGGCTAGCTACATATGTATGATATGTGCAAAATGCACCGATGGAGCTATAGGGCTGAAAATTTAAAGATTTACCCCTCGATACGTTCAGAAAAAAAATGTTTGTTTTTGCAACAAACTTTCACGCTCCAATAGGTTTTTAGTGATGGTTTCAATTTGCAATGTCAGTTTATGCTAAATTGATCCCTTAGTTCGTGTCTGGCAACTGGCAACTTTAATGATAGTATTCTGAAAATTCAAACTTTTTTTGTGAATTCTGCCCCAAAAAAGGTGTGTGAAGTAATTTCATTCATTGCCCAACTTTTTCCAATTTTCTAATTGTTCACCCCCGACATGGTATGCTGCTAAAAAACGTTGGTCACGTGACAGTTACTTTTGAGTGACTAACCAGACCTGTTTTCCCTTTCATCGGTTTGTTATTGAAAATTGGTTGTTCCTTAGCTAGAACGAGTTGACTAACTTTCTTGGAGGAAGGCTGGATTTGAAATATTCATATGCCTCATGGGCCCCCCAAAAACAAGAAAAAACTCTAATCATTGCAGAGTATGGAAACACCTTGTTAGAAACTACCAATCAAAACTGTCATCATAGCCAGCCAAACCAGCTTAAAAACTGCAGAAAGCTATGTATGTTTTAAGCATACAAGCTGCACACATGAAGCTAGAGAACTGAAAATTTGAACATTAACTCTTACGTTCATTAAAAAAAATTTTTTTTTTTTTTTCAAATTTCCCTTCTCAATAGGTTTTTATCAGGATTTAAGTTTGCAATCTAAATTTATGCTAAGTTAGTCCCTTAGTTTGTGTCCTGAAGCATTCAAATTCGTATTATTAAAATT
>OY735235.1:43137674-43170174 GCA_963457665.1 Thysanoteuthis rhombus | reverse complement strand
CCAAAATAAATAAAAATAAGAATTAAATTACATCTGTTGATGTTGACACCTTGATGTCACATGTGATGTCATCTGAGAATTAATGCCTTTGATTCTAATCAATTTTCAAGTCCAGATTTTATAATTGATCTATCATTTCTGAGTTTTTGTTGCTATTAACAGACACACAAACATATGCTTGTAAGAAAATGCCCTTTATAGATCATTCATTATATGTGTATTATATCATAGACATTATATAAAAGTTATTCATTTTCACAATGCCTTTATTTTTATTTTCTTTCTATCTCACTCGCTTTCTCATTGAATGTGTTGACGATTTCTCGGGGGATGTTCCTTAATTTCAAACATCATTTGTTCATTTTCATTCTTCATTTATCGACTAATAAGCCTTAATTTCTGCTGCAAACAATGGTACTCTTGGGAGAGCATAATAAAACACTTGAATAACAAAAAGAATAGTGTGGTTTTGTATTAAAATCATTCTTTAGCTAATTCTGTCTTCAGCTTATATCTTTGTAAGTCTAGTATCTTGGGCTTGTGAAGAGCCAATGCTATTGAACAGTGGTTTTGAAACTGGGGTTCATTGAACCCCTTTAGGATTCCGATAAATAATACTCTGGGGTCCACAGCAGTGTCCCTTCTAAACTTGACACTGCAAATCTTCTGGCAGAGAAACATCATCTATGTCACTGCTATAAAGAAACAGAATTATTGTAAACTGACCTGCAAGATATATTCAATCTAAATAAAGGTAATCCATTTAAAGTATGATTTTTATTGATCAAAAATTGTTTATTATTGTTCATTGAATACAGTTTGAAAACTAAACGCTAAGAATAGGGGTCTGCCAGAATATTCCCTCTATAGAAAAAGTCCTTGAGTTTTCAAAGTTTCAAAACCACTGCTATAGAGATATCATTTTTGTCTCATGAAAGGAGAAAGATCAGTCATCTTTATATTGTGATAGATACAACACTGTTACCAATGAGTATTTATATATTAATATCATAGTATCTGCTTTCCTAAGGTGTGTTTCACTAGCAAGAGGAAGTATGATACTTTGATTTTAATATCAAATCAAAATTTCCCCACTGATAGGTAGTATCACCAAGGTTGAAGACTGCTGCTCTACAAAACCGTCGTAATGGAGCACCTAGTGAGAATCTGACTCACTACAGAAGTAATGGTCTGTCATTGCACTGCTTTGATTGTGTTATTGCTAAGAATCAATATTTTTAAAACCTCTGTTAAATCCTGATGCATTACTCTTGAGATAAATCCTTCGAGAGAACATATTAACGGTTCTCCAATGTTGAGACTCTTTCCATCTTTTAGATGCAGAGTTGCAAGATGTTCTCGTAATTGATTTGTTTTTTAATTGAAGCTGTAATGAATTCTACCACCCACTTATAAGCTTAAATTGCCCTCGAGTGAGCAGTAGTACCCTGGTTAAAGACCACTGATGTAGATTATATCTTGAAGATTCATTTCAAGGAAGGAGAAAAAAAAAATGTTGCATTTAATGCCATGGAATGGTATTTCTTGTGTGATGATCATCCAATACCATTCATACCACTGTGTGAATCCTGTTGCAAACTCTTCTCACCTTTCTTGTACCATTGAATCTCTCCATCTGCCTCTATTAACATTTCCACCCCAGCCCGGCATTACTTTGCGATGGTGCAATGTGTCAGCCTTTTAAAGTGCTACCCACTTCATAGCACAAAGGCCAAGCAATTTTGGGTTAAGATCCATTTTTTTTGGTACAACGCAGTTCTCTGGGGTGAAAATGTTTTGTTTTTTTTGTTTTTGTTTTTGTTTTTGTTTTTTAAATCTTTGTTGCTTTCAATCCATCAGACCTTTGAACCATCTAGAAATTCGTTGGTTTAATTTTTTTTTTAAAAAGGTGGTTCTATTTACAATGAAGCTGTAATGCTAGACTGGACATTTACCCTCTGGCATTTTTATGTAAATACAGACAGAAGTATGAATTTCCTCTTTGGTTCGAAAAATGGTGCAAAAAGAAAAAAAATCTAAAATTTTAAGATTTCAATTCTTTTCATCATTAAAAATTTTTCAGGGTGAGAGATAGGGGTGGATGGTATCAAAGAAAGTAACTAGAGGAAGAGTAACCTGTACCTTCGGCAAGAAATGGCAGAAAGGTAGTGCCCACTTAAGTGTTATGGTTACAACATTCACTGTGAAGTCTGAATTTAAAAGGAAAAAACAAGCGTGAATGCTGCTGGACACAAACTAAGGGATCAATTTAGGATAAATTTGCATAGTAAATTGAAGCCCAAGAAAAACTCCATTTGGGGGGAATTTGATTAAAAAAAAAATTCTTTACAGAATAAGGAGTAAGTATCAAAATTTTCAGCCTTCTAGCACTTAGTGTAGACTGTACGTATAGTTCATGCATACATAACCAGTCAGGCTGAACCACTTGGAAACTGAAGAAACCTATGTTGGTTACTTTGGTTGATGATACCCCGATGCCACAAGGCATATCGGGCAATGGTTTTATCTCTGTTTGAACAATCCACGGGTGTATCTTCATCGGAGATACTTTTTCTTCATTGTTTCTGTAGCAATTGTAGGTTTTTACGGGGCTAGGGTGCCAGTCTGACTCCCCCCACCCAACAACTGAAAGGCTCCAACTGCTTTGCTGTTTACCCATAGGAAATAAAGATCTTCTGATATCTCCAAGTCTTTGCTGATAATGGCCCTTGGGTGTTTTTATTTCCCCTCTCTTTCTCCCCTGGGTTATTAATGCTGTTTTCTCCATGGGTTGCAAAGTCTGATTTTGTTTTTTTTCTGGTTCAGTTTGCATTGTTGACTACATTCAACCAAGATATTCATAAGATGGTGTTCTTTTCATATTTTCTCTCTGGGTTTTCAGCAGTTATTGCAAATATTACTACCATCTTAATGATGTTGGAAACTTTACTTTTTCTACTCATCCATGTGTATACATACACACACACACACACACATATATATATATATATATATATGTATATGTATGTATATGTATATTATGTAAAATACTACTTTTTTTGAAACTACATATGACAAATGATCGATAACGCCTTGCTCGTTAATATTTTAAAAGAGAAAGAAAGACGCCTGTTTTGAATTTTTCTAAAATATAAGTACAATAAAATAAAACTGAAAATTTCCAATGTATTGAATGTCTTCTTCAATCAAATTTCAAATATAAAATGAATTTGAAAACATTAATGATGTGTTCTGCAAAGAAAGAACTGAAATAAAATTTAAACATCATACTTCAGTTCCATATATGTAGTGTTCTTTTTGGATTGATATCACTTTTTTAAAAGCATTCTAAAGGAAATAGCCCCAAGATGCAAAGGGTTCTATCTTTTTTTTATATTTGTGTGTATTTTTGTACTCCATCACTCCTGGCCATACTGTTTTGTCAGACTTGAATGTTGGCATTAGTACTCCACTAGACCTCTTCTAAATGAAAAAAAAAAGAAAGAAAAAAAAAGCTGTTTTGACTTTTTTTGGTGGTTACAGTTTTTTAATAAGATCTAGATTTTTATTTACACTATTTCAGATGTTTTCGAGTTTGAAACACCAATGATGTCATAAATAGAATTTATTCTGACCATATTTATTCTTTGATGGAATTTTTATTTTTACATGACTTTAAATTTTGATGCTAGGGCTGTTCAATTATTGACTGTGGTGGAAGTTTCTTAATAATACTGTTTATGGAATCCTACTAAAGATAGCATAAGCAAATATGTCAAAACTTTTATTCATTCATTTACTGTCAATATGGTGATACAAAAAATCCTGTTAACAGTGGGGGGCAAGGATGAAACAATGATAGTATTTTAGTGCCAACTCCGTTTGATTCCAGTATATATAGCAAGGTTTCCAATTTTAAAAAAAATTTCTTATTACTGGCCACTGACTTTATCTCTACTCCGCCATACCCTGTTTTGCTTTGGTCATTTCCTGCATGAGCAAGAAGCATCTCTCATATCATCTGCTATCTACCAATAGCCAGCAGGTGGTGGGGGGAATAGCTAGATTCATGCCTTTCTCAAGGGTGTTAGTGCCAAGTGTTTTGCAGATTGGATTTTGAACTTGGCTCCTTGATTCCGTTCTCCAAGCTACTAACCATTTGGCCACCTGCACTTCCATGAACAGAAACATCTTCATCTTTGATATGAATCAGTTCAGATCATTCTTGGTTTTACAGATTATTGCGCTCTATGAATTTTAGTTAAAATAGAAACTAAAACATCTGATATGCCGAACTGTCATGATTTTTTTAAAGATTCTTTTCTGCCCGTCCAGAGATTTCTGACGTTTATGTGTCCGATGAAGATCAATCCAATAACTTTTAACTTCATTTTTGTATCGATATCTGATCTTTGCATTGTATAGTTATTTTTTCATTTTTTTTATTATTTTTTTTTTTCGGAGCCTTTGTATGACTTTTGTATTCTGGGTTTCTAACTAACATGTTTTACACCGGCAAGACCAGGGATTTCCCTGATAGTGTTTCCCTACTTCTAAGCAGTCCGTGCCGACCCCCCCCCCTTTTTTTTTTTTGGAGCCTTTGTATGACATCTGTATAATGTGTTTCTAACTAACATATTTTACACCCGCAAGACCAGGGATTTCCCCGATACTGTTCCCCTGCCTCTAAGTAGTCCCTGCCGACTCATCTCTATTCATCGAGTAAATGTTGACAAAGCCCACTTATCAAGCGAATTTGGGCTGAGGTACGTTTGTGTTCTAACCACTGAACTATTTTGAGTGTCAGTTATTCTTCCAAGTCCTGACCCACACCACTCCCGCCCCCGACCCCACCTCCGTACCTGCACTGTGGAAGGGTGTGTTTCCTGGGATCCTAACATGGCAGTGTTGATTACAGTTCCTTAACCCCACCTTGCCTCTGCCTCCCAGGGGTGAATCTCTTCCTCCACCAACGGGCCACACCCATTGCTTAATTCATTACATCATTTTCACTCCACCCCCAGAGTTGTTAGATTTCTCCTCTTTGAATTTAGGTCTCTTCCTTCACCCTGGCTCAGTGGTAGAGTGCTTGTCTCCGTTTCAGTAGGTCATGGTTTCTATCCATGGTATAGACATATCAAAGACTTTAAAAATGGTACTCAATGCCTCTCCATTGCTTTTACGAATAGGATTGAGGAAACCTGGAGAGGGATTGGCTCTATAAGGTTATCTTACCCAAGACACACCCAGGAAAAACCTGGTTCCACCCACAACACTGTGAACGAACGGAAAAAAACCCTTTTCTTCATCTTTTTTGCCTCGTTTCTCTTTCTTGTTGCTATTATTTATTTTTTCTTTTTTAGATCCTTCTTACAATTAAATTTTCTTTCCCTCCCTCCTTCGTTCTTTTCTCTCCTATGTTCTTTGTCATTTCTCTCTGTCTTTCTTCTTCTTTTTTCTCTCATTTTCTTCCTCAATTTTGTCTTTTCTCTCCTTCCCTTTTCTTCCTCAATTTTGTCTTTTCTCTCCTTCCCTTTTCTTATTCTTATTCTTCCTTTTCTCTCCTTCTGTGTTATTCTTCCTTTTCTCTCCTTCTCTGTTATTCTTCCTTTTCTCTCCTTCTTTGTTATTCTTCCTTTTCTCTCCTTCTCTGTTATTCTTCCTTTTCTCTCCTTCTCTGTTATTCTTCCTTTTCTCTCCTTCTCTGTTATTCTTCCTTTTCTCTCCTTCTCTGTTATTCTTCCTTTTCTCTCCTTCTCTGTTATTCTTCCTTTTCTCTCCTTCTCTGTTATTCTTCCTTTTCTCTCCTTCTCTGTTATTCTTCCTTTTCTCTCCTTCTCTGTTATTCTTCCTTTTCTCTCCTTCTCTGTTATTCTTCCTTTTCTCTCCTTCTCTGTTATTCTTCCTTTTCTCTCCACCATTCTCTTTTCCCTCTTCCTTCTTTTTTTCCTTCTCTTCTCTCCCTTCCTTCTCTTCTCTCCCTTCCTTCTCTTCTCTCCCTTCCTTCTCTTCTCTCCCTTCCTTCTCTTCTCTCCCTTCCTTCTCTTCTCTCCCTTCCTTCTCTTCTCTCCCTTCCTTCTCTTCTCTCCCTTCCTTCTCTTGTCTCTTTTTCCTTCACTTGTCTCTTTTTCCTTCACTTGTCTCTTTTTCCTTCACTTGTCTCTTTTTCCTTCTCTTGTCTCTTTTTCCTTCTCTTGTCTCTTTTTCCTTCTCTTGTCTCTTTTTCCTTTTCTTTTTCCTTCTCTTGTCTCCCTTCCTTTTCTCTTTCCTTCTCTTTTCTCCCTTCCTTTTTCTTTTTCTTTCTCTTTTCTCCCTTCCTTTTTCTTTTTCTTTCTCTTTTCTCCCTTCCTTTTCTTTTTCTTTCTCTTTTCTCCCTTCCTTTTCTTTTTCTTTCTCTTTTCTCCCTTCCTTTTCTTTTTCTTTCTCTTTTCTCCCTTCCTTTTCTTTTTCTTTCTCTTTTCTCCCTTCCTTTTCTTTTTCTTTCTCTTTTCTCCCTTCCTTTTCTTTTTCTTTCTCTTTTCTCCCTTCCTTTTCTTTTTCTTTCTCTTTTCTCCCTTCCTTTTCTTTTTCTTTCTCTTTTCTCCCTTCCTTTTCTTTTTCTTTCTCTTTTCTCCCTTCCTTTTCTTTTTCTTTCTCTTTTCTCCCTTCCTTTTCTTTTTCTTTCTCTTTTCTCCCTTCCTTTTCTTTTTCTTTCTCTTTTCTCCCTTCCTTTTCTTTTTCTTTCTCTTTTCTCCCTTCCTTTCCTTTTTCTTTCTCTTTTCTCCCTTCCT
Organism: Thysanoteuthis rhombus; assembly: GCA_963457665.1. NCBI lineage: Eukaryota > Metazoa > Mollusca > Cephalopoda > Oegopsida > Thysanoteuthidae > Thysanoteuthis > Thysanoteuthis major. Next base: position 43,163,404 of record OY735235.1, on the reverse strand, counting down.
TTCCTTTTTCTTTCTCTTTTCTCCCTTCCTTTCCTTTTTCTTTCTCTTTTCTCCCTTCCTTTCCTTTTTCTTTCTCTTTTCTCCCTTCCTTTCCTTTTTCTTTCTCTTTTCTCCCTTCCTTTCCTTTTTCTTTCTCTTTTCTCCCTTCCTTTCCTTTTTCTTTCTCTTTTCTCCCTTCCTTTCCTTTTTCTTTCTCTTTTCTCCCTTCCTTTCCTTTTTCTTTCTCTTTTCTCCCTTCCTTTCCTTTTTCTTTCTCTTTTCTCCCTTCCTTTCCTTTTTCTTTCTCTTTTCTCCCTTCCTTCCCTTTTTCCTCCTCCATTTTTTCCGTCTCTTTTTCCTTCTTTTTTCTCCCTTTTCTCTTTTCTCCCTTCTCTATTGCATTTTCTTTCTCCCTTCCACCTTTAAAAAAAACTTTTTTCCTCCTCCCTTCTCCCTCCTCTTCTCTCTTTCTTTTATTTTCCAATTCTTCTCTCTATTGTTGGATTCCTTTTTCTATTCTTCCCTTTTTCTTCGTCTTTCATTGTTCATTCTTTCTTTTTTTTCTCATTCACTGCACATTGTTTCCTCCTTCCTTCTTTGTCCTTCGTGTTTTTCCTTCCTTCCTTCCTTTCTTTTCCCTGTCCTCCCCCGAGATTCTAATCAATGCACATTGTTTTCCCCCCTCCTCCCTTCCAGCTCTCATTCTGATGAATCCATCCAATCTTTGTCAGTGTCTTTGCCACACCCTCTCGCACCCCTTCCACCAACTACCACCCCACCCCACCCCACCCTCGTATTCCTTCGTTTGGCTTCCACATAGTTCAGTGCACGTGTCTCAGTCACGAGGTCTCCCCCCCCACCCCCCAGAACAACTGCGTGTGTGAGAGAATGCATTACAGCAGGTGTTGAGTATGGCTGCACACACTCAAGCATTTTCTTTCTTTCTTCTGCTTGCGAGCGTGTGTGTGTGTGTGTGTGTGCGCTCTCAGTCTCGGAAGATTATCACAGACAAAAGACGTTTGGTATATGGGTGCGCGAGGCGGATGGAGAGAACGTGTCGATGTGTCGAAAAATGTGTGCGTATTTTTTGTGTCGTGTACAAAAGGTATTGGGTGTGTGCAAAAGTTTCCGGGCAGACAACCAGTTTTCAACGGTGCATTGAATCTATTTTCCAAAAAGAGTGCTGAGAACTTATGCACACACCCAAATGAAGAACAAGCCTGAAAGTCAGACCATAGACACGTTATTTTCTCCCTTCTACTTTTACAGACATATATAGAAGAAAGGGGAGGAAACTAGAGGTGGTGGAAATGTTTTGGTATGTCAGTCAGTCAGTGGTGGTCATCGGTACTAGTGATGCTCGTGCATCAAAAACTGTTTTGTGCGATGAGAGAGAGAGAGAGAGTGTGTATGTTTAAAAAGAGGTGGCAAAACATGAGTTTCAGTATGTCAGTCATTGACAGTCATCAGTACTAAAGATGCTCACACCTAAAAATGTTGTATGTCTGTAATGAGAGAGAGTGTGTATATAGAGGGAGGAGGGTATTAAGAGGTAGTGGGAGTGTTTCGGTATGTCAACCTGTCAGTCATTGTCAGTCAGTCTTACAGTATCATAGATGCTTGTGCACCTCAAAATGTATGTATGTATGTGTGTGAATAAGAACTGTAAGGTGTGGCTTTCCAGGTGTCTGTATAGGTGGACAATTGTGAGAACTTGTGTGTGTGTGTGATCAAATGCACTTTTATGTTCATATTAAGTGAGGGATGGGGCAGAGATTTATTTGTTTCACACACAGTATGTGGGGTTCAGAGGAAGGAGAGTCCTTTGATTAGTGTTATTGAGTATAGTGTAGAGATCAGTCTCCTCTTTAGGAGGATTAATGGGATTGCCACAAGAGGCTCTGTACAGGATTCCCAGCTGCTTGAGGCACTTAATATTCAGTTTTCATGGAAGAACGGCTGTGTCCAATATGATTTGGTTGTTACATTTAGGAGGTGTGTACATGTACACAGGAAAATGATATATGTGCATATATATATATATATATATATATATATATATGTATATATGTATATATATATATATATATATATATATATATGTGTGTGTGTTGATATATCTGTCAGTATTATTGAGTGGACAATATCGAAAATAGTATCAAAATCAAGTTTATTATACTAACTTGTTTTGGCTTTGTCAAAGTCATAATTCTAAATTTATTTAATCAATTTACTTGAAAAAAAACATTTTTTTATTGTTTCATTTAAAATTACTAATTTGACAAATATATATATATATATATATGTATGTACGTAATAAATTATCCTTTTATTCTGTTGAACATTTTTAACAACAGGTCTGGTTGGTCAATTAATAGAACTTGTCATGCCACCAACGTCTTTTGGCTGTATGCTGTGTGGTGGGTGATCATTTAAAAAAATTGCAAAAGAGGCTGAATGATGAATGAATTATTAGATGAAAAAAACAACTGTGAATGTTGCCAGACTCAAAATAAGGGACCAATATAGGATAAACTTACTTTGCAAATTGAATCCCCACTAAAAATCTATTTAGGAGAGGAATTTTCTATTAACAAAAGTATGTTTCTTCTAAGCATAATAAAGAGTAAATGTTCGAATTTTCAGCCCCCTAGCTTCATTAGTGTGACCTGGATGCATGATGCATACACATATATCCTGGAAGACATCCAAACCAACTTAAAAACTTAAGAGACCTATGTTGAGAATTTCATCTGATGGTAAAGACCCATAAATTAAAATCTCTCTTCCCTCTCACATGTCCCTCCCTCTCCCTCTACTTGAGATGTATAACAATAAAGTGTGTGTGAGAGAAAGAGACAGACAGAGAGAGAGAGAGAGGGAGGTACACTTTCCATTGATTTCATTTTTCTGCATAATTCTCTTTGGGGAGCTATCGACTGTTCTGGGTATTTTTAATTGACTGAGATTTGCACATCGTTGTTCATGCCTTTCTTTAGGTACTTTGTAGTTCATGCCTTTCTTTAGAGCGTTAACTAGAGATAACATATCATTATTTGCATGATTATTGATCTTTACTGCATCCACAGTTTGAAATCTGGGCTAAGGGCTCTATTCATTAGCCGCCAAAAACTAGAACACCTCTTCCAAATATAGATCAGGTAATAAGAGAATAGCAGTGCATGCACCCATGGCTATTTATGCTTTCTTTGATGCAGTGTTGCCAATTTGGATGGTTTTTCATCATCCAAATCCAGTGATTTTTCTATCTAAATCTAATGTTTTTTTTTCATCTAAATCTAGTGATTTTTTTTTCATTTAAATCTAGTGTTTTTTTTCATCTAAATCTAGTGATTTTTTTTCATCTAAATCTAATGTTTTTTTTTCATCTAAATCTAATGTTTTTTTTTCATCTAAATCTAGTGATTTTTTTTCATCTAAATCTAGTGATTTTTTTTTCATCTAAATCTAGTGATTTTTTTTTCATTTAAATCTAGTGTTTTTTTTCATCTAAATCTAGTGTTTTTTTTCATCTAAATCTAGTGTTTTTTTTTCATCTAAATCTAATGTTTTTTTTTCATCTAAATCTAATGTTTTTTTTTCATCTAAATCTAGTGATTTTTTTTCATCTAAATCTAATGTTTTTTTTTCATCTAAATCTAATGTTTTTTTTTCATCTAAATCTAGTGTTTTTTTTTCATCTAAATCTAATGTTTTTTTTTCATCTAAATCTAATGTTTTTTTTTCATCTAAATCTAGTGTTTTTTTTTCATCTAAATCTAATGTTTTTTTTTCATCTAAATCTAATGTTTTTTTTTCATCTAAATCTAATGTTTTTTTTTCATCTAAATCTAGTGTTTTTTTTTCATCTAAATCTAATGTTTTTTTTTCATCTAAATCTAATGTTTTTTTTTCATCTAAATCTAATGTTTTTTTTTCATCTAAATCTAATGTTTTTTTTTCATCTAAATCTAGTGTTTTTTTTTCATCTAAATCTAATGTTTTTTTTTCATCTAAATCTAATGTTTTTTTTTCATCTAAATCTAGTGTTTTTTTTTCATCTAAATCTAATGTTTTTTTTTCATCTAAATCTAATGTTTTTTTTTCATCTAAATCTAATGTTTTTTTTTCATCTAAATCTAATGTTTTTTTTTCATCTAAATCTAGTGTTTTTTTTTCATCTAAATCTAATGTTTTTTTTTCATCTAAATCTAATGTTTTTTTTTCATCTAAATCTAGTGTTTTTTTTTCATCTAAATCTAATGTTTTTTTTTCATCTAAATCTAATGTTTTTTTTTCATCTAAATCTAATGTTTTTTTTTCATCTAAATCTAATGTTTTTTTTTCATCTAAATCTAGTGTTTTTTTTTCATCTAAATCTAATGTTTTTTTTTCATCTAAATCTAATGTTTTTTTTTCATCTAAATCTAGTGTTTTTTTTTCATCTAAATCTAATGTTTTTTTTTCATCTAAATCTAATGTTTTTTTTTCATCTAAATCTAATGTTTTTTTTTCATCTAAATCTAATGTTTTTTTTTCATCTAAATCTAGTGTTTTTTTTTCATCTAAATCTAATGTTTTTTTTTCATCTAAATCTAATGTTTTTTTTTCATCTAAATCTAGTGTTTTTTTTTCATCTAAATCTAATGTTTTTTTTTCATCTAAATCTAATGTTTTTTTTTCATCTAAATCTAATGTTTTTTTTTCATCTAAATCTAATGTTTTTTTTTCATCTAAATCTAGTGTTTTTTTTTCATCTAAATCTAATGTTTTTTTTTCATCAAAATCTAATGTTTTTTTTTCATCTAAATCTAGTGTTTTTTTTTCATCTAAATCTAATGTTTTTTTTTCATCTAAATCTAATGTTTTTTTTTCATCTAAATCTAATGTTTTTTTTTCATCTAAATCTAATGTTTTTTTTTCATCTAAATCTAGTGTTTTTTTTTCATCTAAATCTAATGTTTTTTTTTCATCTAAATCTAATGTTTTTTTTTCATCTAAATCTAGTGTTTTTTTTTCATCTAAATCTAATGTTTTTTTTTCATCTAAATCTAATGTTTTTTTTTCATCTAAATCTAATGTTTTTTTTTCATCTAAATCTAATGTTTTTTTTTCATCTAAATCTAATGTTTTTTTTTCATCTAAATCTAATGTTTTTTTTTCATCTAAATCTAGTGTTTTTTTTTCATCTAAATCTAATGTTTTTTTTTCATCTAAATCTAATGTTTTTTTTTCATCTAAATCTAATGTTTTTTTTTCATCTAAATCTAGTGTTTTTTTTTCATCTAAATCTAATGTTTTTTTTTCATCTAAATCTAATGTTTTTTTTTCATCTAAATCTAATGTTTTTTTTTCATCTAAATCTAGTGATTTTTTTTCATCTAAATCTAATGTTTTTTTTTCATCTAAATCTAATGTTTTTTTTTCATCTAAATCTAGTGTTTTTTTTTCATCTAAATCTAATGTTTTTTTTTCATCTAAATCTAATGTTTTTTTTTCATCTAAATCTAGTGTTTTTTTTTCATCTAAATCTAATGTTTTTTTTTCATCTAAATCTAATGTTTTTTTTTCATCTAAATCTAGTGATTTTTTTTCATCTAAATCTAGTGATTTTTTTTCATCTAAATCTAATGTTTTTTTTTCATCTAAATCTAGTGATTTTTTTTCATCTAAATCTAATGTTTTTTTTTCATCTAAATCTAATGTTTTTTTTTCATCTAAATCTAGTGTTTTTTTTTCATCTAAATCTAGTGATTTTTTTTCATCTAAATCTAGTGATTTTTTTTCATCTAAATCTAGTGATTTTTTTTCATCTAAATCTAATGTTTTTTTTTCATCTAAATCTAGTGTTTTTTTTTCATCTAAATCTAATGTTTTTTTTTCATCTAAATCTAATGTTTTTTTTTCATCTAAATCTAATGTTTTTTTTTCATCTAAATCTAGTGATTTTTTTTCATCTAAATCTAGTGATTTTTTTTCATCTAAATCTAGTGATTTTTTTCATCTAAATCTAGTGATTTTTTTTCATCTAAATCTAGTGATTTTTTTCATCTAAATCTAATGTTTTTTTTTCATCTAAATCTAATGTTTTTTTTTCATCTAAATCTAATGTTTTTTTTTCATCTAAATCTAATGTTTTTTTTTCATCTAAATCTAGTGATTTTTTTTCATCTAAATCTAGTGATTTTTTTTCATCTAAATCTAGTGATTTTTTTCATCTAAATCTAGTGATTTTTTTTCATCTAAATCTAGTGATTTTTTTTCATCTAAATCTAGTGATGTTTTTCATCTAAATCTAATGTTTTTTTTTCATCTAAATCTAGTGTTTTTTTTTCATCTAAATCTAATGTTTATTTTTCATCTAAATCTAATGTTTTTTTTTCATCTAAATCTAGTGATTTTTTTTCATCTAAATCTAGTGATTTTTTTCATCTAAATCTAGTGATTTTTTTCATCTAAATCTAGTGTTTATTTTTTTCATCTAAATCTAATGTTTTTTTTTCATCTAAATCTAGTGATTTTTTTTCATCTAAATCTAGTGATTTATTTCATCTAAATCTAGTGATTTTTTTCATCTAAATCTAGTGTTTATTTTTTTCATCTAAATCTAGTGTTTTTTTTTTCATCTAAATCTAGTGAGTTTTTTTCATCTAAATCTAGTGAGTTTTTTTCATGTAAATCTAGTGTTTTTTTCATGTAAATCTAGTGATTTTTTTTTCATTTAAATCTAGTGATTTTTTTTTCATCTAAATCTAGTGATTTTTTTTTCATTTAAATCTAGTGTTTTTTTTCATCTAAATCTAGTGTTTTTTTTCATCTAAATCTAGTGTTTTTTTTTCATCTAAATCTAATGTTTTTTTTTCATCTAAATCTAATGTTTTTTTTTCATCTAAATCTAGTGATTTTTTTTCATCTAAATCTAATGTTTTTTTTTCATCTAAATCTAATGTTTTTTTTTCATCTAAATCTAATGTTTTTTTTTCATCTAAATCTAGTGTTTTTTTTTCATCTAAATCTAATGTTTTTTTTTCATCTAAATCTAATGTTTTTTTTTCATCTAAATCTAGTGATTTTTTTTCATCTAAATCTAGTGATTTTTTTCATCTAAATCTAGTGATTTTTTTCATCTAAATCTAGTGATTTTTTTTCATCTAAATCTAGTGTTTATTTTTTTCATCTAAATCTAGTGTTTATTTTTTTCATCTAAATCTAGTGTTTTTTTTTTCATCTAAATCTAGTGAGTTTTTTTCATCTAAATCTAGTGATTTTTTTTCATGTAAATCTAGTGTTTTTTTTTCATTTAAATCTAGTGATTTTTTTTTCATCTAAATCTAATGTTTTTTTTTCATCTAAATCTAATGTTTTTTTTTCATCTAAATCTAATGTTTTTTTTTCATCTAAATCTAATGTTTTTTTTTCATCTAAATCTAGTGTTTTTTTTTCATCTAAATCTAGTGTTTTTTTTTCATCTAAATCTAGTGTTTTTTTTTCATCTAAATCTAATGTTTTTTTTTCATCTAAATCTAGTGTTTTTTTTTTCATCTAAATCTAGTGTTTTTTTTTCATCTAAATCTAATGTTTTTTTTTCATCTAAATCTAGTGTTTTTTTTTCATCTAAATCTAATGTTTTTTTTTCATCTAAATCTAATGTTTTTTTTTCATCTAAATCTAGTGATTTTTTTTCATCTAAATCTAGTGATTTTTTTCATCTAAATCTAGTGATTTTTTTCATCTAAATCTAGTGATTTTTTTTCATCTAAATCTAGTGATTTTTTTTTCATCTAAATCTAGTGTTTTTTTTTCATCTAAATCTAATGTTTTTTTTTCATCTAAATCTAGTGTTTTTTTTTCATCTAAATCTAATGTTTTTTTTCATCTAAATCTAGTTTTTTTTTTTTCATCTAAATCTAATGTTTTTTTTTCATCTAAATCTAGTGATTTTTTTCATCTAAATCTAGTGATTTTTTTCATCTAAATCTAGTGTTTTTTTTTCATCTAAATCTAGTGATTTTTTTTTCATCTAAATCTAGTGTTTTTTTTTCATCTAAATCTAATGTTTTTTTTTCATCTAAATCTAGTGTTTTTTTTTCATCTAAATCTAATGTTTTTTTTTCATCTAAATCTAATGTTTTTTTTTCATCTAAATCTAGTGATTTTTTTTCATCTAAATCTAGTGATTTTTTTCATCTAAATCTAGTGATTTTTTTCATCTAAATCTAGTGATTTTTTTTCATCTAAATCTAGTGTTTATTTTTTTCATCTAAATCTAGTGTTTATTTTTTTCATCTAAATCTAGTGTTTTTTTTTTCATCTAAATCTAGTGAGTTTTTTTCATCTAAATCTAGTGATTTTTTTTCATGTAAATCTAGTGTTTTTTTTTCATTTAAATCTAGTGATTTTTTTTTCATCTAAATCTAGTGTTTTTTTCTCATCTAAATCTAGTGATTTTTTTCATCTAAATCTAGTGTTTATTTTTTTCATCTAAATCTAGTGTTTATTTTTTTCATCTAAATCTAATGTTTTTTTTTCATCTAAATCTAGTGATTTTTTTTTCATCTAAATCTAGTGTTTTTTTTCATCTAAATCTAGTGTTTTTTTTCATCTAAATCTAGTGTTTTTTTTCATCTAAATCTAGTGTTTTTTTTCATCTAAATCTAGTGTTTTTTTCATCTAAATCTAGTGTTTTTTTCATCTAAATCCAGTTTTTTTTCCTATCTAAATCTAGTGTTTTTTTCCTATCTAAATCTAGTGTTTTTTTCATCTAAATCTAGTGTTTTTTTCATCTAAATCTAGTGTTTTTTTCATCTAAATCTAGTGTTTTTTTCATCTAAATCTAGTGTTTTTTTCATCTAAATCTAGTGTTTTTTTCTCATCTAAATCTAGTGTTTTTTTCTCATCTAAATCTAGTGTTTTTTTCTCATCTAAATCTAGTGTTTTTTTCTCATCTAAATCTAGTGTTGATTTTTTTTCATCTAAATCTAGTGTTTTTTTTCATGTAAATCTAGTGTTTTTTTTTAAATTTAAATCTAGTGTTTTTTTTTTTCATCTAAATCTAGTGTTTATTTTTTTCATCTAAATCTAGTGTTTATTTTTTTCATCTAAATCTAGTGTTTATTTTTTTCATCTAAATCTAGTGTTTATTTTTTTCATCTAAATCTAGTGTTTTTTTTTTCATCTAAATCTAGTGTTTTTTTTTATCTAGATTTAGGTTTGTTTTTCATCAAAGACGTAAGAAATTCTCTGAAAATGATTTTTGATAAAATAAGTGATATTTTTGCTTAATTTATAGTCATAAAATAACAAAGTAAATTATGACAATTAATTTATTGTTATCATCGTAAGCAAATGTAATTACACTGATTTTCCCAAAACTTTATAGTCTTGCTTTGTGGGGATAGGGTGGCCCCTTCCCTACTCCTGATCCATAGGTTAATGAATATCATGCAATATATTTTCTCGATCTCAGGTACGTATTGGGAGAATCTTGATCGTTCAAGGTGTTTCCAAATGTTTTTTCTCTACTCAGTTTTATTATGCAAACTTGAAAATAAATTTGGCAACCGTTGCCTGCTAGATAACCAAAATTGTAACACGTTTTCCAAATATAGAATGGTAGGGCAGGTTTTCTGCTAGAGGTAATAAGAGAATGGCCGTGCCCCTCCCCCCCCTCCTGGTTTCCTTCTTTGCTGGTGCGACTAACGCAGCTGCTATAACTGCTGCTGCCTTTTCCTGGAAACAACCTGCTAAGTACATACATGCACACACCCACAAGTATGAGAGAAATAGATGATAGAATAGAAATAAATATTTGTGTGTGTGTGTGTGTCTGTATGAGTGCTTTTGGATATATATATATATATATATATATATATCTCACAGTACATATCAGGGATGCAATATAATGTAATATAATACAATATCCGATGTGTGATGGGTTTATTTCACTGAGTGCTCAATACATTCACATTCAACTTACAATGTTCAGTTCGTTTAGAGTAGAGCTTAAAATATAATGGAATATTTATGAGTAAACAGTCAACCATCTGTGCATCCTCATTTTAATATAAACATATATATATATATATATATATATATATATATATATATATATATATATATATATAATTGAATAAATGAATAAAAAATATGTGATGTTTTCCCAGAACAAATTTTTGTACTTTTTACGTACTTCTCAATTGAATAATAATCTTTTTTTCTTATATTTTATAGCTCTATATTATTAATATTGAGCACTATATTTTCAAAAACAACAAATCTTTCCTAAATATATGTATATAGTCTAGAAAGCTTTACAGCTTTAAACACTAAACATTAAAAAACTTTTTCAATAGTTTTTTTTGTGTCACTTCAGTCACCCATTTCCCAACATCTGTCAATTCAATTTATATAATCTTCAAAAGTGTTTTTTATTTATTTCTCTTATACTTTGTTATTATTGTCCAATGTATAAATTGTCTTTTGTTGGGATCATCAGTTATTTACCATGTAACTGTTTTGGGGATTTTGAAAATAAAACAGTTATAGTTAAATGGCCACCCAGCCGTGTTGATCAAACACCACCTCCCTTTATTATATAGTTTATGCCATTTATAATTAGTTTTTCATTTTATATAAGGTTTTATGTGTATTGTATATTGATGTTTCATACTACATATTAATTTTCTGAAACAAGGCTTACTTATGTAGGTTACCCTAAAAACATTATGTATGTTAGATATGTAAATAGTTCATTATGTTTTCTGTAATTTTTTATCTGTTGTTGATGATATTTAATCACGGTGCTCAATATTTTAATAAAATAAATAGGGCTGTTACTCAATTACATTTTTGAGAAAACAGTCGACTGCCTATATATGCAATTGAAATATGTGGATGTAATAAATTCATGTAAATATAAAAGTTACAGTTTTAAATTGAAAGAAACATAAGTGAATATAAACATTTGCTTGGTTGTATGTGTGTGTAAGGGTTGTATAATGGGTGAATGTATAAAAATCACACTTATTCATTGAAATAAACACACTATGTAAATACCATAAATATTACTATTGGTTGTGCATGTGTATTAGATTGTAAGAGTTTATATATGTATGTACTTGTAAAAAGGAGCCAGTTACATTCAAAGTAATTGGCCAAGTATTTTGAAAATGAGAGATGGGTTATATAAATAATAAAATAATATTTTCCGACATAGACCATTTTGAGAACAGAACCTGGTTTTAAGTTGGGGGAAGGATATATATATATATGTATGTATGTATATATATATATGGTATAGAAAGCTTCATAGCTTCAAACTTCAAACACACAAAAAAAAACTTTCCAAAAGATTTTTTGTGTCACTTCAGTCACTTATTTCCCAATATCTCTTGAAGTTATTTATGTAATTCTATAAGTGTTTACTTAATATTTTACTTATACTTTGATACAGTGTGTAAATTTTCTCTTGTAGGGATCATCAGTTATTCACCATGTAACAGATGGGGATTTAAAAAAAAAAAGAAGTTATATCAACTTAGCATTCCAGCAGTGTTGATCATCACCTCCTTTTCAGAAATATATATATATATATATAATGCTCTTCCAACATGGAATAGAGCACTCTGGTAGACGGGGAATATATGTGTGTAAATAAATATATCACTGAAATTCAACCTTACTGACCGTCCAGTTCTGTGGAGTAGAGGGAGGATACCAGCCTCTGGGTCTGAAGCTGAGGTTTCGATCCTATCCTGTGGTACTGGATGGGGTAATGGATAGTCTATAGCCACACTGAAGAGTTGTAATACAACAAAACACCTGTCTGTGGGTGACACAATAATAAGTATATATATATATATATATATATATATATATATATATATATATATATATATATATATTTGCACACACCTACTGGGTGGTACAAAATAAGCTAAGCCTTCTGATTCTTTTAGACCACTGTTTTTTTTCTTTATATATGTTTTTTTTTTTTCTCCTCTTTGACTGAAGTTTTAATGGCAGAAATCTTGGAATCTACTTGTACCATATCTAAATGGTTATTGCAAGGAAAGTTACTGATTGAGGCTATACCAATTGTTTTTGTTGCTTTTTTTTATAAATAGTTAATACAATTTGGACCCCCCCCGGCATAAACAGTGGTCTAGTTATTTTGTAATTCCTTAGCCCCCCCCCCCGCGCCCGTGTGATCACATGTGTGCTCATACACCTATTAGTAGTTTAGTTTTCCTATTAATTTGTATAAGTGGAGAATTAGTATTTTACCATCTTTCTCTGCTTATACCCTCACTTAGGGTCAGGTACACACAGGAGTTTGTTAGAGAGACCCACTTCTGGCTTGTCCGTTGAAGTTTTATTTTGCTTAAGGCACCTTGTTTTCCCCAATGGTCACCCATCTAAGTATTAAACTGGCTTAACATTGCTGATCTATGAGAACTGGTACATCCAATCTCATTCCTTAATCCAAGTCCTTGTGCTGAGTGCTTCTTTGAGAGACATTGACTACCATTTTTGAAAGTCTTTGATATGAATAGGCAGTGGATTAAACCACAGCTTACCAACCTGGAGACAACCATTGTAAGACTGTGTTATCGTGATCGGTGTTCTTTGTAAAAGACATTTTTCTATCAAAAAAAAGGTATAAGAACTGAATTAGTTGTGACATATCTCTGAATTTTTGAGATGAGGTATTATTATTATTATTTCTATTAATATTCAGACCATCCTCATCTTGGTTGTTTTTCATACGTTTCGGCTGTTGTACTCTATAGCCTTCATCAGATGATACCTGATGAAGACCGTGGAGTACAATGGCCGAAACGTTGTATGAAAAACAACCAAAATGAGGATGGTCCGAATATTAATAGAGATAGTTGTGACGTATTTTCATTTGAAAATTTCCTGCTGTTATTTACTTTGGCATAGCTAGAGATTTGGGAGACTGGGAGGGCTTGGCTCCTTGAGCCCCTTCCCCTCTTTCAACATTTTGTGATATTTGATGAAAAAGGAAAAATTTGCAATAAATAGACATACCCTATCACTTGATAGGGGAAAACAACCCCAAAGGCTGAATTGTTATTTATGCAATTCATATTGTGTAAAAATATATCCTTGTTATTGTATAATGTTAGTAGACATGAAATGGGTGAACTATTATTAGAAACTATCAATCCAAACTGCCAACATCAATATAGGTCTCTTCAGATTCTGAGTGGGTCTGGCTGGCTGGCTATGTACACAGGCTCTTTAATGGAGCTATGGGGCTAAAAAATTAAACATTTACCCTTTGCATAGGGGAAAATTAAAAAAAATTTTTTTATCCATTTAAAATAAAAATTATCCCTAAATGGTGTTTATTTGGGGTGGGGGTTGTCAAATTGCAATGAAAATCTATCCTAATTGGTCCCGGCAGCATTTCCTTCTTGGAAATTTAGACATTTTTTGTGATCACTGCTCGACAAGAGGCGAGAAAAGTAACATATTCATTGATCACCCCTTTTTTCAATTTTTGAACCTATCATCCCAACATAACTAAATAATACAGCTCTTAGGTGCAATCCTTGATTGGTGGGCCCATGGGTGAGGTGGGGACCTTTCCAAATACCCCTCTGCCCCCTCAAATACACCTCTGGTTATGTGTTAAGAAATGGATTTATGTGATCTAAATAAATTGTGTTATATTATATAGGAACTTGCTTAAAATGATCTACAATTAATGTATCACTCACTCTAGACAACATAGATAGAATAAACAATTAAAGAAAATGGGCCTGCTACAGGAATTGAGCCAATAGTGTAGCTGCTCCAACATAGCAATGCTCTTACCATTGAGCTAAACAGCTGCCAGTAATGCAAAGGCCTAAATTACTGCTTTCAACCCAAATTCACTTTTCATTTATTCTGGGTCTATTTGCTTTTGACGTGACAGCTATGTATTCAGAAATGGATATATGTGATCCGACAGACTGAATTATAAATTGCGTTATATAATATAGAAACTGATCTGAAATGATCTCCTGTCATTACACGGTTAATGCTTATGTAGACCATTTGTAGAAGGCATACGTCATGAAGGCTTACCTGTTTGAGACAGAATGCCAAAGCAAACTGTAAATGTTTCCCTTTCTCGTTAGATCATGAAACCTGTTAGTCTTTTCAGGGAAACCTGGTTATTTTTAGGCACCAAGCCATGTACGTGCACCTATAAACAAATACGCATACTGCTACCTATTTATATCTCATTACTAATAAATTCAATAGTCATAACTCCAGAAAGGATGAGGCCTGAACACCCGACACTTTTTAAAATGTTGGTTCTTCCATTACAGATTGAGTTCGCTGGGGGCTGCTTGACAATCTAAAAGTACACAGCTTGGGGTTCAGTCTGCATGGGTAGACGGTCAGTACAGTAGTGCGTTAGGCAGTAGAAATGTTCATCGCAACAAACTCTGTAACAGCTCCTCTCCAAACGTTTAGGAAACGCTGTGTTATTGTGTCAATCACCGTTTTAATTAACATTTCTTCTGCAAAATATGTTGCTGTACCAACAATCCATGCTGACTGAACTCCAAGCAGAGAATTTTTAGATCATCAAGAAGCCACCAATGATTCAAAGCTGTTACAAAGAACCATTTTAAGAAATATCAGATGTTTCTAATGTATATGTAACGTGTGTCCCTGCCAAGTTATCCCCCTAGCCTTACATCATTCTGTGTATAGATATAAGGCCCTAAGGAGAAACGAGGGTGGTAAGATTGTGTTGCATCAATCTGCCGCCTTTGATAATCTGTATTCAAAATCCTGGTTTAATCTGAATACAGAGACTGATTGCTTGGATCAATAAGAAATATGCAACTGTCACAGCCACATAGCAGACCCTGTATTGCATTTCTTGACAGAAATAATGACCTGAATCTGACCACATTTGTCCATTGTAGTCTGTCTGTCCTGGCTTGGCTTGTCTGTCTGTCTGTCCCGGCCCGGCCCGGCCTGGCTTGTCTGTTCGTCTGTCTGTCCCGGCCCGGCCTGGCTTGTCTGTTCGTCTGTCTGTCCCGGCCCGGCCTGGCTTGTCTGTTCGTCTGTCTGTCCCGGCCCTGCCTGGCTTGTCTGTTCGTCTGTCTGTCCCGGCCCTGCCTGGCTTGTCTGTTCGTCTGTCTGTCCCGGCCCGGCCTGGCTTGTCTGTTCGTCTGTCTGTCCCGGCCCGGCCTGGCTTGTCTGTTCGTCTGTCTGTCCCGGCCCGGCCTGGCTTGTCTGTTCGTCTGTCTGTCCCGGCCTGGCCTGGCTTGTCTGTTCGTCTGTCTGTCCCGGCCCGGCCTGGCTTGTCAGTTCGTCTGTCTGTCCCGGCCCGGCCTGGCTTGTCTGTTCGTCTGTCTGTCCCGGCCTGGCTTGTCTGTTCGTCTGTCTGTCCCGGCCCGGCCTGGCCTGGCTTGTCTGTCTGTCTCTGTTTGTCCCTGCCTGGCTTGCCTGTCTGTCTGTCCCAGCCTGGCCTGGTTTGTCTGTCTGGCTATGCTGGTCTGTTTGTGTTTTCATTATTCTTGTGTGTGTGTATATATATATATATATATATAATATATTAATTAATTTCTCTCTCTCTCTCTCTCTCTTACAGGGTGAAACATAGAATAAATTCCTCTCTTCCATAAAATTTGCTTGCACCCCCCAGTCCACCTTCTTGCCCCACAAGTGAAATGGGGCGTGGCCTTTGCTTTCCTTCTCATTGGTCCTTTATTTGGATACCACAAATGCCTATACATACTTATTAATAAATCTAGACTGATACACACACACGCACACACCCCATAAGTTAATTCATAAGTACTTTTACATGTATGGATATATATGTATTATTGCACTCTCACACGTTCATCTCTTCTTTTATGCATTGTTTATATTTTGTGATTGTTCAAATATTTATGGGCAATAATTTCTGTATAAACAATAATTATTTTATATAAAAAGTCATGCTAATAACTATTCGAATTAGCACTTAATCTTTTTATTGCCTCAAATTTCTGGGGACGTTAAGGATTCTTAGCAGAGGCGGGGGTCATCGATTCTCAACAAGATTTTTGAAGGATAGGAACAAGAACCTTTCTCTCATTTAACAATTCAGTTCTATCGGAAAAAAACAACTTAAAGAAAATTTGATGTTCAAAACCACAAAAAATGATTAAATGCATGCCTTGTTGATAGGAAAAAAAATTGTTTTTTTTTTTGTGAAATGTTTCTGTTTTCAACACTCAAAATCAATTTATTGGAAGCAAAATATCTGTTCGATTACTTACGACAAGTTCTTTATTTTATTAAATCTTTTGTGACAGCAAATTTTAATCCGCCCATTAGGGTGGGTGTTCAGTCTAGTTTCTTGAATGCTTTGATATACTTTCAAAAAGTCACACACACACATGCCACGCACGCACACTTGTCTGAACAGCTGTTTTTTGTTTTTTTGCATGCATCTTTCACTCACTTTTGGACACACCCACTGTACATCAAACCCCTCCCTTCAATTTCCCCCCTGCGTCCTCAGCCTCCCCCTCGCCTCCAAATCCCATCACATGGCACATAACTTAACCAAGTTTTTATGTGACCATCATCATTCATTTAATTGAGAAAGAGAAAGGAAATGTGTGTGTAAATTATACATGCACACACACACACACACACACACATATATATATATATATATATAATATATATATATATATATATAATATATATATATATATATATAATATATATATATATATGAAGATAATCATCATCAACTATTTCAAGTCCACTGCTGGACCCAGGCCTTTCCCAACTCCTCCCATGACGATTACATGTTCATGTTGGTTCTAGGAAGGTGGGGGTTAATTGAGCTCACCCATTGCCACTGTTTTCTGGTGAGCTGGTTTTAAATTCTGAGTTTATATATATATATATATATATATATATATATATATATATAAAATGTATCAAGTTTTGTTGTTAGGGAACCCTGTACTTAAGTGCACTGAGGGAGTTTCCCCTCACCCTCTGACCAAAAAGACTCACATTTCTGTTTTCCTGATCTTTGAGAATGTCATCAAAAATGAATGAAATTCTTCTTGAAAGGAAAAAAACCAAAAATGACGCCGCCTGTTTTTTTCCATTGTAGACCAGTTTTGCCTTGTATGGTTTGTTATTTATAGCTAAAACCGTCCCTAAAAATGGCTCAGTACTGGCCATACTTTTTCATTTACGGCTAACTTTATGGCTAAAAATGTTTTATAAAGTGCATAGTCCTCTAACTTAGAGAGTTTCCTGTACGTGTAGGGGCACCAATGTTTTCATTTGTGTGTCTTTGGCAAGATAGCCTGACAGAATTGATCCCTCACTAGGCTTCCTCTATCCTGCTCTTTATTATGAGTGCATAGCAGGGAGGCATTGAGTACCATTTTTAAAGTCTTCAACTCATTAACATTTTATCCAATCACCAAAACCCAGTGGTGGAGTGCTTGTCTCCAGTTCATTAGGTTGTAAGTTCAATCCATATATATATATATATGTATGTATGTATGTATATATATATATATATATATATATATATATATATATATATTTATATATATATATATATATTTAAAGCCCACTTATCAAATAAGATACCTAAGATTCCAGAACTAATTATTTATAAAATAAAAATTATATATAAAATTTATTGTACATTTACTTATATTAAACCTACTTATTATTTTTCTTGAATAGCCAAATATTTGGCTATCGTAGATTTTTAGTTGCTAAATTGGAGAAAAAAAATCAACCATCACACACTCTTATAGAGTCATGTTGACGTGTTCGATTTTATGCTTTCAAATGTTTTTACTAATTATGATATGCATAGCAACTCCAGTTTTTTTCCCATCTTGGGGAAGCTGCCTACAAATCTGACCCAGTTCTGCTTTGTTTATTTATGTATTTTGAACCCCGCCCGACCAAGCTGCCATTCCCTTTTGTTCTATGTTGCCAAGTATGGTTTGTTATTCATAGCTAAAACTGTCTTTGAAAATGGCTAAAATCAGCTAGATTTTTGATTTCCAGTTAATTTTATAGTTAAAAATGTTACATAGTTTTTGAGTTGCTGCATATGATAAGTGCCCAACACACCATTTTGAGAAAAAAAAAAGTTATATTTTCGTTAATCTTAGAGCCACAATTCTGATTGTTTTTTTTATTTACTTTTGAGCTTGGACACTCTATGGACCATAATGCAGAATGTTCTAACTTCCAAATTCAGAGAAACAAAAAACTGGACTTTATAGTTCTAAAAATAATAAAAATATCAACTTTTTAAAAATATTACGTTGGGCACTTATCATATGCGATACCTTTTATTTATATATATTTGATTTATATTGTATGGTGTGTATAATAAATATATATATATACACACCATACCCCATACAATGCAAATCTGGGATGCAATATTATGATATAATATCATACAATATCTGATGTATGATGAGTTTATTTCATAGAGTGCTTGATGCATTTAACTTTAAACATTAAGTTGATTAAGAGTAAAGCTTAAAATATAATCTATTATAGATTATATATATATATATATATATATATATATATATATATATATATATTACATAGAGAACAACTGATGATCCCAACAAGAGAAAATTTACACATAGTACCATAATAACAAAGTATATGTAAAATGGAGAAAAAACACTGAATAAGATTACAGAAATTACATTAACAGATATTGGCAAATGAGTGACAGAAGAGACACAAAAAAAATTATTGCAAGAGTTTTTTTAATGTGTTCAGTGTTTAAAGCTATATATATATATATATATATATATAAATAAAACTCTTGAATCACTTATCAAATATCATAACTATATACCAAGGACGCAGAACAAATCATTATTAAAAAATTTTTTTTCGTCTACTATCGAACTTCCCAGATTTAATCAGCTACATAGTAGATTTTTATCAGCTAAATTTAAGAAAAAAAGAGCTAGATCTAACCGTAAAATGGCTGATTTGTCAGTCACGCCTTTTTGTTGCCTTGTCAACAGATCATATGTTGATGTTGGATTCACACAAAGGAACTCTTTATTTATTTATTATCAGAGATGGACTAGATGGATATATATATATATATATATATATATATATATATATATAAGTAATAGCAGTTTCTGAATACAAAAGATGAAAATGATTCCAAATAATCAATTTCATGTGTTGCTTTTAAGTAGTGCCCTTATGTTGGCTATGGCTTCAGCTATCCTTGCTAAGGGTCCACAAATCACTTTGATACTTATTCGGTACGGTTTCAATATGTGAAATGGACTTTGTCGACAAGCCCCTGAAGTAGCATCACTTACTTCGCCCTTCATTATTTTACCCGTTGCTCACAGGTAGAGATGGATTCATGCCTTTCACAAGGGCATTTTTGCGAAGTGAATACGAAACCTCAGCCAGAGTTTGCGCTCTGTTCTCTATTTCTAGCTATCACTGAATGTCAAACTTTCATGGTTACTTTATGTGCAGAGGTGTATCTAGATATTTGGGGGTCTGATGGGCTTGGTTTCTTGAAGGGCCCCTTCCAACATTTAGTTAGATTTGTAAGTAGAAATGCAGCAGTTGAACTGCTATTCATAGATCTCTTGGAGACCTTTCTTCATTGGGGTGTTTTCAAATAGCAACCCCCCCAGCTATGCCTCTGCTTCTGTGGCCTTGATCTGTTGAAATCACCGTTACATTCTCAACTGACCTTTTAATTGGGTGATTTTTATCAGATCTGATCTGCTTTTAATGCAATTTCACTTATCGAGAAATGATACGGGAGAATTGGTTAAATGTCATAAGCAAAAGAAAGGAAGAGATCTTTTCTTTTACGTTTTTGCTCTACTCTTATCTGAGTATTGCACTGTTATTGCCAGTATATGTAATAGTTACTTAACTCTTAATATCGTTTGGATAAAATGATGGAACTTTTCTGTGAATAGAATTAAACAAAAAAAAACAATTCACCCCAAGTGGAATGAGGTAAATCTGATCAAAAGTTAGTTCCTTTGATATCAACATACACATTTCCTATCTACTGAAGCTAGATGTGGACAGTTATGGAGCTTTGATTGGTCGCAGTGAGAAGGAGTCCTCCAAATACTCTTGTAAACCATTAGTTTTATTGTCCAGCTTATACGGCTTTATTTTGACTCCATAATTATCACTTGGAAGCTGATGACAAGATATCTTGAGAAATTTCTTTCTCTGGGGTCTTCTTATTCAGGCAGTGAATTAGTTAGTGGTACGTGGGTGCTATTAGTCACACGTAACGAGTTCAGACAGTATTCAATTTCCACCCAGGTACATCTGAGTATTTTTCCGTCAATGATGGGTATTGCAGATTCTTTGCTTTGTCATTAATGTAGCCTCACAAAATGAAGTCCGTAGGAGTTGCATTAGGTGACCCAGGGGGTCAAGGAATCAGTCTATCCCTTCCGATCCACTGTTTGAGGAATATTTCATTGAGAAATTATTGTGCCCGGTTGAAATTCAGATTTTTCCCAGACGTACCAGTAATAGTGGAAGGGTTTTAATGTTTGTAAAAAAAAACTCTGCATTATTTTGTCTTCCTTCAGCAATAAATCCTGTACAATTACGTCGAGATTTGTATTTTTAACAGATTTTCTAAATAGTTTTTCAGTGGAGAGTTCAATTTGCAATGTAAGTTTATGCTTAATTGATCCTTCAGTTTGTATCTGGCAGTGTTCACGCTTGTTTTCTTTTAAATTTGGACCTTTCTTTGTGATAATGGCTTAACAAATATCGATAGGAGTAAATCATTCATTGATCCCTGCTTTTTTCAATTTTTCTAATTGATCAACCCCAACACGGTACGCTGCCAAAAGATGTTGGTCACATGACCATTTCTATTGACTGGCTAACCAGACCTGTTTATCAAGCTTTTGGTGGATATTTTCAAATAGAAACTCTCCTCCCTCATCATGACAAAAAAGAAAATCGTTTTCATTACTTCATTACAATTTACACCTGAGGAGGGGTTTTAGAATTGAATCATCCAAAACGTTGTGAGTACATCGAATATGAAAAGAAGTCGAATTGTCTGAAACTAAATTGGTATGTTAAGGACTCTTCTCAGAGTTATAGGGAAAGCCAACAACATCAGCCGCACAGAAGAAATCTATCGACTTCTTCTACTCTTT
Organism: Thysanoteuthis rhombus; assembly: GCA_963457665.1. NCBI lineage: Eukaryota > Metazoa > Mollusca > Cephalopoda > Oegopsida > Thysanoteuthidae > Thysanoteuthis > Thysanoteuthis major. The sequence goes on along the minus strand of OY735235.1, from coordinate 43,142,189 downwards.
AAATCAGGGAATCGCATGTCTTCTGGTTTGAAGGTTTAATCAATATTCTGTCTGCACAGTGTTACTACTACTACACAATGGTTTCGTGCTAAAAGAAGGAGTGAGGGAATGTAGGGCTGCCTACTCCAGTGAGTGGATCAAACCTCTACAGCTTGGGGGTTTGGAAGTGCATTTTAAGGATTCTCTGATTTAGAATGTATATATATATATATATATATATATATATATATATATATATATATATATATATACACTATTGTGTCATCCACTGACAGCTGTTTTGATGTATTACATCTTTTCAGTGTGGCTATAGACTTTCCATTATCCCATCCAGTACCCCGAGGCAGAATTGAAACCTTCACTTCAGACCCGCAGGCCTATATTCTACCTCAGGCTCTACAGAACTGGACAGTCAGTAAGGCTGAATTTAAGCATTATATTTATTTACATAGAAATCCTTCATCCAACAGAGTGCCCTATTTCTATAGAAGAGCATTGCATAAGCTTACAATGGATGAGTTACCTCACTTAAAGAGTGCTCAACCCTGAATAGAGGAACATTATATATATATATATATATATATATACACACAACCATAATACACAATTTCCACGAGGCCAAGAAGTGGATTCTGACTCTTAGGCATCCCAGGATCTCCATATGATTTGCCCAGGCATGAGCCCTGAAGGGGATACTCTAGTGTCATTCCATTGTCTGTAGGGACAAAAACAAGGCCACATGATTGACATTCTTTTCAAAGATTCAGCCCTGACCTGACATACACCTTGATACATAAGACAGTCATTTGGTTCCATAAACTGTGTTGTATATACTCTGAATACTAATGTCGGACATACTTGATATGCACTTCAAGTTTAAGTTAGTATGACACAAGGCCACAGTAGTGGGGTGCCCAGTAAGAATCAAACTCATCACAGTTGTAATGGTCAAAATCATAGGCTTTTTAACTATTACTGCACTGATTGTGAGACTAAGGATTTTATGAAATTGAAATTCTCAGGGATTTCACTATCTTCCTTTGAGATATATATCCAGCTTTTGAAATGATTTATATCAGTTCAAAGGGGTTTGAAAACCAACCTTCAGAGAAATATATGACTATCATAGCCAAAAGGCAGGCCTCCTAAAATGAAGATTTTCTCTTGTACCCTAGAAGGAGGGACAGGTGTAACATTACGAATCTATCACATTTAGTGAACACTAATGTCCAATAAAATCGGTTTCCTTGTCTTCACAGATAAGGAAAAAAGATCAGTTATCTCACTTCTGATGTAAACTGATAAATTATGTTTTGGCCTGAGATGTACATAATGTAATACATTCCCTACTGACTTTGACTGTCTGGTGTACTTCAGGTTTTGTTGAACAAAGCACATTAAAGGCCAGTGTTGCCAAGTATGGTTTGTAAAATATGGCTAAAACTGGCATTAAAAAGGGCTAAAATTGGCTGAACTTTGCCATTTTCAGCCAATTTTATGGCTCAAATGGTTTTATACTCATTTAAAGCCCACTTATCAAACAAAATAGCTATACATTAAGACTCCAGAACCAATTATCTTCACTATGATTTACCAAATGTCCGTTTTTCTATTGTTGTATAACTCAAGAACGGCCACAGCTATGGCCACCAAATTTTCTGTGATCACTAATGGGACCTCTGAGCAGGTTTTTAGTTAGTTAGTCCTCAAAGCTTTCCCCGCCACAGAGTAAGTATTTGTGTGATGTTTGATTTACAGTGTATATTTCTGCTAAATTGGTCCTATAGTTCGCGTTCATCTACCTTCACCCTTACCTAAAAAATTACTATTACTCTAATTTCATCTATTGGTGGGATTTCCAGCTTGTAAATAAAAAATTGTTCATTTACTATCAATAAACTTCATAACATTCTTTTTAAATGGCCAGATTTTTGGCTGTTCTAATTTTCCGGGCTAAATTGGGAAAAAAAACAGCCTCATCTAGCCAAAAATTGCCAATTTGGCAACCATTTGAAATAGGCAATTGTGAAATCTGTCTGCCTTTTTGAACTACTGTAAAGTACACTGGCCTGTAAGATCTGGAATTCGGACAATTTATTTCCCTATTCATAAAGGAAGGATCCAATATTTCCTTGGTATTTAGAGGATGTTCTCTTTATAAGGTCATAATTGGGGCATCTTTGTTGATCTACATGCATGTGTGTGTGTGTGTGTGTGTGAGAGAGAGAGAGAGAAATAGACTGAGACTTTTAGATTATAGCAGTTTTCTTCCTCTTTTTTTTTCAGAGGGTTCTCCAGAAAACATTTCCATGGTATTTAGACGATGTTATTCAGAAGGTCATAATCATAAGCATCTTCATAGATCTATGGGGGTGGGGGAGGAGGAGGAGAAAACAATAGCCCAACACTTCTAAATCAGTCCTTCTCAAACTGGTGAATGATTCACCCAAGAATAAATGGAATTATTTTGGGGGTGAATGGAACTACCCTGGGGGTAAATGAAGGTTGAATGACTCCATTTATTCAGATATTTGGATTATTTTCTATACTTTAAATAGGAACATTTTTGGTAAACTCAAGTGAGATAACATTGTTTCTAAGAGTCTTGATTTCAAGTTCTAAGACTGTTATTTGATAAATTTATGTAAACTAGAAAAATTCAAAGAATTTTTGTGTTTATTTTTTTTTGTCGCTCCTAGTTTTCTGTAATTATTTTTAGGATATTCAAAAACCACAAATAGAAAAAAAAAACAAACTCAATTAATGTGTTGATTTATCTTTTTGGCTCATAATACAAAATGAATTCTGTTGAAAATTATACACATAAGAGAACGAGGCAAAATTTCAACATGGGAAAAGTTATTTGAGAGTGAACGAGATTTTGTAATAGACTTGAGGGTGAATGACTCTTGGATAGTTTGACTCTTAATCTCTTAAACCGCTGTATATAGCTAGGTAGTGCCCTCACACAGGCTAGCCATTCCTACTCGGGCTTCCCATAACACAACTTTCTCGTCTCGGCTTACAATATGTGATATTTTAGATCTAGAAACAACAAGTGGTGTCACTCACTTCACTATTCTTGCTTACGGCAAAGGTATTTCTGAGATGTTACCTCTTGTAATACTGACCAAACATTGCTCAACTTCGGTGATAGTATGAGAACTGTTGTATCTAACGTGATTTGAATATAAGATAAAACCGCTCGACACTACTCACATGGTCCGTTTGTGACATGAAATAGTCTTATAGACGACAAGCACCCGAAGTGGAGTCACTCACTTCACCCTGCTCTTTTTTACCTTTGCCAAAGAGGAGAGATGATTCATGCATGTCCCAAGGCTATAATAGTGCAAAGTGAAGACAAACCGTCTCAGCTGTAGTTTGAACTCTGCTTGCCAAGTTCATTCTCTGACCCAACCCATACTTTCTTTAAGCAATGAATAGAAAATTTTAAAATGTGCATTTTCAGCTTTGATATGGATGACTGTATAGGAAGGAACTTAAATGATTTATCCTGCTGGAACAAAAAACAAACCTAACAATGAAACGTGGCTGTTAAATGAATTCAGAAAATTTTTAGACAGAATAATCTTAAAAACAATTTCTTTTCATGATAGAAAGGCTGAGACAATGAGGTAATCCTTGAGGCTCGTTGAAGAATTTATCAACTGAGCCACAACTGTACCCTAATTATCAGCAGCAGCAGCAGCTGAATTGTTGGATCTGTTGCAAGTATGAATAACAATGGACTACAAAAGGATATCTTCTGCTTTCTTTCTTTCGGCTGCTCACATGTTCAAATCTTTGCATTCATTATGGGCAGTGACAACTGCAACAAATACTATTGATATGCACACAATTACAATACAGAAGAAGCTGCATAGTGTGATCGCTTCCAGACACAGTCTTTCATATAACAGTAACCGGCTGATAACATTAGGCAAAGGATGTAGAAATTGAAACAATTTACACTTATTGTTGTAAATTTACATTTGTTGCAATAAATTCATTATTTCATTAAGTTTATTGTCATTCATTTATCGGCGTGTCAGTGACATATGGGTATCCCTTGCCACTTTCCGGGAGGGAGGCTCTAAAGGATACTTTTGGAATCTTGGCAGCAACCCTGTCCCTAGCAAAGAATAATATAATCTTTTTACGTGGACACTTTAAATTAGGGTTACATAAAATAATTGTACTGCAACATTGGTTTCAACTTGGCTCTCAGTGACAAGGACTCCAGTGTATGCCTATGGTCATTGACAAGACATTGTTTTAGTCAAGATATCTGGGGATGGAATAGAGCACAGGAAAGATGGATTCATGCCTTTCCAAAGGGCATTTCTGCCAAATGAATGTAAGCAGCCAACTGCTGGAATTTGAACTTGGTTCACCGATTCTGATTTCTGGGATGATGAATGTACCATTATTTTGCATCTAACCAGAGATAAGTACAGAGAAAGCTCTGTTTTAAACCTCAGTGTTTTAGATTGACTGATTTTGATAACAATA